>BMAU01019615.1:600000-967848 GCA_019973935.1 Trichonephila clavipes
AGACTGCATGTTGTACATCGTGTTATGACCTTCCTCGATGCACAGGGTATGCGATTATTAGTCTGCTCTGCACGAGCTCCAAATATCTCACCTATTTTAAACATCTGGCTTAGCATTGCTAAGAGACCGGCGAGCCATCTCTTTACGGCTAATGCGGTTGACGAAGTATAACATACAGCATGGAACAGCATGGAATTGTCAGCCTATTTCTCTCATTCAAATCCTACTCGACTCCCTGGTTAGCCGGGTAAGGGCAATTTAAGCTTCCAGGGGTGGCAAATGTTTCTACTAATTTCGCCCTGTAGGCCCCCAGACTCCTTGTAAATTTAATAATTTTATATTAATGCTATACTGCTTATATAGAACAAATATCCTTTTTGTATTTTCCCTTCATGCTTTTGGAATTTTAATTGCTAAGAGTGTATATTATTTAGGACAAAAAATTTTGTTTCAAAATCACTCCAGGAAAATACAGTACTCATTTACGTTACAAACTACTACGAGGTGCCACCCCCTTTTTTTCTCATTTTCATCAGTGAAAAATTATTTACAGAAGTATGCAATTGATGAGAAGAATCCCACGTTTGTATTTACATCACAAATGGAATTATTTACGGAACTCTTCAACTGAAAATTACAAGAAAACAAAAAATACCTAAAATGTTTTTCTTAAAAATGAGACACAATCAATGCATTGCTTATGGAACATCTTTCTGGAATAAATTTATTTGCCCTAAAATATTTTATCCTTTTCACTTAAACTCAACGCGATTTTTAAGGAAGAATACTTTGAAAAATAAATGGAATATTTCCGAATTTCTTGACTTTTTTTTATTCATCGCTGTGGCAACGGAAGAACAACAAAAATGACGATTCGAAATTTAGTTTAACTAGCTATATATATAAAACATATGGATATTCGATTTCGAATACTTCTTTTGGAGAACTCTCCACTCTTTTAACGTTGTCTTTACCCTCTCCCTCCCTTTCAGAATAAACATTTTTTTTTTTTTTGCTCTTCCTTCTCAAGCAGTGGACATAAACATGTTTTATTTGACTTGCAAAGGTTGTCCTGAAAATGTTCAAAAAGTTATTTTAGCCCCCGGCAATATTGCCGGACGAAGAATTCTATGATTTGTCTAAATATATTTTCTGTTTTATTAACGAATATGGTTGTGCATTTTTGAAGAATTTAAATAATTTTTTATAGAATGTTAAAACAAGTCTTTTAGAAAAAAAGTCTTAACAAATTAAAATTAACAAAAGAAAAATTTTGATTAAAAGGAAATAATTTCAGAAGTATGTATCATTAGGAATAAAACAAAATTCTAATCGGACTATGTTTAACTATCTGGTCTTCCTCTTTGGATTAAATGTTTGATACTCTTTTGTTAAGAACATTGGACATTGAAGATTAAACCAGCGCTTCTAAAACTGTGATAACTTTACAAGGGGGTGCGAACACTAAAGATTATTTTTAAAAAATATTAATTTACTGGAAGTAAACAAAAATAAATTCTGACATAGAAAAATATAAAATGCGCATTTGCACATGTAATGTACACTTATAAATGTATCAGTATTGCACAATACATTCTATAATTAATATATCAACACTAAGTTTATAACAAGTTTAATAATTAGGAGTGACATTATGGCCTTGTTATACACTCGGAAACATTGAAAATAGCGACCCAAGAAGTAAGCATCGGATTGAAATGAAATTTAATACACATAATAACACAGATGAGAGATTCACTTGAACTCAAAAGCAAGACAATTAAACGAATACAGGGTGTGCAACGACACAAATACTGGGCAAATTTAATAGTGCGTTGGACCACCTCCAGCTGCAATACATGCCGCCACACGGTCCGGCATTGAGTTGATTAGACACCTTATGTTGTCCTGAAGCAGATGGGCCCACAAATCTTGAACAGCCAACTCTAAATCATGTACAGAGTGACACGATGGTATCTGCCGTTTTAGCTAATCCCACACGTGCTCTACAGGCAACAAATCGGGGGAGCGGCCCGGCCATGGAAGAGTCTGAAAATGACGTAGGAAGTCTTGAGCAAATCTTGCTGTATGCGGACGAGCATTATCTTGCTGGAAAATTGCCTCTGGGCGACCATTTAGGAAATGATTATGATTAAAAAATTACAAACCATTTTCAATAAAACCGAGCAAGATGCAAGATCTCAAGTATTTGTAATAATAAAGGCTCTAGTTAATATTAATAAGTTGAAAATACTAATGAATAGTCAAACCAACTCGAGTATAGAAAATAATAACATGGACAAAATTGGAAAATCGTGATTAAGACCAACCTTTTCCATTGATGACTCCCTCTAACTTCATGTCGATTTGTTTCTTAATATTTGTGTAATGGATATTCTTTGTTTCCACAAGCAAATGAGATTCTTCTTAATTAGAAGTATCGGTGTTACTTCAGAATATATGTACTCCCTTCAAGTAAATAATTCGAAATAATTCCCCTTAAATTCGATTTCACCTAATCCACTAATTGCTTACAAATCGTTTTCCTATAGAGTCAATTGGCCTCAAACAAAGTCCCACGAAGCAAAATAATTAAGCGGTGATAAGTGGAAATATCGATTGGTGAAAAGGCAAATCGATATAATTATAAAATGGTATTTTCTGTTAAAGGGGAACGATTTAAATGTAAATATTTGAATGAGGTGTTTTTCAATAATTAAGGAGCTAATGTATCAACTACTTGAAAAGTATCAGAATTTGTTACGTTTTAACAGGGTTCGGCAATCTATGGCACATGTAGCATACGGTGTAATTCTCAGTGGCACTCTGCAAATTTGTCAATGAGTGGATGGAAGTTACTAACTATGTAATGAACCTTATTTGGCAATCTTTACACTTATAGACATTTAAGAAATGGCGAAAAAAATGTGAAAATTAACTCTTAAGTTAAATTTACAGCTACTTTATAAAGTATTGAATGCAATTGCTGGAGAGATTTAATTGTTTGAAGAGAGCAAATTGCATGCATTCTGCTTTCCGCTTTTTTCTACATATCTAAGTAAAACATCTATCCTCATTTGAAGAATATTTCGAGTCTACAAACGAGTTTAATAACTCAATGCTCAGAATCATGTTAAATCGAATGATATCCCTGATTTTGCGATATGAAAGTAAGGTGGTGAATACACTATGTTCACATTGAAGTTTTCATTTATCTTTTTATTTAATGATAATGGATGTAAATACTTATATTTTATGTAGTTTATTTCTTATTTTGATAAATGTTTAAAAATAAGTTATGTTTATGTACAATTTTAATTTTTTTATTTTTTTGTTGAAGAAGTAGATTTATTTTATGCTGTCTATTTTTATGTTAAGATATATACTTAAATGATTCAAAATTAAAGGGACACAGTATGATTCAATTGACAAAAATCGGTCAAAAAATCAAATCTAGTTTTTCTAGCCTAAATTATTCTTTTTGTACTTTTCTATAGCCTCACAGAATTTGAAAACTCTAAACTTAAAAAAACGCAGAATTATGATAGATTTTACATTCAATTTTATTCACATCCCTATGGCAAATCAAGCTTTCAACTAACTTATCTCAGAAAGGTAAAATAACTAGTTTGTCTTCATTTAAAATGCGAAGTTTTTTTTTCTATAGTGGCTAATGCTTTTAATATTTTTTGTCTATTAATAGTACATGTAACAAAAGTTGGTATGCATTTTTGAATGAAAGCAATAATTATTTTTTAAAAAAATAGTTGAGGTCAGATTTTGCAAATTTTTTAAGGAATTTTTAATTAGGATTCATAAAAAGAAGTTTTGTACAAATACCAATTGTGTTATCGCAAACCCCATGCCAAATTTTGTTGTACACAGTTGGATGTACTTGTAAATCAAATTTCAAGCGTGTACGTAAATTTTTGTAGGAGAGAGGAAGTAGCCTTTTAAAATCACTTCACAAATTTTAAGTTTTTTTCCTGAAAAAATTATATGGCTAGCTTTTTATGAAATTTTGAGCACAAAATCTGTTTTATATAGTATACGCACATATGAGGCAACCAAAAAAATTTTAAAAATCCTTAAATTAAAATTTTTTGCTTAAATCGTACCATGTATCCTTAATGTATAATAAAACTATAATTGTGTGTATATTATTGATTTCTATCCTCTAACTCACATCATGCATTATCGTGGGAATAGAGTTGTTTTTAAAATTATATTGGTAGATTGGTTTGGAAAATCCACAGATAAAAAGCTGCTGATCATTGGGTTATAAAATCGTGAAACGTTATTAAGCACGAAAATAAAAGTTTCAAGCATATTTTAATTGGATTAAAATAAATCTTGGAAATTGTTAGAAATTGCTAACTTTTAAATACAGTTTAATAAAAATGGTTTAAAAAATTAGAAACAAAAACTTTGGTAGGATTGAAATTAAACTTTATATATTAAAGAAATTCAACTTCAAATAAAACCTACCTACAACAAACTAAAGTCTTAAACGGCTGTGTTTAAAATGTTTGATAAAAACGGATTAGAGTGCCTTCTATTTTTACTTAATTAATTAGTTTTATTGTTTATTAATTTAGGCACTCTAAATCAGTTCTCGCTAAGCTGTGGTCCACAGACCATCTGTGGTTAGTGAACAATTATTGGTGGTAAATAGAAAAGTGTGTACATTACTTATATTTTTATGAAGATTCATTTACAAAAAGGACGAGTAGAAAAAGGAACCTGGGATATGTGTTACACTTTACAAAGAGATTTTCAGCCACTTCTTTTTAGCGAAATTCTTTCTAAAGTTAACGACTTTTGTACGTATTTCTATCGACACATGAAATTGACTTTACAATGTAGCCCATCCGGTATTGTGGTTAGCAACGCTGACTGCTGTGCCGCTGGCACTGGGGCTCGAATCCCGGAGAAGACATGGGTATATGTAAATATATAGTGCCTGCACAGTATGGGCGCACTTTAAATAGCCGTCGAGCCACAAGTCCTCTCGTGAGGTTGATGGGAGGAAAAGAGACGTAGGAGGCCCCAGACCATCCCCAGGGTGTTCTCCCTCAAATTTGGGGTAAAATCGAGCTAAATCGTTCTGTCACCTGTATGGAGCTCAAAGCTACGGCTAACGACAGGTTTCACTTAGCCCTTTGTAATGGTGAATTTCTCGGACCTTTATCTGGCCTTTGTCGATGAGGTGTCATTAGTAACAACAACAACGAATTAATAACTTGTTACACCTAACTCTTTTTTTACATGTTCTTTTTCTACAGGATTTTGAGATAACATGGTACACAAATTTAACGAGTTTTTTACATGAATTTTAGTTGTAGCACGAATCCCGAAAATTCATGCCCCTTGGATGTGGACGATTTGATCAAATTTAATGCAAATTATGATAATAAAGAAGTCGATAATGTGACGAAGTCGAAAGTGAATTTCAGCTATTAATAGCTGATTGAAGTGAAAAAGGCTTGACATGTACTACAAGTATGAAACAACATTTTCTAACCCATTGATCCTGAAATAGAGCGTGCATTAAAATTTCTTCGTAATCATAAGTGTTTTGTAGCAGTATATTAAGAATAACATAAGCAACTTGAGCAATAAGCAAAAAAAAAAAAAAAAAAAAACCAGCCGCTAATAACAGATTTTGTAACAACAATAAAGGAAAAAAAATTCGACGCCAATGAAAACAAATAAAGTTATTCTTTTGAACCAAAAAACCGACAGTTTCCTAGACATACTTAACGCATCTACTGATGATAGCATAGTTGATTTAGTTCGTAATAAATGTGCACTTTTGTTATCAAGTATCGATGAAGAGTTAGCAGTTAGTACTTTTACACCTAATTGCAATTTGAATTTTTTTATGTTGTGTGTATTTTGAGACTAAATTTTTATTGTAAAAACTAATTTTAATTTTTTTTTTGTAATAAAAATGAATTATTTTTCTCATAAGTATGCAACAGGGATTTTATGCATTTTTTTAAATGGTTTGTCGAGAAAATATTTAATGATTTTTCATCTTGCACGATTTTTTTTTTTAAAATTGATGAATATATCCCCAAATTTACCATATGTCACTTTAATTTTTACACCATTTTATTTCATGGTTTTCTAAGATTTTCTACTGTGTAAAAAAGAGTTGAGTTTAGCTATAGTGGTCAATCATATACTGATCTATCCTATTAGTGGTCAACCAAATAATGAAGCTCTAAAGGTTGGCGACCACTGCTCTAAAACCACACTCGGATAGCTGATGATCAAAGTCATAATTTGGATTTTATTTGATAGTTCGTTATCGTCACACTTCCAAAATGCTCTTGGGTTATTATTACCAGACTGGTTCTTGACCTAGGTCAAGAGAAAAAGATCAGATCAGAGACATTATTCCAATCTCCAGACTTCACCTCCACACCAACATGTCAGATTTAGCGTGACTCTCTATTTGGGAGGGAATTCACGATTCAATGCTGGTCGGGAGTTCACCACTCGCCATGACTACTTGGCTACCGCAGTCATATAATTAAGACGTGTTGGGGAAGCCATAATATTATTTGTTTGACAGTTTCAGATTTTTCATTTTCAAATTGTATAGGTTTTAACCTTTCTAAAAATGCCTTACTTCAACCTCTAGGGTAATTAGATGCCCTTAAAATCTATTTTTAAATAATCGTTGAAACTAGGCAACGCCCATTTGAATGGCAAAAAATATAAACAAAGTACTTCTTAAAAGTTTTTGCTTGAAAAAAAGTTGAAAGTCTGATATAAACCAAAACATGTATCTTTCATTGTAAATTGATCCTCTTTTTTTATTTCCTAGCCTATTAGATGGTCTCACTGTATACATTAAAAACAATTTATCTGAAAATGTAAATCTTGATGTTCGATGTACCTTTTCCGAGAAATTGCTGTTCACAGATATATAAATTTTTTTGTGATATATTTATAAGGATGGCTAATGTACACTAAAATGAGCTTTTTGTAAAAAACCCAAAAATTAATTTTTTACCATTTTTATGTGGAAAATGGGTCAAATTTCGCAATGTTTCATAAAATATTTCATAAATTATTAAATAATTGAAAATTAGCTAAAAACTAATTTCAGTATGATGAGAAAAGTGTACTTAAAATGTATGAAAAGTTTCAAGCATGTAGATATAACAGATTTTGAGAAAAGGTACATCGAAAACAGCCAATTTAACATTGTCGGTACAGAGAAAGAGAGAAATGTTTCCAACGCTCCTTAAAAAATGTGACGTTAATAAACAATTAATGATGATATAAAAGAATTTTCATATTAGTCCAAAAATTCTTGTTTAGGACACGAACACGTAACCACACCTGTACATTGCTGTTAAGAAATTTCCAAGAAATGGAAAAGCATGCTGTTAGGGTTCATGTACGCCATTAGATGACGCTATTTAAGTTATAAGGTCTGTACTATTGTTTACGCGAGAGAAGTAAAAAGGAACGATTGGAAGGAGGCTGTACAATGGCCATTCACTCTATGTTAGCGATACTTTTTATATATAGTTGTTTTATGATAATGTAAAAACAAGAAATTGAAAGAGGCTGTGCGGGCCATTCGCTCAATGTTAGCGATATTGTTTTATAAATATTGTTAAAATAAAACCATTTGAAAGACATCAACATAAAAAGTGGAGGAACCAGGACGAGATAGAAAAGAAGTCATTTTGAATAATATTTTGATATTTGAAACTGTTATTAGGAGACTTATAGTGCATAGAACTAATTTGAATGAAAGAACTGAATTATTTTTGATTTCATGATTTTACTGCATATTTTTATTATTGATTTGTATATTTTGGTGAATAAATTTTTTTATATAAGTGAAACAGAGAAAAGCTCAAATGGCTGAAAATAGAGCAGCCAGAGGTCGCGTAAAGGCATCTTTGACCAGGCTAGAAAATACTTTTGATGAGATAAATACTCGAAATGAAATTTCTATTCGGTTATCAGATTGGATGACTTATTCAAAGAATTCGAACGATTAGATTCGAATTTGAGTTTAGAGGAATCTGAACTCAGAGTTCGAAGAGATACTTTTATTTGAATGCAAAATTTAATGATAAATTAGATGAATTAAATGTTCAGAATCAAGGTAGAACACAAAATTCAGTAGCGAGTTCAATTACTTCGAACTCAAATATTGGTAATTTTAGGTTACCAAAATTGAGTATACCACAGTTTAATGGTCATTTTAAGGACTGGATAAATTTTAAAGATTTATTTGTTTCTACTGTGCATTCACAAGTGTCAATATCGAACGTTGAAAAATACCAGTAGTTGAAAGGTCTACTTACTAATGAGCCAGCTTCGTTAATTAAGCATATGCCTATATCTAATGATTCGTATGAAGAAGCTTGGCAAAAATTGTTAGATATAGGTATGACAACAAAAAAGATTGTTCAGTCATTAATTAAAACGTTTTTGGATCAAAAACCTATTTCCGAAGCTAATTGTTTTAATTTGCGTAAATTATTGTACACGAGTGATGAATGCCTAAGAGGGCTTAATGCTTTAGGTGAGCAAGCTTCTAGTAAAGACTGCTGGTTAATTTATTTATTATTACAAAAAATTGATCCAGAAAGTAGACGTTTATGGGCTATTAAATCATCTCAAGAAGAATTTCCAAACATGAAAGCTTTCCTTGATTTCCTAAACGTGAGGTGTTCTTCTTTAGAATTAATGTTACATAATGAATCTGAATGTAAAATTCCGATAAGAAGTAATTATGAAAATTCTAATATAGAAAATGATAAGATCTTAAAATGTTTGAAATGTAAAAGAAACACACCCTTTATTTAAGTGTATTCAATTTAACAGCATGGATGTTAATTGTAGAAAAAATTTTGTAAAACGTTTTTCATTGTGCTTTTTATGTTTAAACAATCATAAATATATATCTTGCCTAAATAACCATTTAAAATGTTCTCTATGCTCTTCTAAGTTCCACAATACTCTTTTACATGAAAAAAAGGCCTAACGGAAATGCGTTGCTTACAAATTCGTTACAGGGTTATAAAACTTCACAGGGGGAGGGAGCTAACGCAGGGACTCGCAACGAAGCGAGTGAGTTCAAAGGTCAAGCGGGAGAATCGCAGATTTATTCTGGAGCTTCAGTGAACAGTGAATTAAATCTTTCTTTTCTGCCCACAGCAAATGTAAAGATATTTTATAATAATAATTCTAATGAATCATTTATCTGCCGAGCATTATTAGATTCTGGGTCTGAATATTGTTTTATCTCAGAAAGAGTTGTAAATATTTTAGGATTAAAAAGAAAAAACAGTAAAAAAAAATTCTCTCCACGGGATCGCGGGGATTACTGCAGGTCAAACTAAAGGCTGCTTTGATTTGGTTATCGGATCACAGTCTTCGAACGAGCGTTTGGAAGTGAACGCTTTCATTTTAAATAAAGCACTTCACAAATTCCTTCGGAGTTTTTGGATGTGAAGGATTTGGATTACTTGAAATCGATTCCTCTTTCAAATGAGGAATTTATGAGTCCTAAAGAATGTGATATAATTTTAGGATCCGATTGTTTTTTTTTATATTCTTCGCAGTAGAAAAATTGTTGGTTCTAAAAATGAACCCATTGCACAAAGAACTATGTTTGGATGGGTTGTTGCAGGAAAACAATGTTAAAAATAAGGAACCACATCAATTATATTCTCATTTTTTGAGTACTGAAAACGAATTAAATACTGATTCGCTTCTTCAGAGATTTTGGGAAACGGAGGAATTATCCGTTAAAAAACAATTTCTATCCGATGAGGAACAATTTTGTGAAAACCCTTTTAAATCAAATTTTAAATATAATGATGAGGGTAGATTTGAAGTAAAATTACCGATATACAGAGACACCTCACGGTTGGGTAATACTAAGAAAGTAGCAATTTCTCGGTTGCTTGCAATGGAGAGAAGATTTCAAGTAGATAAGGACTTTGAAAGGCAGTATAAAAATTTTATGATAGAATACGAATCATTGGGGCATATGATACCCGTGGAAAACAATATGAAATCTATGGACTCAAAACTTTATTTTCTTCCTCATCATGCTGTTATGAAAGGTGAGAGTATTTCAACGAAATTACGTGTTGTATTTGATGGCACTTGTAAACCTTCAAATGGAAATTCTTTTAATTCAATTTTGGGAATAGGTAAAATGTTACAGCCTGACCTCTTCACGATTTTAGTGAAATTTAGATTGAATGAAATTGCTTTTTCCGCTGACATCCAACAGATGTATAGGCAAATACTAATTGATCAAGAAGATCAAAATTTTCAGCGCATTGTGTGGAGAGAATCAAAGGACTCTCCCATACGGGTATATAAACTGTGTACGGTAACATACGGTACAGCATCAGCACCGTATTTAGCTACTCGCTGCTTGTTTCAAACGGGGTTAGATCTAGAAAGAGATGATCCTGCTGTTTCATCCCTTATAAAGGAATCTTTCTACATCGATGACTTAATGGCAGGAGCCCCTTCGAGTGAGGAAGCAATCTCCTTGATAAAAACACTTTCTAGCATACTAGAAGCAAGAGGATTTCATTTAAGGAAGTGACGGTCCAATTCATCGAAGTACTTTCCCGTATTTCCTCAAACTGGGTAGGAGATAGTTCCAATTTGGAAATTCATCTGATGAATGCTCAAGGCCCTAGGACTTACCTGGAATTCTATGAAGGATATCTCCATTTTCAATTTAAAGTAAATTTTCGGACAATATCACTAAGCGTTCCTTCCTGTCACAATCGGCAAGATTGTTCGATCCTCTCGGTTTCCTGACTCCCTGTACCGTGTCTATTAAGATTTTTTTATCAACAGTTATGGCTGTTGAAATTAGATTGGGACAGTCCTCTTCCAGAAGCGCTTGCAACGAAATGGAAAACATTTAAGAAGGAGTTTGAACAAGTTTGTTCAATCCACATTCCCAGGTGGATCCACACTGCTAGCGAACAAATAACTCTGCATGGGTTTTGTTTTGCGTCTGAGTTGGCCTATGCATCGGTCATCTATGCTATGCAGCCACAAGCCGATGGTAATACCGAGGTGACTCTTTTGGTGGCTAAATCGAGGGTGGCACCTCTAAAGTCTGTATCAGTTCCAAGATTGGAGCTCAACGGTGCACTGTTACTTGCACGCCTTTAAGCAACCTGCAAGAACATCTTGAAGTATGATGGAGAGTATGATGTTCACTTCTATGCATGGACTGATTCCCAAGTGGTTTCATCTTGGCTGTCTTCTCATCCAAGGAACTGGAAGCCTTACATTGCCAATAGAACATCCGAAATTTTGGACTTGGTTCCAGCAGATAGTTGGCGTTACGTGCCCACCAAGATGAATCCAGCTGACATTGCATGCAGAGGTTTATGACCTAAAGAACTCCCCACATGTGTTCTATGGTGGAAAGGCCCTCAATGGCTTTCCTGTGAGATGGACTCTTGGCCTAAGCAACCCAAGAGAAATAATTAGACTAGAGTTCAGTGTCAAAGGAAAGAAAACGAACAGCTTTTTAGCTTCCTGTGGCTGTCAACTGTGACTTTATTGACTCTTTATTTTTAAAATTTTCATCATTTACTAAGATAATTGATATTTTTGCATTCTGTTTTAGATACATCACAAACTGTAAAGCTAGAGTTGGCAAGATGAAAGTTTTAGATTCCAAGGGTAAATACCATATCCCTCCTTTAACCACATATGAAAGGAGGCAGGCAAGTAATAAAAATTTTCTTGTATATTCAAAATTTATTCTTTAAAGGGAAGTCAGTTGTATTAAAGCTAATAAGCCTGTAGTAAAAAAAGTATACTATCTGCTCTTTGTCCTTTCATTGACAAAGACGGTTTAATTCGAGTAGGAGGTCGACTTCGAAATTCGACACTCCAATATGGTACTAAGCACCCAATCATCTTGCCAAATCAGCATTCAATTTGTAAATTAATTGTAAATATGTATCATATTTTATATTTACATGTTGGATGTACTGTATTATTAGGTATTATTAAGCAAACTTATTGGATTATTGGTTTAAAAAATATTGTAAAAAAATGTATTCATCAATGTATAGTATGTTGTAGGTATCGAGCAACTACATCCAAGCAATTGATGGGTGATCTACCAACTCATAGGGTTACTCCCAGTAGGCCATTTTCTGTTTGTGGCGTAGATTATGCTGGCCCCATCAATATTTTAAGATATAGAGGTAGAGGAGCAAAGACTACTAAGGGATATATAGCTCTTTTTGTATGTTTTGTTACCAAAGCTCTACATTTAGAACTAGTGAGTGATCTCACTTCTGAGGCTTTTATTGCCTCCTTGAAACGGTTTTGTGCTAGAAGAGGAGCCCCTAAGCACATTTATTGTGATAATGGTACCACTTTTGTTGGTGCCAGAAGAAAATTGCAAGAAATATTTAAATTTGTATCAAAACTTAATGAAAATGAACACTTTTGCTATTACCTATCTCAAGTGAATATAGAGTGGCATTTTTTTTAGCCCTCCAGTGAGTCCTCATTTTGGAGGATTATGGGAAGCAGGAGTTAAGAGTATTAAGTACCATTTAAAAAGGGTCATTGGAAACACAAATTTAACTTTTGAGGAGTTCAGCACTTTGTTAACACTAGTAGATGCAATTCTAAACTCAAGACCTCTAGTCTCTTTGGATTGTGACAATGATCCAGACAGTTTAAATATTTTAACTCCTTCTCATTTTCTCATAGGTGAGATTATCACGTCTTCCCCTGAGCATACCAATGATGATAAACGTTCCCTTCGCTCCCGTTGGGATATTGTCCAAAAAATGAAGTTAGGTTTTTGGAGAAAGGGGAAAATTGATTATCTGAGTAATTTGCAAAACAGAACTAAATGGAAATCTCCTAACAATAATTTTAAGGTTGGAGAAATTGTAATTATTAAGGAAGATAACATTCCTCCAGAAACCTGGCCTTTAGGTAAAGTAATTGAAACGCATCCAGGTAAGGATGGTGTGGTAAGAGTAGTAACTCTTAGAACTGTTAAAGGTCGATTTAAAAGACCAATTCATAAGCTTTGTAAACTTCCTCTACATCAAGAATAACTTCTTGATGGGGGGGAGTATGTTAGGGTTCATGTACGCCACTAGATGGCGCTATTTAAATTATAAGGTGTGTACTATTGTTTACGCGGGAGAAGTAAGAAAGAACGATTGAAAGGAGGCTGTACAATGACCATTCGCTCTATGTTAGCGATACTTTTTTTATTTATAGGGTTTTATGATAATGTAAAGACAAGAAATTGAAAGAGGCTGTGCGGGCCATTCGCTCAATGTTAGCGATATTGTTTTATAAATATTGTTAAAATAAAACCATTTGAAAGACATCAACACATGCAGAATAATCTGTCCAGCTGGATGCCTTCATCTTAAGGTACCCTACTACGTTCTGAACCGTGATGTTAAAAAGGCGCATAAGTGGATAATTTTAATGATATTTAGTGTCACATAGATTAGAATACATGCATAAAATTGTTATAAGGTCATTTTGACAAAAGAAATGATTTAAATACAATATTTCAGCTGAAAATAAAGTTAGATTAACATTTTTTCAAAATGTTCTCCTTTTGTGAAAAATGGTTCTATTATAATAATATTTTTCTGTATATAGCTCAGAACTCTGTACAGAGGCTAAACTACAAGTTTTGAAAAATTCACGTTATTTTCAGAGTTACAAACATTTGAAATAATTATTGGCGTTTTTTTCTTAAAATGTGTCCCCTCTGTTGTCGTAAAACATAGTAAACCCACTTCTAAGTTATATATACTGCTTTAAATAACTAAAGGATATTGCGGTTATAGGTGGATCTTGTAGCTGGGAAACTTTTTAGCTGATTGATACATGGTTGAAAGATGTAGTAGGTTATATGAGAATAAATTACACATGTTTGGCAGAAAAAAATGCATTTTATTGCGAATTTGTGTACAAAAGGAAAAAACAACAATTTGTGCAAATGAGAAAAGAAGAATAAGAAAAGGTGTTTTCTTCAAAGGAAATTATTTTCAGTAGGGGGTATGGTTTCTACGGACGACCAGCAAAGTTGAGCACCTTCGAGGCATGGAGACAATGAGACTATTAATCACGAGTTGGGGCATTCTGTCCCACTCTTCCAGAAGAGCTCTTTCCAGTTCTTGGAGAGTTTGTGGGGGTGGTGGGTGGCCAGCATCTCGTCTTCCTAGAGCGTCCCAAACGTGCTCTATCGAATTCATGTCTGGAGAACACGCTGGCCATTCCATTCGTATGATTCTTTCTTCGAAAATGAAACCCTCCACCAGGTTAGCACGACGTGGCCTGCAGTTATTGTCCATTAAAATGAAGTAAGCTCCGATTGCTGCAGCGTAAGGGACTACAATAGGTCTGAGGATCTTATCCCTATATCGGCGAGCAGTCAGAGGTCCATCTCGAATGATGTAGAGGTCTGTGCGCCCGTCAATGGAGATGCCACCATACACCAACACTCCCCCACCGCCAAATTTGACACTTTCATGCACGAACGCAAGATTATTCCCACTGTCACGGTCCATCAGTTGAAAATAAGCCTATTATCCTGTTGAACAGAAAAACGGGACTCGTCAGAAATAGAACATTGCTCCATTCATTTCTCCTCCAGTTCACATGCTCTGTTGCCCACTTCCTGCGGTCCGACGATGCCTTAATGTTAGTCTAACACATGCCATCGGTCGGCGAGCATACAGACCTACACCATGGAGTCAGTTTCGGACAGTATGAGTTGAAACCCTGGTGCCAGTAGCCGAGCGAAGGTGTTGTCGGAGAAGAATAGCGTTCATATTTCGGTGTCTCCGAGCCGTTAACACTAAAAAACGATCTTCGTTGGTCGTTGTTGCCCGTCTACGGCCTTGTCCTGGTCTTCGGCCTGCACTTCCAGTCTCCAAAAAATGGTTCCAGAACTGTGGAAATCACACTTTGTGACACTCCATTGGCTTTCAATACTTCGGCTTGAGTTTGTGGCCCCCTTCTAGCCTACCAACAACTCTCCAAGCTTCTGAATCGGTTAAATGACTTCGCTGAGGCATCGTACTTATCGAAACAAAGCAGTCACTGAATGCCGATCATTCTTGTCTTCATTTCATTTGAAAGTCAAATTTCATTCGCTGCCGCTGAAGCGACGTTTTTGACGTCCAACTCAAAATTATCATACTCCACAGTTTGAAAATCAGAAAAATTTGCATTTGTGATTCTCTTCTTCCATTTTCGGCAAAAAAAAAAATTCGCTTATATCTTTATTTTACATAAAACTTAACAATATCCTTTAATTGTTTTGGACAGTGTATTTCAAAAATTCTAGTTGAGCCTCTATAGTGAGGTCTGAGCTATATACAGGCGAAATATTATTATAATAGAAGCATTTTTCACAAAAGGAGAATACTTTGAAAAGGGGTCATTCTATGTTCATTATTTATCAAAATATTTTACTTGAATAATTTTTTTATTGCAATACTATTCTTAAAACGATTTTATATACATTTTCTAATCTAAGTGACACTAAATATAAATATTATCCGTTTATACGCTTTTTTAAAATCACGGTTACGAACGTATTCGGATACATGAATTACAGTAAATGTGTGTGATATTTTTTGAGTAGAGAGAGAGATGCTTGGAAGCTGCAGCATATATCTTCCGGTTAATACCAGACAAGCAACACATATTATCTATAAAAAAAGTGGATACCTCAATTGATTGATTGATTGATTGAATATTAACGTCGCACTGTTCAGCTACACGAGGGCTTTTGGCGACGGACCACGTAATTTTGAATCATGGTCAAGTGACGTGGACGACACCTGAGCTGGCACCCCCTCTCCTAACTACCACACTACACCATGGGATTACGTTTCAGCTCTCGACAGATTTAACGTGCATCGCTGCCCTACACGGCGGGTCTTTAGTGGTACTGAGTTTGAACTCGTGACAAAGCAAGCCACGATCCGATACCTATACCACTCGGCTACCGCGGCCACAAACGTTAGTACGGAAACATTGCAGTTAGTTGAGATCATTTAGATATTTTAAAGACTTTGCTTTACGGCTTGTTTTTATCCTGACGACATACTATTCTTCTGTAAAGGATTTTTCTGCTGTGTCCCTTACAGCAGCGGTCGCGAAACTTTTTGACCTCATGAGCCATTTAATTCAGAAATTAAATCCCTCGGAACACTAATAGGTTTTTTTTAAGTGTTAAATATATTTATAAAAAAATTGCGATCTCAGAACTCGTAAAATGTTCCTCTTCAGATTAGTACCGTGTTTTGATGAGTGTGATAGATTAAAAGGCATTTCCACATAAATCACTATTTCTCAAAAGTGTAACTTTCAACACAAAAGGAACATTTTTGAAAAAACTACTCATTAAATAGCTTTGAAGTTTTACATATATTAATATTATACAAAAAATATTTTAATGAGAGATTTTGTCAAAAAAATTATTCAAAAAAAAAAGTTATGGATTAAAATGTACAAAAATTTTCAGCGTTTTAAAATTAAAAAAAAACATACGAATTTAAAAAAAACTAATCAAAACTTAAAAAAAACTCTTATTAAAATAAAGAAAACAGTGCAATATATATAAATGTACAAAAAAATTCATGACTGTACAACTGGTCAATTTTTCAAAAATGCTCCTAACACTTGGTCATTTTTAACATTACGGAGATAGGGAAAATAATGCGTGAAGTGACCCCCATAAATAAGTTGTGTAGAATAGAAACAGAACTTTCATCGCCTGTTCACTAAGAAAAGGGTATGAAAACCAAAACTGATATCTTGATAGGGATGAATGAAACTGAAATTTGAGAGATTCGTCTGTTGATAGGTCGATGAAACTTTGTCTTAGATGCATGCTTAAAATATCATCCTGAATTTTCGCTGCAAGCGCATCTATTATCCACTTATAACAATGCAGCTACGGCAGTACGACTTATTTACCGTGGCGTTAATCTATGAAGTAGCGTTTTTATTACTTTTCACTTAATGTTATGAATTGAATTACGTTTCAATGCATTTTAAAACATAGCTTAACAAGATGGGTAAGTATAATCCACATTTTTCTGGGGGCCAGCGAAATTTCTCACGGACCACCACTTAAGCACCCTCTGCTTTACAGTATCCCTCCAACTTATATTTTTATATTTTTTCACTACTATGATTTATGCATCCTTTAAGTAGTACATTATGACTGCTTGCTTGATTGATTGATTTAATATTAACGTCGCTCTGTTCAGCTACACGAGGGCTTTTGGCGACGGACCACGTAATTTTGAATCATGGTCAAGTGACGTGGACGACACCTGAGCTGGCACCCCCTCTCCTAACTACCACACCACACCAACGGGAGGACGTTTCAGCTCTCGACAGATTTAACGTGCATCGCTGCCCTACACGGCGGGTCTTTAGTGGTACTGATCTCGAACTCGTGACAAGGCAAGCCACGGTCCGATACCTATACCACTCGGTTACCGCCACCTACATTATGACTGCAGTATGGATCTTATATTACTCAGCTCTGGAAATTTATTTTCCAAATTTCCACTTTAGCATGAACATTTGCTTACGTTTCGCACATTGGTGTATGAAACTTAAAAAAGGAATACTTGTAAAGCACAGATGGATCATTCTAGTTTGGAAGCAAAAAGTTTCCTCAACAAATTTTCTCTTATGTATTATAATACAGTACAATTCCTAATTTTCGGCACTCGATAACCGGGCAATCTGAATAACTCCGCTACATTCTTGCATGTCTAAAAAGCACCGAATGCAGACCGATTCCGGAATGATACCAAGCATGATATTTATGTCCGATGGAGAAATTAATGCTGCTATCATAGTTAATGAAACATGCTGGGATATTTCTACATGCTAACATTACACATAATGAGATACTAAAGGTTGGTCGAAACCGCCTTTCAGAATTTTAAGGTATCCGACTACGTTCGGAACCGTGATTTTGCAAAAGCGCATAAATGGATAGATACTTATGATATTTAGTGTCACTTAGATTAGAAAAAGAATATAAAATTGTTTTAAAAAATATTACAATAAAAAATTATTTAAGTACAATATTTTGTCAAAAAATGAACATAGAATAACCCATTTTCAAAACATTCCCCTATTATGAAAAATGCTTCTATTTTATTAATATTTTACCTGTATATAGATCATACCTCTGTAGATAGGCTGAACTAAAATGTTTGAAATACATAGCTTTGAAGTGGGTTTATCCATATTTTTCTACAATAGAGTGAAGAAATTTTAATGTGCTGATAATTATTTTAATGGGAGGTAACTCTGAGAGAGAGAAAAAAATTTGAATTTTTTAAAAATTCTAGTTCAGACTCTCAAGAGAAGTCATTGCTTTATTTAAGTAAAATATTATTATAGAAGCATTTTTTATAAAAGACAAACGTTTTCAAAAAAGGTTGTTCTAACTTAATTTTTTGCCAAAACATTGTATTTAAATAATTTATTTTTGTCATAATGTCCA
This sequence comes from Trichonephila clavipes, assembly GCA_019973935.1. Classification (NCBI taxonomy): domain Eukaryota; kingdom Metazoa; phylum Arthropoda; class Arachnida; order Araneae; family Nephilidae; genus Trichonephila; species Trichonephila clavipes. Next base: position 618,575 of record BMAU01019615.1, read on the forward strand.
TAAAAAATTTATGCATGCATTCTAATCTAAGTGACACAAAATATAAGGAAAATTATCAATTTATGCATTTTCTAAAATCAAGTGATTTTATAAAAAGCGCATGTAGTCGGATAGATTCCTTAAGCATTATCGTCGGTAAGTACGTCGGTAATAGACTTATTGTCCTTTCGTAGTCTTCGTGGTGAAAAAGCAACAAAGTGCAGTATGAAAGACTACACAATATTACACATTTCTTTAAAAACAGTAGCCACAGTTGTCATAAAGCCTGCTGCTTAATTTTCTTTTTAGTCAGCTTTATGACTTCATTAAGTATTTTTCTGTGGTGTTTCTGGTATCTGGTAAAAATTAATGTATATCATGTATTCATTAATTTTCATATTTATGCAGTAAATACTATATGCACTCATAAAGAACGCAATTTCCCTTTGTTTGAGGGTACTGACGCAGTTTTTTTGTTGTGTTTTCAAGCGAATAATACATACAAGTGCAGTATATTTTCTAAGGAAGCGCACTCACACTTACTTTTTTTAAACTTCATTCTGCATAACACAGCATTTTCACAAACTCAGCCCCCTTCGATCCACATTAGTTCGAGATTTTAGGATTCTGCCATATTGAATTTTCTTTAAAAAAGTTGTATTTTGCAACAAATGAATATTGAGCCTTAAATTGATCAAAGCAATTTCCCCAAAACTATATTATTCAGTTCAGTTAAGGTATCCAACTACGTTCGGAACCGTGGTCTTGCAAAAGCGTATAAACGGATAATATTTATATTTAGTGTCACTCAGATTAGAATACATGCATAAAATTGTTTTAAGGACATTTTTTGACAAGACAAATTCATTTAAATGCAATATTTTGACAAAACATTAACTTAGAATAATCTTTTTTCCAAATGTTTTCCTTTTGTGAAAAATAATTCGATTATAGTAATATTTTGCCTGTATATAGCTCAGACATCTGTACAGAGGCTCAACTAGAAATTTTGAAAAATTCACATTATTTTCAAAGTTACCATCAATTGAAATAATTATTGGCGTTTTTTTCTTAAATTTGTTACTATCTGTTGTCGTAAAATATGAATAAACCCACTTCTAAGTTATATATTTCAAAACTTCTAGTTGAGCGTCTATAGTGAGGTCCGAGCTATATACAGGCGAAATATTATTATAATAGAAGCATTTTTCACGAAAGGAGAACATTTTGAAAAGAAGGTTATTCTAAGTTAATTTTTTGCCGAAATATTGTATTTAAATAATGGTTTTTTTAAAAATGCCCTTAAAATATTTTTATACATATATTATAATTTAAGCGGTACTAAATATCATGAAAATTATCCATTTATGCTCTTTTTTTAAAATCACGGTTCCGAACGTAGTCGGATACCTTAAATTAAATAAAATGAAATGTAATTGTTAAATTTGTTAAATGTGTATATCCTTACGTTTTTTTTAATTTTAAAATGAAGGTTTAAATAATATATGATGCCTATTTATTAAAAAAACTACATAATCTATATTGAAGTGCATTTCCAAATGAAGCAAGAAACTGCAAGTCCATAAAATATATTCATTTGGATTATTTTCCATTTCATTTGGATTATTTTCTATTTCATTTGGATATTTTCATCGTATAATGTTACATTTAACATTGTACGATGTGTATTCAGATTCTCATATCTATCTAAGAATATCAGAGATATCCATTAAAGTGACTCTGAATATTTCTTCATAATGACAGAATCTCATTTTTTTATTGAAGAAAATCCTCTTTTTTTTATCATTTTATCTTTTGAGGAAAACAGCTTTCTGCCCCGTATCAAAGGGTTGTTTTATTTCGTGGTCTTCGTAACTGACGATGAATGTTTATTTTCAGTTCAACGTGGTATTAAATTACTCGCTCTTTTCTTTCCATTGTCTGGAATGAAAATGTTCTATTTTATTGATAAAAATGCAACGGATGGAATAAAATGTAGGAATATTTATTTTATCTTACTTTATAAGGCTTTTTAGAGCAATATTGGGGATTTGTACTTAAGAACACTTTATAGAAAATTGATAAATTTAATATTGGTTGTGATTCGCTTTCCTATTGGATTTCTTCGTGGGAAATATTTAATATCTTTAGGTATTTCGAATAGTATAAATATTTTATTGTACATTTGATACTGAATTTTTATTTTTAAATATTTTAAGATTTTTCAGAGTAAATCTTTGGAGTTAAATCTTGAAATATATAACTTGAAAATATGTATGAATATAAAACTTTAACCATTTAGCTGGTTTGCTCGTACATTTTACGGGCTACTGAAAATTGGCCAGACGGGTTTGCCCGAAGGCTGTATGTGGACACAGTTACAGTCAAATCCAAAAGTTATGCACTAAGATTAAAATGTTAATTTCCGTAAGCTAATCAAAACTAAGGAAGCTGAACTTTGTTGCAAAGATAGAAGAAAGTATGAAAATAGGTTAGGTAACGGTTATATTTACGGTTTCACATCGAGAAGTATGCAAACCAGGCAATTGTACATGAAACCGGCATTGTGTAGGATTACAGGAGTTACATATGTAAGTGCTGATAAAGGTGTTTAGACCATTTGCACAATTTGTTTCTAAGCTAGACGTGAGAATGACGAATGAGGAGTTTCTGAGTGCTGAAGGGCTGTTGGACGTATTGAAGCAGGATAGTCTATCACAGATGTTGCTCACTTCTTCGGAGTTCATCATACCGTCATTTTACATTTATTGATACAATTCCGAAAAAAAAAACAGTTGTCTGATGACTTGTAGTCGTCGTCCAAGGGTTACTACACCCTCAAAGACAGATATATTGCTGTGGTATCCAAGTGGAATCGAAGGTCGTGACCTCCACACATGCGACATCTATGATTGCAGTGGTAATTATAGTAAGAAGATATCTGCCACTACTATTCGACAAAGGCTACACTTGAGCGGTATATATACCCGGATACTACGAGTTTGTTTTCCTTTATCCATCTATTCTAGAGCAGCCCGATTAAAGTGGTGTCCCCAGCTTGTAAATTGAGCTGTGTCTGATTGAGGCAACTTTATGTCCACAGATGAAACCAGATTTTCCCTCAACACGATGATAAGCGTTTAAGGGTCAGGAGGGAAGGAACAAGATAACTGCAATCAGCCTGAAAACATCACCAAACATCCGAAATTAAGATTTTATTGTGATATCGCACCGATTTGCATATCTACTCTGGCGCGGCTCTGTGACGGTTGTATAATATCGAGATGTAGCCCTCGTGAAACCGTACGTTGCAGCAGTTTGTTTTCCGTTCATTTTAATGGGTGATAATGCGTGTCCTCATAACTTTACCATTGTTGACGTTTTCTGGAGAGAAAGGGGATTGCTGGTATAGAATGACCTGCTTACTCACCGGGTACTCACTTTTGGGGTGTCCTCGGCCGTGTTTCCCACATCAAACTACTCTCAGAAGTTTAGAAATTTTCCTACAAGTGGAATGACAATTCCTGGGCTCTGTGGTGGTTTATCACCTTGTAACAAGCATGATCAAATGTTGTACTTTGTATGAAGATCAAGGACGCTCACAGACCCTAATAATGTCAATTTTTTTTATTTGTTTTGCATTTAAACGTCATTTTGTTAATGAAGCAAGTATGGAAGTATCTTATATTTTATTAAGATTCAATGTTTTTTATCTCTGTAGTTCTTTGTTTTGTTTCCTGAATAAGCATGCTACTTACTTACAGCATTTCGTGTCAATCCAAGCAGTACTTGTCCATTTTTTCACAATTTACCGCTTCGTGCTAACTTTTGGAAGTGAGTGTATTTTCTTGTTTATTTATTTCATTTGCGGGTATTTTTGGTTCTTATAGTGATATTATATAGTGAAAGTGTTCCGAAAAAGGGATACACAATTTATCTGTGACACTGAAATGCTTTATGTTAGGCATTTTCTTTGTAGTGAAGGCGGAAACTTTCATTTGATGACGGCAGGAAATTAGATCTTTAAAATTTGTGTTCTACTGTGCATACCTTTTGAATTCAGATTGGTGCAGTTCTTCTCTGAAATAATGAATGAAGTAAACAGCAAAAACATTTTCTTTTGGGAAAAGATGAATTAAGGCGACTTGGTACCCTAAAAATCAAAAACCTATCGTTTTTTTTTATTTTCATTTAATCTTATTCTTTGCATTATTATCTTTCGATTGATATATCACTTGTGCATGTCGGAAAGTTAGAAGTTGACTAAAACTTCATTTGAAAACAAATTAGGCAATTCAGCCACACCCCCTTTTTAGAAAAAAAAGCTAAAAAAATGCTTTATGATAAAAAAAAATCTATTTTAGAAATAGAAATAATAACTTTAAAAAAGAATGTGTAGTATTAAAAGCAGAATATTTCCGAGGCAATACAATAATGTAATTTTTCTTCCTTGTGAAATGTGTGCATGTAAAATTTTTAAATTAAGGCATTTTATATTAATAATTTTATAATTTCAGTTCTTATTCCTGATATATTTTTCATACAAATGTAATACTTTATTATTATAAGAAGAAAAACAGCTAAAATTTCTGTCGTGACAGAAAAAAAATTTTTTTTAACATTTTTCTTGAATTTTCATGGGCAATTAGTACTCTCTAAAAGTTGATCATTTATAAAAATGTGTGGGTTGAAATATATGAAAATGCAATTATTTTAAAGAAAAACGTACAACTAATATCTTAAAGTGGTATTTTAAGTTTAATTAAGCTTATAATAATTATTTTTTCAGAATTATAAACTTTAAACCTGTTTTTCTCAGTTTGTGTTTTTCGAAACCTTAGTGCATTCAAAATGCTACTCCTTCGACAATTATTTACCAATCACTTCCATTTTTTTCTTGCGTGTTGAAAATAAAGCATGTAATAAAATTAGGGATCCGTTTTGCTATAAACTGAATACTTTTTTTTTAAAAAAAAATAAAATGTAAGACATGTTGGCTTTTTCGTTGATTTTTAGCCTGTATATCAACATTTTATTTTTTTCTCGAAAACGAATGAAGTTATTCTAAAATCGATCCCTTAAGTTTTTAAATCATCCATAAGAGTATTATAAAAAATTTCAGGTCAAAAAATTAATTTTTACAAAAGGAGTAGAATTTTAAAATTTTCCCAATTTTCTTCAAAAAATTAAAATTTTTAAAATTGTGTGAAATAATATATGAAAATTTTCATCTGGTAACATTTTCTTGAATAGAAGCATTGTATAAAATGCTAAAATATAATTTTTAAATACGTAAATAAAGAAGTTTGCTCAAAGGGTGCCAAGTCCCCTTAAATTCGATTCAGATTTAGAGCTACGTACTGATTATGTGGATTAAAATATTAGCATTTATTGATAAGCTTTAAATTATCAAATTAGAAGATAAAACATTACACAGATTTTTGTTTACACCTTTTTTACATTGTAATGCCAAAGTTGACCTTTTATCTACCGACTGTACTTATAAGTACCACTAACTTAAGTATTAGGCAGTATAACCAATTTTTACGAATATTCTGACGATACTTAGCTGGAATAATCTGTAAAATCCACTATTACAAGATATATGGAAGCTCGAGTTCTATGAGGAGTAATTCAGCGGGGAAGGCGAATAGTTTTTTAGCAGAAATTGCATTTTCAGCTGATGGCGTATTCAGCGGATTGCGAAGATGATCATTTTAGTCCTGAAAAAATAGTTAATTTCAAAATTTAAGAATCTTATTTTTTGTATGTTAATGAAGACCTTTAAAAACGATCTGACTATTTATTTTAAGTGAAAAGTGTATATAATTAATTTTGCAGTTGGATATCTTTAATTAATTAATTACCTCTAACGGATTAAATTTCTTAAAGTTGAGTATTTTGTTTATGTATATCCCTTAAAATTTTCAATGTAGGGAACCAAAGAAAAATATTGCATGAAAAAAACTGCAGCAAATCATAATGTGGTAGATAAAGGGTTAAATATCATCTTCTTTAAAAAAGGAGGAAGAAACACATTACTAGAAGTGAGTTTTGATATCATTTAGCGAATTATTGAAAACATCAGCTAGACAAAACAATATTCAGTTTGTAGTTGGAGAAAGAATGGAATTGGAAAGATAATCCAAAAAGAAATGAGAAGCTTTTTTATGATTGAGAAGTAAGCCTTTGTACCAGATCGTGCTTCATATTGTACGTAGACGAATTCACACACAAAAAACACATACACACATCAATCAACCGTTTGAAAATGGTCTGAAATTAAAAATTCTTCTAAAATATATGAAACATTTTCCATAGCCTGCAGAGTGTTCTTACAAAAAGCAAACGTTAACGGTATTTTTGTATGTATTTCACGCTTAAAAAACTTAAAAATTAAATTTTTGCATTTTTAATTTTTTAAGTACGGATTTAGGTCACATACATTAAAAATATGGCTTTTTTAAAAAGAATTTGGGGTAAAAAATTCACTATTAAAGGTTAAGGTGGCCAACCGTCCTCCTTTAGGGCGAACAGTGCTCCTTTTACAGGTTCTGTCCTTCCTCGAAACGTGTCCTCCTTTTCACTATTTTATGACTTATCTGTTAATTTCTGTATTCAAAGATGAACCAAACATGTTTCTAATATGTCGAATAATGGTCTGAAACAAATGTCACATGAAATAACAGTTTTCACTGGTGTTATTTGACTTCATCGCAAGTAAATTGGGCAGATATAGAAAACTGTGTTGATTTTTTATTGAAAGAAATGCCTGATATTAAAATCGATGACAACTGTCTGTTTGAAGAAATTAAAAGACTGAGTGTGTGTGTATTTTTAAATTAAAATAAATTGAAACAATTGCAAAAACAACATACTGAATTTGATAAAAGATGGATAGAAATACTTAACCATTTAAAAAATGAAGACATTCTATATGAAAATTTAGATATTCTTGTTGAATTAAAGTTGTGCTGCCCTTGAACTAATACAGCAATTGAAAGAATTTTCTCGATTTGTAATAATTTTTGGACACATGAGAAATCAAGATTGAAAGTGGATATTTTAGCTGCAGTATTTATCGTAAAATTCCGTATGTTGAATTATTTCTTGCTCCAAAAATTTCCAGTATATTAAAAAATGAAAAAATATTCATTTAATGAGAAAATACTTGCTTAAGTAAATAATTAAAAGGAACGTAAGCGTAATTAGCATATGTTTGTTTGAATGGGAATAAAAATTCATACATTTATGTTGCAACTTCTTACATTTTTCGTCCTCCTTTTTATTGTAGAAAAACTGGTCACCTTAGTTAAGGGGTTAAACAAAAAATTCCTACTTCATATCATTCCATATAGTAACAAGCCTATGTGGATTAGCTGAATAAAATACAGGGTGAAAAAATTTCAAATTGGAATAATAATATGCACAATACAAGTGTCTATAATCGAATGAAATATTCTATTCTTATAAAATATAAAAATTCCAGTTACTGATCTGAATTTTCCTGTATATTGATTAAAATATAATGATATACTGATACACGTTAAATATGTGGTGGTTTGAACGCATACCTGTTGTCACGAACTCGATATCAGAATATTGCGGGTTCCAGTTCTGGTGTCACAGAAGATCTGCTGTGTAAAGGTGGCCGATGTACATATTATCTGTGAAGGCTCAATATCCTCCTGTTGATTTGTTGTGGTAATTAGGAGAGGAAGTTACCAGCTCATGTGTCATCCTCGTCACTTGACCGTGGTTTAAAGTTACGAAATCTCTCACTGACAACTCTCTTGTTGCTTTATAGGGCGGCATTAATGTAATCCGTTCACTCAATGGACCTTTTATATAGTTTAATGATTTGTTTTTCTTTTTAAATCTGTATACAAATGAATAAGTATTGCTAAAATCAGAAAAGGGAATTTTTTTTTAAATATTCCTTTCCGGGTTATACTTGAAAAATATTTATTATAAAAATTCAGTCCCAATGATGAAAACTCTTATCTTTTGTAATAAAAAAATAAAGCTTTTGTGAAAAACAAAATTAAGTACATATTTTTTTAAAACTCCGGACACGATGTGGAAGTCAAGCTAGATGAGCGTAGACAAAAGTTCTTCCATTACCTATGTAAATAGTTTTCCATAAATGACACATTTTATCTGAAACATATATAGTGGTTAATAAAGCTGATTGCTTTGCCGTTGAGACTGGGTTCGAATTCTGGAGAAGGCCTTAAAATTTGTAAATTAAGAGTGCCTTTGCAACATGGGGGTACTCTAAATAACCGTCGAGCAGCAAGTCTTCTCGTGAGGTTGGAGGAAGGGGAATAGAGTTGGAGGAATCTAACCCCCTCCCCCAGGATGTTCTCTCAAAATTAGGGTGAAATAGAGCGAAATAACTCTGTCACCTGTTTGGTGATCAATGTTAAGGATAACGACATACGTAAATCTAGCCCTTGCTATCGATGAATTTCGTGGGTCTTACTATCTTACTATCGGTTTCTATCTATCAACTGGCATAAGTACCAACATCAGAGCTTTTCACCAGATTATAGATTTTTGATGTGTAACATCTCTCCTCTAGATTGTCGAATTGTTTGGGGTGATTTCATCAAAAGGAACGGAAATGGGTAACAAGAAGTAACGTAAGCGCGCGCTACTTGATTTAAACACTAAGCACGCGTGATGGTGTCTCTTCACTACCCTCACAACGGGTCCACCTCTAGTAGGTAGCTGTTTTTTTATATTGTTAAAGTTAGCATTTCAAAATATTCGAATTCTTTGTTAGGATAAACTTATGATTCTTACGCTTAGTTTTCAAAGTCTCAGGACTCAGTGTAAGATATTTGAGGTTAATTTATATTTTAAACCATATTAATTGTTTTTTTTCCTCTTAAGTGTCTGAAAAAGTTTAACATTCTTAAGAATATACGAGTAAGTAATATGGAATTATTCGAATATTTTAGTCCGTATCTTTTTCATACTTCGAGGTTAATCCCTGTCGCTGTCAATAGCAAACAGAACATCTCAAACGTTGTGACTCCTCACATGGACATTATTTATCGCCAAACAAATGGTCTGGGTATTGCTAGTCAAGATATTGGGAGAAAATGTGTGGCAGAATGCATATTTGAAAATGGACAAACAGTGATTTCGGTGGTTGTATACATTTCTCTGAATCAAACGGTTAAAAAAATTAAAGATTTCCTGCATTTTGTACTTCGACCATGTTCCGAAGATGGCTCTGCTCTTTTAAAAACAAACTATCGCTCTCTTACTATGATTTCGAGTGGTGATTTCAACATTAACTTCATTTTGCCAAGAGTTGAGCCACTCATAGCTTTTTTGACTGATGAACTAAAGCTCGAAATAAATACAAATTGAAATATTTTGACAATTAACAGTGGTACTGTTATTGACGCTGTTTTTCAACGGTTTTTAAATGCTTTGAAATCACAAGTATGTGTGTCATATTGTACTTATCATAAGTTTATTGCATCCACTTTTCCCCAAATTGTACACGAATAAATACTTTTGATAAAAAATCCGTTACTCCTAAATAAAAATTTCATTTAAGATATGATTATTCGATAGAAAATTATTTCCAATCTTACTCGATTCAAAACTCAATTCAGTCTCACTCAATTCACTTACGCTCCATTCAATCCCATTCAAAATCATAGGAAGCGAGTGATGTTTGTTTTTAAAAGAGCAGAACCATCTTCGATATAATAAAAATACAAAATGCAGGAAATCTTTAATTTTTTGAACCGTTTGAATCGGAAAAATGTGTATGGCCACCGAAATCCCGGTTTGTTCATTTTTAAGTCTATTGTATCCACTCTTCCACAAATTGAACAAAAATAAATATTTTTGAAAAAAAATTGCATTTTACTCCTTGTGTTTAATAAATAAAATTTTCTATTAAATATATAATTATTCGATAGAAAATTTTTTCCAATCACACTTGATTAATTTTTTTTCAGGATTTAAGTTACTTTTGCGTATTTACAAGATAACATTTGAGATGTTACACATCATATGCGGCTACTGTAAGGTTAGTTTCTTTTTTTATATATAAAAGGGAATGTATTGTAGAGATATCAGGAAAATGAAAGTGACTGATTTTAAAGCGTTAAAAAACTGAACTTTTAAAAATCAGTAGATTTTTTTTCAATAAATTTATTAAATCAATATTTAAAATTTAGCCTGAAAAATATGTTTAAAACAAAAACGGCTCTGTTCTTCTCTATCTGTTATTTTGTTCTTCAAAAATTTCTCAATATGATTGACTGCATATAAAGAATTAATTCGTTTGCATTAATTTAATGATGACTCTTCTGTACAATATGAAGAGCATTAATTCATAACATAGAAATGTATTATTTAGTCGAAGATTTAACTTATAATAAAGTATTTACACTATTGAAAGCCATTCTCACATTTTTCTTTGAATTATTGATTTCCGCATGAATAACCAATTAACTAATTACCGTAAAAGAGAGTCAAGGGAATAGGACAGAACATCACAGAAATATAAATTTTAATTTGGATAGTCGATTGATCTCTTGTAAGTCTGAAATGCGGTACCCGTTAATGTAACTTTATATCAGACTTATGTAAATTTAAGTAAACACATGTTGGGAAATTATAAAAATTTGAAGGGGTCGGCGGTCTTTTTTAATCATTATATTTAATCAGCCATTTTTATTTCTCCTGGTTAACTTTTAATTATTAAATATAAGAAATGTTAAGTAATTTTTCATGGTACTTAAAAAACAAGAAAATATTCAATTATAACTAATTATACTTCATTTCAACAAATTAATTTATTTTAGCATATAACTTATTCAATTATATTTCTGTATATTACAATATATATAAATATTAAAACGCGCGTATTATACTAAATTTAAACATTTAATACTCCAAGTTTTTTAATACTTTTATTGATTTCATAATAGTATTAATTTTTTGAAGATAAGGCTTAGGGATGGATTCAATTTGTCGAGGCTCTTTTTGTTTTTGTTTTTGTTCAAAACGATTCTCCTGGTCTTCCACGTTTAGAAGGAGTCCACTTTGAGGTTAAATGTAGCATTATTTTTACGACATTAGAGGGGTCATGTAGACCCAGTTGCGTAACGGAGAATTTTCGGGCCCCCCTGCAAAATCATATTTTGAGCCCTAGCCGGATCTTACGCAATCGGCATCGCTCAGGCTTTGGGGCCCCTAGAGTACTGCCCCCCCTCGGTGCAGGGGTGGCGGTGGTGTACGTTACGCCACTGTGTAGACCCCTCTTATGTCAAGTAGAGAACTTCCTGTGGGTAGTCAAGGTCTCCCACTTTCCACGTAGTAGATCAAATACTTGAAAACTGTCCTTCAAGTTATACTAAGAATTTCTTTTTCTTTTATATTTTTCAGGCTTCGTTACTATGGTCCTCTTGTCTTAAAGTTTAAATTGAGAATCCTCAATTTAAACATCATTTTTTTTTTGCCAATCATTTCATTATAAAAGATCTGCAGTTTTTATTAAATATCTTTATCGAATACCTAATACGAAATATTACGAAAAGTGTTCAGAGATTAATTATATTAAATACTGTCCATTACCTACCTTGAATTTATCCACTGAATTTGTTTCACTTTTTGTATGAATGTCTTTTGTATATCACAAGTGAAATCTATTTTTTTCTGTACATTTATTACAACTTAAACGAAACGCTATAATTGTCACATCAGTTAAAAAAGGTTTATGAAGTTAGTTTTCCTTTTTTGGAAAACTATGCGTTATTTAGAAATTGCCCCACAACATTTTAAATGTTATTATCAACAACAGCAAATAAAATACGTTCAAATGCGCTCATTCAAATCCTTAATATTCCCATATTTCATGAGAAAATAAAATAATATTTTAGAGTTAAAGAAAGTCAACTCTTGAAAATGCTAATCTAAAATCAAATTAAAGTAATGATTAACACATTTACTTTGCAAAATTTAGCCAATTAATAAACACATAAAAACTACTTATCTGATTACTTACATAATTTCAAAAAGTTAATATTATTTTAAAATCAAAGTATTAAAAAATAAGGAATATGAAATTTTGCATTATTTTTATTTAACTCTACACATTTTAATATTGAATTAAGCCCTGATGTTAAAAAAAATCTGAAATAACTAATATTTTGAAATAACGATGACGTTTTTTTGGTAAATAAATTTAATAAGAGCGTTGCATACAAAAGATGAAAAATATACATGTTTGAGATTGATTAGCATTCAGATGACTGTTGGAAGATATTGTCCCATTTTCAATGCATCGCTAAAAATTATTCAATTATGAAAATTTAGTTAATAGCAATCAAATAATTTTATTAGAAAAAATAACAAAAATGGAAATTGCAATCGTTTTACAAATTTATTTCGTACTGAAATTTAATAACATAAGTTCTTTTGGTAACAGATTTCCTAATTTATATGTAGTCAAACGAAGGCACCTCAGGTGGAATGTCTAATTTATATTACTATATCAACTACCCCATAGATCACATCATGAGATAATTTCATTTAATAAATAATGGTTTAGTTGCTTTCCAAAGCTTCTTTATGGGTTGCTTAATTTGTGATCTTAATTTACGTTAATTTTTGATTATATGACACTATAAAAATTTAATTACTGAAGCAAATTGTATTGAATTTTTATAAATTGTAAGTGATTCTCTATATTGTTAATATGCCTTTTAAAATGTCATTATGTTTTGTCTATCGGTTTTGGAAGTTGTATATGCCACCGGTGAGCGTTGAAATATAAAGTGAATATCAAGTGAAAATGGCGATTTTTTTTTCGGTTTTTTTTGCGTATTTGGTTTGCGCATGTTCCAAAATTCACTGGAATATTCCCAGTGGTTTTCTCTCCAGCATCCCTTGAACACTTGCAGTTTAATTATGGTCACCCTGTTTTTTATTAATGCTATTTTCATAACTTTTCCAATCCAATAAATTCATACAAAATAAATAATTCCATCACATTTTTTTCTGTATAGAAAAAAGATTATTCAATATTTCATAACAATCGAATTAAAATTTAAATGTGGTCAATAAAATGCGTATTTCAATGACGGCAATAATAAAGGAATTTTCAGAATTGATTAGAGAGAAATTGGAGTTATACTCATCGGAAATTGCTAGGAATTAATTTCCTGCTAAAAAATCTCTGCAAATGTTTGGTATCCTCATATTCGTTTGTGAAGTGTATAGTGCGTCCCTAAGTACATGCCGTGACTACTTGAGCATTTTCAAAGTAATTCGGAAATTAGGATCCATTCCTGTTAAAATTTGCTTCTCACTCATTTTTATAGTTAATTTTTTTTTTAAAAAAATAAAGATATTATACTTAATATACATTTCAATTATCTAAATAATTTTATGGAATATGTTCGATGTCGCTTTCTACAATAAAGAAGGAAATTAATAACTACTTACTTAATGGTATTATCATTACAGTTCTGCTGTTGAATATATATATATATATATATATATATATATATATATATTTGTGTGTGTGCGTATGTTTTGTAAATAAAAGAAATAAAAAATGTATATATTTAAGTTAACTTTATCCTTTAAATACTAGATATGAATTATATTAAGCAACTGCTGTTGTGACGTAAACGTTAGATAAAATAACTTTTATTATTGAAATTTTACTAAACTATATGCAAAATGTTGCTGAATTCAACGAACAAATTCAAAGGACTCGTTGTAGGCAGCATAAAGACAGCAAATTAACACATAAAATGGGTCGCAAACCGTTTTTTGTCGGAGTAATTCACAAAAAAAATGTATCATTGTATGCTATCGAGTGCAATGAAAAAAGACAACGAAATGTAAGAAATATATTTATTAAACGTAAAACATGTTTTACAGTACGAACAATGCATCGACATTCAAAGTCAGAAATGTAACGATAAGTAATTGTCACAGGAATTGTTTGAAGTTGCGGCCACCTATGTCATAGTACAGCCGACACTGGCAGACTAAGGTTTGCTTGATGTGTTCACACAAATCTGGTTGCATTTCTGACAGAGAACTGTGATGCACTGTTTGTCTAAGAAATGTATTTCTCACCTCTTATTACCGTTTTTTTATTCCACTATACATCACACCCTTCATAACTTGTTTTGCGAATTAATCCGACTAAATGTCGCTTGCAACACAATGTTCTGTGATAATTTATCGTAATCATGCTGCGTACTATCAACACTCTGAATTCGTTGGTCGAGTTTGACAATTTTCTACATAGCTAAAGTAAACTGATGTTTGTAAAAAAGGCAACACCATGAAGGAATAATCAGAATTAAATGAAATTTAAAGCACAAATGACTTATATTAGTACACATAATTGACAAAATTTTCAAAGCAAAGAAAAACAATATTAAGTGTCCCAAATCGGTATTTGCTTTAGCCGCCACGCGCTACAATAAGTGCTGTTATAGGACATGACATGGAGTCAAACAGATTTTGAATGTATGCTTGTGGAGGATAATTGTATTGTATACGCAGCAAAAGTTCGTCTTTTGAAGTTGCAGGACGCGGATCACGAGCGAGACGTCGATGAACCAAATCCCACACCTGCTCAATAGGCGACATATCCGGTGAACAAGCAGACCAAGGAAGACGTCGCATCTCTAGGACTAAACAGAAGTCATGAGCTGTCTTTGCAACATGTGGGCATGCATTATCCTACTGAAAGAGAGCTCTAGGGATGTCTTGAAGGAAGGGAACGACTTCGGGTTGTAGCACTTCACGGGCGTACCTGTTGCAAATGAGATAACTCTCAATTCCTATCAAATGGATCGTCCATGATACGAAATCGCACCCCAAACCATAACTCCGGGTATTAGGCCATTACGTCGTTCGATAACGCACTCTGGAAGGCATCGTTCACCGACATAGCGTCTAACACGAGTGCGGCCATCATGATCCCGCAAATTGAAGCGTGATTCAACTGAAAAGACATATTGAGGCCAATCAGCTTGTCAGGCTCTGTGCTCATGAACCCATTGCAGACGCAGCCATTGATGGTTTGTCGTGAGGGAAATCCTGTATAAAGTCACTCTTACACGCAATCCACGGTGCAGCAGATGTCAACGAATTAACGAAAGCCGACATTAGTACAACTGCAGCAGTAGTCCAACGTGCTGCCCACTTCCTGGAGTAAGCTCTAAGGTCATTCAGCGCCATGCGAAGCAGGTGTCAATCATCACGCACAGATGTCACCTTCCATCATCCACTGCCAGTTTTTTTAGTTGTTCGGTGCTCGTTGGTCCACTGCATTCAGATTTGCATCACTGTGAAACTTCACACGAGATGCTATTGCGCGATAGGAAAGACCTCCTCCTCGAAGACCCATATTCCTCTCTTGTTCAAAATCCGTAAGTTGTTGGAATTTCTACTTATTTTGTCGCGGAGGCATACTTAGGTCTCACTAAATGTGCTTGCCACTAACAAATAATCATTAACTATTTTCAACGTCCCTCTACAGCCCTCTATTTATACGCTTTCAGCAACAGTTTAGAGGGTGCTGTGCACCCCACGCATGCGTGGTGGCTTTGAGACTTTACTATTTTACATAACATCCTATAATTGATATTTTCTACCAAGTTCATTTAATTCTGATTATTCACTTTTTACAAACAGCAGTGTACATTATCTTCTGTTTCGTAAATATATATGTGTAATTAGCTTAGAAATATTCAATTTTCGTTCTAATATTTTATTTTCAGAATAAAAAAGAATGCAATTTTTCCATCTTTAAAAATGAATTTGTTTTTATTATTAATGAAATTGCGAAACTTCATAGAATCCAGTAGAAAGAGTATAAAAATATAAGGCATAAAAATGTGCATAAAATCCAGGTTATCGAAATATTATTTACACAGAAAATAAAAAAAAAATAAAAATAACATTATGTTTTCGCGTAGAAAAAACAAATGAAAGATAGTGAAAGTTACCTTTTCGAAATAACAAAAAGTGCTACTTTCTTAACTCAGTTTTTGCCGAAACTAAATTTTTCAAAATATATTCTAAGTAATCCGTATGTGTTACTCAGAATGTCAGCCAGAAAATGTGATTTTTAGGAGGAGAATTCCATGGATTCATTTTTCTGAGTCATTATTATTTTTGCATTATCCTTTTTTACTACAAATATTATGCGTTGTAAAAGATACGTTGATGAAAGTTGTAATGAATGACTCTCTTTAAAAGCAGGAAAAAGAAGTACTGTATTGAATTTTTTATCTTAGTTGACTTTGTATGAATTGATAAAATATTTGGTATTTGAATTATGAAAGAAAACGAAACTTCTCAACATTTTAGAGGAAAGCTAAATATATTTTTTATGTATTATCTTTTCTTGAAGAACAAAGTAAGAAATGTATGTATGTACCACCTATAGCATTTAAAAAGCAATGCACTAAATGTGTGTTTCAGATCTTTTAAAATATTTTTGTGATGATAATTTTATCTTATCTTTTAGCTCAGCCTTTAGAATGATATTTATCACTCAATGCTTATGTAAAACGTAGTTTTTCATTCGACATATTTAAATTGCATTTATTTTTTATATATACTGTAATAAAACATCTTCCAAAGTTTTAATTGAGCCATTTTAGTAATAATTGATTCAATCAACAGGAAAGATACGAAAAAAATAAAGCATCAAGAATACTGACAAACTTAGATTTAGAACTGTGAGTTATTTACCATAGCTTCGGTTTTGTTTGCATAATTATTTTATATTTTCAACGAATACATCTCTAATATTGATATCTTTAAATAAGATTTGAAAGATTCCGCTAATTCTTATGAGAAAACATACCCTCAACAAGAAAAAGTACAAAGAATTTCTTTTATACTATTTTATTTGTTTTGGATAAAGTAAAGTATTATTTCTCGCAACATTCACCAGTGATATTTCATGTGGTTTCTATTTTACGATGAAAGTTATGAAAAAAGATATAAAATATTGTTAACAATGATCTGTTAGTCGCTTTGAACATTGTTCATAGGACATGGTAAAATTTATAAAAATATATTTGTAACAAATGGTAATATTTATTATTTAGGTATTGTAATGATTGCTAGATGGCGCCACCAGACAGAGTACTTAAAGGGTGTCCCCCTAGAGGGAAACTGGTAGTTGAATGAGTAAGACGGTGGATCTGCAGGTGTACGCATCGTGCGGGAAATGTTCCCATGTGTTACTGTAATTTTATATATGTTTATCCTAGAACTGTATAGCTGTTTATATAAACAGTAAATAAACTGTATTTAGCCCTAAAGTGAATTAATCTCATCTATTGAAGTACACATTTATCCCAGCGGGCTCAAACTGGCACCCAGACCCGTGGCTTAAGCCTTGCGACCCCGTAGAAGCAGAAACCCCCACTGTGAGGAAATGCCACTGAAAAATGAAAATTTAACCGGCTCTGTAAACCATACCATCCCGGAAAAAAGTCTTGCCCCTCAAACCTTCTAAAGCAAGAGATGAACCCTGAGTATTTTTTTTTTCATTTTGTAATCACCTATCTACGTTCCTGCCAAAAATCCCTGGAAATCAAAAGAGGCAAAGTGAATCATTCTGACTTCAATTGTCTGAAGGAAAAAGAAGAAAATCTATTTCTTGTTGAAAGTTTTCAAAAATTCGCGGTAGCAATCCTGTTACAGGGTGTTAGTGCTTGTGATAATTTCTTCAAAATTCGCGGTAGCAATCCTGCTACAGTGTGTTAGTGCTAGTGCTGTTCATTTCTTCAAAAATCGAGGTAGCAATCCTGTAATAGTGTTTTGTGTATGCTTCAAATACAAGTGGCTTGCTATTGAGTTATTTGAATTTGAGTCCAATGGGGAAGAGCTAGAAATAATTAAATTAAGGGCTAAAATTTTAACAAATGATGCTTATAAGGAAGAAAGACCCTTAATTTGAGAAATGTATCTTTGAGAGCATCGTATCAAATAGGATAGACGAGGGAAACGAACAGAAAGAGCAAACATTGCATGAATTTGAGCTGCAGAAAATATGACTGCAAAATGATACTCAATGAGTTGTAGGTCCACAAACCCTACACCAAGCAAAAATTGAATTAAAAAAGCTGTTACCAACATTCAATCCTGAAATGGATAACAAGGGCTTGTTCCTCCCCTTATTCGAACGGCAAATGAAGCTTTTGGATCTTGGTGAAAATCTGTGGGTACCCTATATATATATATCTCATTAGTGTTCTACGTAGTGATATAACCTCCCTCATTGCCCGTGAGCCCGAGGAGAAATGCAGGGATTACTCCCACATTCGAGAAAAATTTCTGCAACGGTTCAAATGAACCACAGAAAAATTCTGGGAGCTGTTTTCACGTCACAGAAAAATCCCAAATGGGACGTGGAAAGATTATTTTTTTGAAATCCGAGCATATTTTGCAGGTTGGCACAATGAGCTAAAAATTTATTCATTTGACGGCTTGAAGAATTTGTTGATTGTCGATCAAATGAAAAGAGTTACTCTCCAGAGTGTAAGGAACCTTACCTGGATATCTGGGAAAAACGTATCTCTCCAGAAAGGTGTTTCTTACCCAGTGGACCTAGGAGACATGTGAAGGCAAGTGAAACCTTCAATGATGGAAAGCAGATATCTCATCCATGAAACCTGAACGCCTTCCTAAAAGGGAATATTCCCATCGAGTACCAATGAGAGATCTCCCTCAAATGATATGGCTGTGGGAGACAAGGGGTGATAACGTCTAGGTGCCTTACCTGCAACCCCAACTCCTCACAAAGAACAGTCGTAGCAACCATTCACATCAATGCCTACACAGCTCAGGCTAGAAGCCTTCGATTGACACTAATCGACATAACTTTCTGTGGAATAAAGGGACGTGTATGTGCAGGCACAGGATCTTCACATTCAATTGCTGGGGAAAAGATGTACCAGGCATTTAAATATAAGGGACTTATCTTCCAGGAAACTACATTAGCCGTGAGCTTGGCAGATGCTTAACAGGCCACAGGTGAGGCCTATCAACCCAAGTGATGGTAGAGATTATATAGTCTTGACCAAATTCATAATTCTCCTAAAGGTGTAGGGAAATAGAACTCTTCTGGGAACACATTTCCTTAGTTCTGCTTGTTTGGTTCTAGATGTGAAGTATACTTGTTGGTACTTCTAGGACAATCCTACCCACAAGTACCCATTTGGTGAGAAATTGGACACCCCGACTATAGCCGAAAAGATATCCAGCAACACCTGCCAATTAAGAGAGGGTGAAGGTGAAAGTTTAACTTTTGTGTGTGTGT
Organism: Trichonephila clavipes; assembly: GCA_019973935.1. Taxonomy (NCBI): domain Eukaryota; kingdom Metazoa; phylum Arthropoda; class Arachnida; order Araneae; family Nephilidae; genus Trichonephila; species Trichonephila clavipes. The sequence continues at coordinate 637,899 of BMAU01019615.1, forward strand.
GTGTGCCCAGAAGGAGAAACTTAAACACTTGTTAGAATCCTTCCAAAATGTCGTCGAACCAAGGGAAGAAGCACCAACTATCTTAGAGCACCACACCTCTGATTTAACTCCTTGTAATGGTGACACAGTAAAACCCCTTATTTCTCTTCGTAAACGTGGCCGTCCACCAAAGGCCCCATTGACTCCTGGTTCCTTGTCGGAACCGAAGGGGGAGGATGTAACAAAGGGTAATATTTATTATTTATTTATTGTAATGACTGCTAGATGGCACCACCAGACATAGTACTTACAGGGTTTCCCCCTGTTGGGAAACTGGTAGTTGAATAAGTAAGACGGTGGATCTACTGGTGTACGCTTCGCGCGGGAAATCCTTCCCCATGTGTTACTGTAATTTTATATATGTATATCCTAGAACTGTATAAATGGTTATATATACAGTAAATAAACTGTATTTAGCCCTGAGATGAATTAATCTAATCTATTGAAACACCCATTCATCCCAGCGTGCTAAATCTTTGATTTAAAGGTATTCACATTTTTTTGCTTGCAACCTATACATATGCATTACGTAAAATGGTTTTTGGGCTCAAAATACATGAAAAAGGTAATAATTTAAATTTTGGAAGACAATTTAAAATTATATGAAGGAATCTTTAGGTGCTACTCCTCTTACAATATTTGTCACACACACAAGAAATTTGATTTACAAGCATATCAACCTATGAGTAACAAAAGTTTGCTAACATGATTGTTATTGGTAAAATATTTTTTTTATAAATTTTATGTTAACTGAAAATTCCTTAAAAATTTATTAATTCCAATTCAAATATTATTTTTTAAAAAAAACGAGTACTGCTTCGATTGAAAAATTTCCTCTAACTTCTGTTACATGTACTAATAGCAATGAGTAGAAAAATATCAAAGGACTTGACACAACAGAAAAAATGCCTTAGGAAGTTAGATGGAGACAAACTAGTTATTTTTTCTTTCTGTGATAAATCAGCTTAAAGTTTTTATTTGTCATCGGAATGTGAATAAAAATGATCCTAAACGTCTTCATTACTCTGGTTTTTATTTTTCACTTAGAGCCATCCGATTTTGTGAGACCATAGAAGATTAAATAAATAATAATTTAGGTGAAAAACATTGTACTTGAATTTTTAACTTATTATAGTTAATTTAATCGTATTGTGGCTCCTTTATAAAACTAAACTGAGAACAATTTATTTTCGCATCTCTTAGAAAAATCATGCGCAGCGATGTGTTGTATTTTTTATTATTTAAGATATTTTTCAACATAATGAACTCTTTTTTATACTACGTACAGGGTGTACTAAAAATTGCACCCAAACTCTTCATAGTCAGATTCCTGGTTGAGAGGCTAAGGAACTGAACCTGTGCGATACATAGTTCACGAGTAAAGTACGAAAAATAAAGTATGACTTCACAGCCATATTACACATATTAGCATACATATTCGCAAATATTTATAAAGGCTTATGTTTGAAGTGTTTGCCATGCATATCGAGGCAGGCTTGAGCGTGGCTTAGGATGGATAATTGCGCATGTCACAGCAGCGCGGTGTCCACCGAAATTCAATCAGCATGCAGATGTAAAGCTAAGTCCGTTTGTGTAGTCACTACGTCTCGATACACCGATTACTTGAGATTTCCCCGCTAGAAAAAAAAATTCAACAGTGTTGTAATGGATGGTCTGTACCATCCATTAGTGTATGCGAGTTAGATCGAAGGTTAGCCATAGTCAATACAAATACAATTTATTAACAATTCTCAGCAACGTAACAAAACTCAACAACCAAAGTTAAGAAATGCACCTTTATATAAATATGGGGAGCAAAAGCAAGGAAGACGATATAATTAATATTTTAATTATAAATTGAATCACTTACAGTGGGAGCATTTTCGCCATACACATTCTAAATAATCGAAATAACGTTTTAAATTAATCTAATCCATCCGTCACTAATCCAATTTAAATAGCAAATTGACCAAATCGTCAATCTTAAATATTAATCAAATAATCTACGAATGACACTCGACTAGCTTTACATTAATCACTATCTGCTATATCTGTAGCTCCTAACCTCTCTCCCCTTTTAACCTGAAAGCTAATGCTTATATATAAGCCTTGATTTGGATAAGTCACGTCTTCTTCTTCGGGAGAATGTTTTCAATAGAAAAATATTTAAAGAAACAGTTTTACCCCCAAAAGGATTTGTAGGAGGTTCGTGAATAGACCCGTTGTAGTGAGAGTCTCACGATCGTGGACATAGAATATGATTCTCTCCGCCATCCCCCGTTTCACACCCAGTGGTCGAGGTATACTTTACGAGAATCCAGACAATCACGTACATGGACGCAAAACTGCCTCGGTGCCCCATTATGACCTATTATTGATCATCATTTATTTGTCGTTTCTTACAGCATAATTTTTATCGTAAACTATGGTTCGTACAGGTTAAGTTCTTTGGCCATCTTTTATGCATTCTCAACAAAGAATCCCTGTGCAGAGTTTGAGTGCTATTTTTGGAAAACCCTGTATAAATTTGAGACATGTACGGAAATTACACAGATGAATTCTAGTAGGAATTCATGCGGAAAAATGTGTTGTGAATCTCCGCTCACGTTGGTGTGGCGGTCAGTAGAATGAAGAGCCCTCCTCTTTAGAAAAGAATATATTTTATTTCTTTGCCTTTTGTCTGTAAACAAAATGTATTAAAGCCAATGGGGCGCGAGCAAGTTTTAATTTTCTTGAAATATAATGAGTAAAGGTACTTATATTAAATTCAGATACTCAGCTTGATTCCCTGAACTCGAACCACGAAGGTTCCTAATCCTTTTTCTCTGGGTATTCCCACAATTCAAATATAACTATAATTAAATATCTAACAGAACTAGTCGCTATCTTGCCTTTTTTTCTAAATCACGGCTCCTTTACAGAGATTTTCAAATAAAACAATATATTGGAAATGTTTTCCCTAGAGAAGTAGTAGAAGGGAGGGAAAAGAATCCGTTGCAATTTTTTTTTCTTTTTTTTACGTTTGTTTCTTGACAATACTGGATGTTTAATTATCCTCTTTGTATTATGTAGAATAGAACAATTCACTCAGTGAAAAAAGTATTATATAGATTTTTTTTAAAATACTTTATTATCTTGTACACAAAATTCCACCAGAAGATTTTATTTTATTACTCATTATGATAGTTACAAAGACAATTGATGTCAAATGTAAGTATATCCAAGCAACAAGTAGTAGACATGAAAAGCAATCAAAGGACGCCAAAATACTTACAGAAGTAGGAATTCATTAAACGCAGAATAACGTCCCAAAACAAACACCACTCTCCTCAGGGATTCCGTAATCCTCCAAAGGAGCTGCATGCTTTCTAGGCAATTTGTTTGGCATGAGCAAGTGACATTAGCTGGAAGTAATTACAACCGAAAGGCACGGAGACAGTGTCACTTGTCGAGAGAGTATGGGTTGCAATTTTACTGAATGGATGAGACCCCAAAATAGGCGTAAGATTTTCGCATTTTGTTGAATTGGGGACCTATAATGAAGAAATCTTTTAATGAATGATTTCACCAAAAAAATAGATAAGATAATTCAACAAATAATCAAGGCTTCGAACCGTAATTTTTTTCGTTCTGGTTCAGCAAAAGAATTCTTTTTTTTCAGTTCAAAATGAAAAAAAAATATATTACGTTTACAATTGTGGCCAATACCGTAGACACTTTTTTAAATTGTTAGGTTTTTTAAGCTTGTATGCTTATAGAAAATTTAACATTGCACAAAATGCTAAGTATTTTAAGTACTGAATTCAATACACTGAAACAAAAATTCAAATATTTACAACGCAGAAAAGGTTATGCTGTAATAACTATTGATGTACACTCATGGACAAAAAAAATAGCGCACCAAGAAATAATTGCGGGATCGTAACGAAACCTGGCATGAAGGTACGTGTCGGGGAGATATGCAAATGATAAGAAATGCAGCGTGATTCCGTATTACGTATAGCCGGTATACAGCGTTTAACGTCGTTCTCCGTGGAGTATAAAACAGGTAACCAAAGCTTAATTGGATGTTCTGAATCGTTTACAAAGTAAGAGTTGAGGTAGACATGCCCTTAAGACGTTTTCGAAGACAATATGAGCAGTTGTCACAGTTTGAGAGGCAGAGAATCAGCGACATGATAGAAGCTAGGGGAGTAGCACGTCAAATCGGCTGCACTGATTGTGTTGTGAAGAGGGGGTATTGGGACCAGTGGATCCGAGAGAAGCTATTTACACGATGACCAGGTACAGGACGCCCTTGATGGACTTGTCACGGACAAAACCGCCACATTTTAAAAAATGCTCGCATGCGGCTAACTGCTTCATCGGCCGCCATCCAGGCACAGGTAGCACCTTCACTAGGGGCCCCTGTGTCTTCCCGAACCATACGAAGGCGTCTGGCTGAAGGGTATTTGGTATCGCGGCGCCCATTACGTATGCAGCACTTCACGCTCACCCATCGAATCCACCGTTTGGAGTTGTGTCGCGAACGAGGAAGCTGGATTTTAGGGGAATAGAATCAGGTAGCCTTTAGCGACGAATCCAGATTCAATCTCAGCAGTGATGACAATCGTGTTCGTGTATGGAGACCCCTTGGTGAACACCTCAATCCTGCCTTTGCATTACAGCGACAGACCACTCCCACAGCTATTTTGATGGTATTGGATGCTATTGCCTACAATACACGGTCACCCCCAGTGTTGATACATGTCACCATGACAGCCCAGCGGTATGTCCATGACATCGTGCAACTACATGTGTTGCCACTCAAACAACGGCTCCTAGGACCCTTTTTTCAATAAGACAATGCTCGGCCTCACATGGCAAGGGAATCATAATACTGTCTCCGCACTGTTACTACCCTTCCTTGGCTTACCCGATCCCCAGATGTGTCTCCAATCGAGCATACCTGGGATCATTTGTGACGGCGAGTTGTGCATCCGACGAGTTTGAACGAACTAGATGCAAGGTTACAGCAAATGTGGAAGGAAATGCCTCAAGAAATCATACAGAAGTTTCATGTCTCAATGCCCGAACGCATCAATCACATCGTGCATTCGTGCTAAAGGGGGTTTAACAGGGAATTAAATGCTCCTTTCTTTTGCCTTTTTTCTGAAATAAATGATCATTTTTCTTTGATTTTCTACTCATCTAAGTAGTCATTCCGTATGAAAATTTCGTTTCATTCTGACTCCTTGGTTCGCTAATTTTTTTGTCCATAAATGTACATCGACAGTTATTACATCATAATTGACTTTGCTTTGCAAATATTTCAATTTTGTTTTACGTATTGAATTTAGTATTAAATTCTCTTTAAAATGATATAAAATACTTATCATTTTGTACAACGTATAATTTTCTACAAGCATATAAACTTAAAAAAAACCCAAACATTTTAAAAATGTATCCGCAATTTCAGCCATCACTGTATTCTTATCTTAAATCATTTATACATTGAATAAAATCTTCCTTCTACGAGAAGTTTCGAAGGAAAAAAAAAATGAAACATAAAATCACTAGAATGAACATCAAAACAGGAAATCGAGAATCAAAGTGTGATGCACTTCCCCTTGGAAGTACATCCCTCAAAGCATGAGCCTGAGCTAGAGGTGTAGGGTTAGCGAAATAACTAGGATCAAACAGTATCTTAATATGACTTTATTAAGATATTCAACTTAAACTTTGAACAAATATAATATTAATAATTAATGAGAGAATCTACGATGAGACGCAATACGCAACACACAATATAATTCAGACCAATCTCAATAATAGAACCGACTAATCTTCAAATATATTAATAAGTAATCAATACTACCTTATATTATTCTGTAATAAACTTGTCTTTATCTACAATGGTATGTAGCTTGACGTTTAATTTCTAGTCGATCACCAATATTTTTATCCACGACACGTAGAACTTAAATCTTGAACGACGAACTTCAAGAATCATCTACTGCCACAACGCACGTCAATTGTCTAACATTCCTTTTCATTGTCATTACATTGCCATCTCGCTTACTCGAAGATCCTATATTTATCCTTAATTATTTGCATCTCTTCACTTCTCGTTTCTTGGATATGGTTGGAAAAGAGTTGCCATTAATTCTGGCCCAAAGAACTCAAAGGACTTGTTAAAGAAAAGACGCGTAAGACGTCACAATCCCCTCCAAGAAACAAAACGTGATTTATTCCAGGGTCTTAATGGCCTTTAAGAAATTACGTGCCTAATTTTTATTCTAATCGTTAATTTTTAATGCTTCACTTAAATTTTAGTTTTTACTATTCATCTTAAGTTTAATTTTTAATATTTCTCCTTAATTTGAATTTCCACAGCTTGAATAAATTTTACTTAATTATATATACTAACATTCAAAGCCATGCATTTTAATCACGGTACATTCTCACATGTACAGAATAAATAGACGTGTCCCATATGGGTAACAGAGCCGGGGAAAAACCATATATGACTTAAAAGGTAGAAAAATCGAGGCCCACACGTCTCTTAACTAACTAAATTCTACCTAAATGTTTACTTAAATTCTAATAATTTTTCTTCTTTACATCTTCTCTTTAGCAACGTTCTTTGTATAGGTTAACTTCTTATAGACTTCAGGGTCTGTTACCCTGAAACAAAAATCTCTTAAGTGCTTTAAAAAAAATTTTTTTACACATTATGATTACATTTCACAATTTTTATACAGTACATGTCACTTTTAAATTGTAACTAATTTCTATACATATTTTTCATCTGGTTCTTTCAAAAACTTTCAACGCACAGGCCCTCAAATCGCGCAGCGCTGGTTAAACGTTATGTTAGTATGCTATCTACGCCGCGTTTCCCCAAACCAGAAGTTCTTTAATATGAAACAATATAACAACACACATATATACACTATACCATTACAAACATTTTTCAAAAACAAATAATCAACAACAAACAACCAAAGGAATTGTCACATCTTAGCGAAGTCATAACAGAAGTAAACAAATGCATTTTTGCAGTTGTTTTCTCCAGAATTATACAAAAAATTTACAAGACAGAAGCTTTTTTCTTTTCTAGTAAAACACTGATTGTAGTGGCCACTTTTGCTTGGCTTCTAAAATTTTAATTATCCGACCGTGACTTGGCTCTTTATTGAAATCCAACACTGTAAAAATTCTTCCGACTACTTGTTCGAATGAATATAATAAGAAACGATACAACCTGGTTCTTATGACTTGTAGTTGGCGTTTCCTACCAAGACCTCCAGTGACAAGGATTTCTTTGTACACGTTCCTCTCCTTTCCTGGTCTTGCCGTTGTTAATCGCCTCCTCGTCTGGCATTCTTGTTGCTTGATCTTGTTCGCTCCTCGATGTATGGACTATCGTTCCTTTCTCTGCCTTTTCTGGATCGAACTGGTCCTCCTTGTTGTGTCTTCCTCTCAAAATTATGTATATCCCTTAATTTTCAATGTCCTCTGTAATTTTAAATCGAGTCTTTTGGTAACGGACCACATAATTTTAAGCCATGGTCAGTCGGGACTCTTCTCTTTTTCCAATTCGTGGTCTAAGGTTGTAGCCGCTTGTGGTGGACGTCACTGTCTCTTCCCTTCGGCTTTTCTTTCTAAATTTTGTCAGACTATGATTAGTTCTGTAATTAGACGACAAAGCCCTTTTAGGAACTCTATGTTCTGAACCCTTCTGAACTTTCCTTTCTGGTCCTCCTAAACTAGATTAATTTGCTCTTTTATATCTGAACTTTTGATTTTTACTCTTTTTTTAATCATTCTATCTTTCTCAGACCAAGAACTAGGTATTGATCTGATAAGTGGTCCGCGTTTATTGGTCTTATTTGTGTGTTTCTTTCCCTGATTTTTTTCTAAAACTTAACCCTTTTTCCTCCAACTCACGCTTTACTTCTGACCCTTTATTTTTACCATCTCGCGAGTCATTTGATCTCCGTTGTACTCTGTCAAAACCACTTGATTCATCGTGCAAACTGCCGTTATCCGAACTACCAGTTCCTATCTCCGTCTCGTCACATTTCCTATGACGATATATTCGAACCTGATCTACATTAATCGTTAACCTTTTTCCCGCTTTCCATATCACTACGTTGTTATTCTTAACATCTAATACTCTATACGGACCTTCAAATTTTGGTTTAAACTTAGCTACCACTTTTCTTGTTGCCGAACTTAAAGGATGTGTTGCTACCAAAACCTAATCATTCACCTTAATTTGCCTTTCACGCCTACGTCTATTATAATATTTCTTCCATTTTTCATGTTTAGTTTCTATGTTTCGTCTAGCCTCCTCAAATAATCTCTCAATATCTCCTACTGCAAATTCCGTTCCGTCTGATACCATCACTAATTTCTTAAAAGGCGTAATTAACTTTCTACCTAAGAATAATTCCGCAGGGGCTTTCCACGTTATTTCGGTTACAGCCGTACGAATAGCATAAGCAAACTCACGTAAGAATTGGTCCCATGTGTCATGTTGCTCATTGACATAATTTGGAATCATTTGCACCAGATCGCGATTTACGCGTTCTGTTCTATTTGCTTGAGGTCTATAAAGAACAGTCCTCACATGCCTTATGCCTAATCTCTCACTTAAATTCTCAAAAATATCGGAAATAAATTGGGGACCGTTATCACTAATTAATTTTATTGGAGCTCCAAAATGCGATATATAATTATCAAAAAAAATTATGTGATATAACTCGAGCAGAGGCTTTTTTAAGGGGTATGATTTCAGCCCACTTGCTGAAATGATCTGTAATTACTAATACATATCGGTTGCGTCTTACTCTCGACACGGGATACGGACCTACCGAATCTAACGTAACTATTTCATTTGGATAATTTGATACCATTGGTATTAACCGACCAGCTGGTAACGCGTTTTTATAATTATTATTTTGGCACAAATGGCATGTAGAGACATATTGATGAATAAATTTTCTCATATACGGGAAATAAGAAACATCCCTTATTTTATGATAAGTTTTAAAACGTACGAAATGACCTGCTAATGGCTTGTCATGAAATTCTCTCATAATTTCATTCCTTAAAGATTTTGGGGAATGTATACTCGCATTTCTCCTAATGACGTTGCATATTTCGCATAAAATAACAAGCTTTCTATTAGCCTAAAATAGCGAGACCAATTCTCACATATTGCCGCATTAACAGAGCTATCTTCTGGGTTTTATAGATATCTATAGATAAGACCTAATTCTGGGTCTGTTTTTTGTTCTTCTATTAACTGATCTCGTGACGAAAGTACCAAATCTCTGATTATTGCACAATTAACTTTCTCTCCTATTATACTTTCAATTGTATTTTTATCGGAAACATTAGCCACAACATTTAACTTCGTTTCTGATAAATCAACGCGCAAATTCCCGTCATCTATCTTAATATCGTCAACCTGTGGCCCCGTTTACATGGACGAAAATTGCCGTCAATATGCCGGAACGAATCCGCTTTGTACCCGTTTACACGACTACCCGGCAAATTGCCGGCTTGAAATGCAGGTCTATTTTTCGTACCCTCTTTCGACTAGGAACTTTGGGGGTAAAACGGAGAGTGTTTTCTAATTCTCCCAAGATGCATTGTGCCAGAGATTCATTTAATCAAGATGGCTGCTGTTTTGGATTGCTCGCGTTAGACAACAGAAGAAATAATAACCCTTATAAACATCTGGGGGGGGACCAAAACGAATTGGATACAACTGTCCGGGATTCGGAAGTTTATAAGTGCTCATTTCCAATAAAAATTATATTCCATTCAGGTACAGGGAAGGATGTAAATAAATTTATATTTAGTATGCTCTGCATGTATGTTTCCAATATTTTAATAAGATGATACAAATATTTTAATACAGTTTTTGAGATTGATTTGAAATATAATTCTTTTGAATGTACACAAAAAATTGCTTTTTATTATTTTTCCTGATTTATCTAATTGAGTGTTTTCATATGAGAAGTAAAAAATTAGTAATATCTTGTAACTAAATAACTCCATAAAGGTGTATTGAATTTTTTTTACTGTGAAAGTTGATATAACCAATAGAATGATCTGTTTTATATTAACATTCCCTTAAATTCATTAGGATAAGAACTTAGAAAGAAAATTTCTTTTTTTCAAATCTTCAGTTTTGATCCACTTTCACTTAACCATTTAATTTTTGTTATTTAAGCAAACCATGATTTACTCTACCAAAAGAGATCTCTTTATACATGCAAAATTATTTTATAAAAGTGGGCTAAATACTACTTTTTCTCCTCGAAGGATTAAATATTCCCACAATTATAAAACATACTATGAACAAGTTCTTATGAAAACATTGCACATAAAAGAAAATACACACTTTTTTTACAAACAAAAATTGTAATTTAGCTTTTTAATTAAAGTTGGTTAATATGAAAGTTTTTGTTTAACAATTAGGAATTCTGAGATGGAAATAAAATTGCTTTTAACATAGTGTTTCTCAAACTGTGGGGCATGCCCCGTAGGGGGGCGCGATGACCTTACGAGGGGGGCGAGAACATATCGAAAATAAAAGATTTAAAAATAATTAGTTTACTGGAATAAATTAAAACGAAATACTTCCAGACATAAAAAAATGCACTTTTACTGTGATATAATTTATAGGTGCGCGACATTAAGACTACACGGTACCCTTTTTCAAAAAAAATTTTTGGAGACAGTTAGAGTAAAAATAATTTATGTTTTATATTTAGATTATATTAGTAAGCTGATTCTGTAAGCAAAAAGTCAATTTGACCAGCAATTATTTTAAAATTTTAAAAAATTAGGAATTTTTGAAGTTTTTTCAAACTCTTATAAAATACTCAATTTTTAAAATTGTTTAGTAATTTTAAGTTATTTATGATTTTTAGATTATTACAAACAATATTTAGTATGGATTTGAAAATCTATTCCCTTGTTAATTTTTAATAATTATTTTTCTAGAAAAACCTGGAAAAAAACACGAAAATTTTTAAAATATCAACTTTGGCATTTTTTAGAAAAAAAAACTAGAGTTCTCAGCCCTAACTCCATACTAACTTTTATAGAACACACATTTGGGAGTATATAAAAAAAAAATTCAAGGCTCTATCTTGAACAGGAAAAATAGGGATTCGAAAACACTTATACCTTCAAAATTAAAAGTCTGAGAAAAACGCATTTAAAGTTTGTAGTCATAAAACAAAAACTTATAATGCCCGTAAAACTCCAATTTTTTAATATGTTATTTTTCAATGTATGTTCTACATTAAAACACTATTTTTATTGAATATGACTGAAAATTATATTTTTAATTCAAAGTATTCTTTTGCATAATATTGATAGCATTTGTTAAGACGTCAGTTTATTCAGCTTCATATTAACCTAACATTTCACAAAAGTTTTGAAACACGAAGCATTTATGTACAAAATAATAATGATATTAACTTAAGCAAAAAATAGTCAGGTTTGCTCATAAAATGTAATTTTTTTCAGTTTTTTAAATTGTGGCAGTTTAGGAAGTTTTAGCTCTTGTCGTACGACTTTAAAATACTAAAATATAGTACTAAAATATGTTTAGTATAATGTAGTTTGGTATATACATCAAGGAAATATTCAGTTATATCTGCAGCATTTGAATTCAGAATACTTGTAATCGGAAGTCTAATTGCGGAATCAGCTGAGGACTGATTTTTAGATACATCATTTTCAGTAGTATTCCATCTCTTCGAAATATTGTTTCTCATAGAAACCCAGAACGCATTTACCATGGCATTTTCTCTACAGGAAAAAATAAATGATAAAGCTTTTAAGTTACATAAACTAATTTTAAAGCAAAAATTGGCCATGAAATTAATCTTTATTAATTAATTATGAGAACTCAAAAAACTCAAAACATAATCAAGCAGAAATGATTTTAGTAATGAAAAATTCGAATTAATAACCATTTCAAGATAAAAGCTCAAAAATATTTTTAATTAATTCAACTTAAGTGTGAAAAAATGCTTTAAAAGGAAACCGAAATCAAAACCATAGCTCATAAAACTTCAAATATCTTAAAAACTAATTTGCTAACAGATCTGAAATTTCGTGGCAAGCATCTCAATAATATGGGCCACAAAAATATGCAAAAAAAAAAATCGGTAAAAATGAAATTTTTAGGGTATTGTGTAGTCTTAAGTCAGCAAAAATAAAAACTTCTTCAATGCCTAATTAGCTATCTTTGATCCTATAACCAAATAAAAAAACTTTTATTTGATTTGCTGTAATCTCGTGATGAGAGATTTTTTTATTACGCTTTTTTTTAACCTAACATACTACTCTTTCAGAGACCCAGAATTGAAAAAATTTAGGAACGTAAAAATTCATCACTGTCATTATTTTTGAAATACTGCGCATTATAGCTGTAATCTGTTTGACCTTCTAAGTTATTGGTACATTAGTTATGACCTCTCTCTTATGTGTTTGTTTCTCATTTAGGGAAATTGTAAAGAATGTATTTCTCTGTTACGCCTTTTTCCATGCAAAAGAGTTTTATGATGTTTGGAAAACCACGGAGAGCACACACACACACAAGCACATGAAGGATTACATGACCAAGACATATTTTTATAATTATTCTCAACGTATAAAGCATAACGAAAAACGTTTCACACAATTTTTTTAGCAGTAACATACATACTATTATCATAATGAATATACTTTTTACGCGGGACACACTGATTACGAAATCGTTAATTCTGGCAAAACTATTTATTTCTTACCAAAGAAAAATTGAAAAGTCCTTGAAAGTAGGTAAGTAAACTTTCTCTTAGTTAAAATTTTTCCCTGGAATTATATAGGATTTGTATCGTGTACCATAAAATAATTATAAAAAAAAAGGATTGGGGTGACTCAATAACCCCGACCGTATTGAATGCGTGCCTGCTCCCGGGTTAAAACATGTTGAAGTCTTTTCGCTTTAAATATTAAAAATAATACAAATATTCTTCATCGATATTTTATATTATTCATTTTATAGCACGCAAAAAACTTAGTTAAGTATTTGTTGTTAATGATTCATTTTATTAATTAAAGCTAATTATTTACTCAAGAATTAGTTTTTTACTGTGTTTTGTTCCCGAAAACCGACAAAATCAAAAGGAACCTGATACAAGATTGGTGAACTTTCGACCCAGGAGCCCCCCCTTGAAAAATTCCTGTGTGCGCTACTGTTTAACATCAATTATAAATGCTAATTCTGTGAGGCTTAAAATTACAATTCGCTTAAAACTAATTATAATTTGAGCAACGATTTTTAAAAAATAATTTTACGTTTTTGTAAACATTGTCGAGCACTTGGCTTTGCTTCCCTTACAATTCAGCGATTATATCAATAATGTTTTATTTTCTTATAAATGAACTCGTGCAGAGCGGGCACTTCAGCCGGTATACTTTTAATGTATCAGTGCTGCACAGAATAATTTATAACTAATTAATTAATACTAAATTAAGAACAAGTTTAATAAGTATTAATGACGTCCATGAGCTTGTCTTGGAAAGCAAAGTTTTTATAAGGAATGCTTATGATTAGAAATTGACCCTCTGAGTTCTTTTTCTATATTTAGCAGATATCTATATTTTGTCTTCTAAGCAGCTACCGCATTTTGCAATATGTTCCATTTAAAAATTAGAGAAAGGAAAAATAACATAATAATATCTCTTATTTTATTTATTTATTTATTTTGCTTAAAAGAAGTATACAGAATTTAATACTTATATGTTTCTAATTCGTATGGTTATAATTAAGATTGCCTATTGTAGCTTTAGCGTCAAAGTGCATTATTATTGCATTCAGTACATTATTAATGTATAAGGGGGGGCGAAAAAAATTATGATCGAAAAGGGGGGCGCCAGTATTGAAAGTTTGAGAAGCTCTGTTTTAACATCATTTAAATGTTTTGGATATCTGAAATAATCTTATAAAAAAAACAAACATTTGATATGCTTTATACAGAATTCCTTTGTAATTATTACCCTTTAGAAGGTTTGAATTTTCTTAAAAATGTCTGTCTCCAACATTCTGAAATAAATTAGTTGGACGTTTTTGAATAAATTAAGAAACATGTTTAAAGAAATAGGCTTTTAAATAAAATTATATCGTAGAACAAATTAAATTGTTTTCGTGAAAATTTCTCGTATACAGTTTTATTTAATAATCATACTCATTTTAATATACATAATTTATCAACACTTAATTTTAACATTACATGAATGCACTATAAGTAAATAAAGCATTTCATGATATGCGATATAAATCAGACTGTCTGAAAGAATAACATTATTAAGGACAAATCGAGGATTTATCTGCCAATATTCAACATGCATAATATCTTTTACAATTATTATATCTCAATTTTTTTTTCTTATTGATGATAATATCTAATAAAATTCTCTGAAAATCTTATGAATGGCTTTTTGCAATTTATTTACAACGAAAAGTATTAATTTTTAAAAATATGTACAAAAGAGTATTAAATGTCATTAACCCAAACAAATGAAATGAAACAAGAAAAATTAAAGAACATTATCTCCTACATCAAAGATTTCGTAGATAAAAAAGGTCAAATTATGTAAAATTTCTAAAATGTTCACTTTAGGTTTATGACATAAAAACTTAAATTTTTAAACACCTAGTGATTAGACAATTAATAGTAAACAAAAAATTATAAAGACATTTTTTCTTCAAAGTTTCTGCGAGAGAATTTTATTTACTCTTAATTTCAATAGTATCAAAACTATTTTATTCAAATTAATGCTTTTTTTTTTTTTCTTTTTTGGATACAATACATTTACAAAAGTAAGATTTGAAACGGTCTTCCCTTGTTTTCAAAGAAATTAATGGCGAAAACTAGTCTTTTAGTCAGCCAACTGTGTGAAATATACCAGAAATTAGAAAGCAAAAACCTATAACTTGTGTATATAGGTAAGCTACAAAACTTTTCATAGTATTTTTAAGAAATTGTATATGGTATGGGTCTAGATTAAATGAAATATCACAAGAATTTTGAAATTTCAGATCTTACAAACTGGCACAATTATAAAATCCACTTCTATATAGTCAACTTTCAGAATTTACATAGAACAAATTAGAATACTGAAATCATGCAACTTATAGAAAGAAGTTGAATAAAAGAAACAAATACATGACATGTTATTTCGTTATCACTGATATGCAACTGAAGTATTTTATATATTACATTAATACTTTAAAAAGAATGGAAGATGAAATGACATCAGAAAAAAAGATTCAGAATTCTCCCTCTGAAATTTAATGTTTGAAAATTAATAAAAATCATTATTAATTCGATAAGTTACCAAAGTTTATCATTAATAAATTAATCACAATGTGTACTAATTATAAGCAAGATTCTTTTACCAGGGCATTACTAAATTTCATGAAACTTCTCAGTTTCCCAAATTACACATGAGCAAAATATTAAATTACTTCAAAGTTTCTCTAAGAAATGCTAAATCAGTACTCGTACCATTCCACAAATTTTGGAACATGCATTAAACTGCCGACTAATTTCGCCAAGCAAAATGACATAGCAAATTTAAAAAAAACATACACAATTACATCACTATTATTGTTACTGTGTGCAAACGTGATCAGGGACAGTTTCTACTATTGGCTGTATATCGCAGCATTTGGCGGTTTTTTTATTTTAAGAAATTGGTCAATATTGTACAATACAAGCACCCCAAATTTGTCCCGTAAGCATATGTTACACAAACATTTCAGTGATTTTGGATGATGAAACACTTATTTTTGAAAACATTTCTTTGAAATTACCTTTTTTTACTGAATTCTTCATAAATATAGATTATTCTAAACAACGTCAAGTTATTCATTTAAGGGTAAATAAAGAGTTGAAAAAAGTTATATTAAAATTCTGAATATTTCCATTGCTTTTAGAAAGTTAACATCCTACAGAAAGTGTCTATATGTAAAGTCGTATTTGGTTTCATGATCCTAATTTCCCATAAATATCATAGAACTGATTTAAGTACACTTCTTGGGTCAATATTTGTAACTAACTCAATGCGACAAATTTATTTAGGTCTTAAATTTATTTTAGCAGGATAATATCAATATATATTAGCATTTAGACTTTAATAATGTAAAAAAATCCAGAGTATTCTTATGCTTAATACATTTCAGCTGGGGCTGCACAGATTTATTTAACACACAATGTTGATATTTCAATAACAAGTGTAAAGTCTATATGAAATTCATCAAAATTATTGAATTTTACATTTTAATTTTGAAAATACCAATAAATGCATATTTGTTATCCATAGTAAAAAAAAAGGTACATCTGTGTGAGAAAAATTTATATCAGTCAAATTCTGGAAAACAAATGTGTTAAGAAATCCTCACATAATAAATAGATACCACACAAATATTTAATAATTATTTTTTAACTAAAATAATTATGGATTCAAAAATGACTTTTTATTTTGACCATGTACAAGAGAACATGAATTTAATATTCAATATATGTACACAATTTTATATTCTACAATACACACATATTAATGCCTTAATTTTTTACCACACTCAGAATGTAATTCTCGATAAATTATATCTTTTTACTTAAATAGTACTGCGAATACAGACTTTCAAAATGGTACATGATTTTTTTATATATAATTTTACAAATGGTAATTTTAATTTCTAATGATTGAAAGTGGTATAAATTATATATATACTTGTTTTAATATGACAGGTATGATTACATATCAGATTTTTGTGTTATTTTTGATAATTAAATACAGAAATATCTCTTTTAACTACTCTAAAGATGTGTAAAACAAATAAAACAAATTTAAGCTAACCAAATATATTTTATCTTTTTATGTATGTTCTCTATATAATTTAATTTAAAATAAACAAAAATTTCCATTCCTTAGACATCTATCCAAAGTCCGATTGGATTGTTCGGCCACTTATCCCGCCAAGTTTTTTCTTGCCAAATCGTAGGGTTTCTACTCCAAAACATAACACACAAAATCGCTAGCCGATTCGATCTGTTTAGAAGTTTCTTATGTGAACACAAAAATAGTAGAAAGGAAGTTCGGGTTTTGGTGGCGACGGTTTCTAAATGGTTGGTATTGAAAACAAATGTCGTTCTTATCCATGTTTACTAAAAACTCGAATTTTTACCGGGATATTAAAGAGATTTTTTTCCGACAGTCAACTTCTTTTACTATAATTGAGCAACCACGTATAGTCAAATACGATATTTTAGCGGGTATAGTTTAAATGTGCAAGAGCATAGAAATGTTGTTTGGCGGTAAAAAAACGAAAACATAATCACATGTCCTCTTCATGATAATCGCGCTAAAAATTCTAGTTGTTTCCATGGTTACATTTTATAATCACGTGAATCTATCAACCAATCACCAGATTCTTATGAAAAAACGCACCCGATTCTCATGTAAACGGGTCGAAAAAAAAATACCGGTATAATCCCGGCTTTCATCCGCATTTCGAAATTGCTGGTATTATGCCGGCTTCCATGTAAACGGGGCTTGTGATTCTTGAATCACCAACGATTTCCAATCAAAGTCCAAAATGATATTTGATCCACCTATGAAGTCTATCCCAAGAATACATGGGTATTCCAAATTTTTTAACACATGGAACAACCAAGGCTTTTTAAAATCCCATCTTCGAATATTTAATTCTACAACTCCCATTTTTCGACATTTAGCTCCTTGCGCCGTGATCACCTGAGTACTCGATTTCTTTACTTGTTTATAAAAAAAATATTTTTGGTATGTCTCTTCCGATATAAACGACTTCTCCGCTCCAGTGTCCCATAACGCTTTCGTAAAAGTTTCGCCTAATAAAATAGGAACATACGGAAGTTCTACCGGAGACATACATATTGCTGAAAGTTTAATCGGTGACTGATTTATCGACTGCGTCTGATCACCTTTAATATCATTCACTTTCGAAACATTTAAACGTCCCATTTGTTTTCTACTGCCTCGACTAAAATTCTCACTCGAACCCCTATTTCTTTGGTCCCCTCTACTAAAATTGTCATTTTGACCTCGATTTCTAAATTGATATCCCCTATCGTTAAATCTGTAATCATAGTTTTGAAACCTATTCCTGCTCTCGAACCACTGATTTCTTTGACGCTTGTTCTGATGGCTACCCCTATAATCATTTCTACCATTATTTGGTCTATGTACCACTTCAGAATTTCTCCAATTTCCTCGATTATTACCAACATTAGACATCCTACGCTCATTCCAACCTCGTGCTTCCACGTTATTACTATTTTTTGAACCCAATGTGGCCTTGCACGAATATCTTTCCTCAAACTTAGCTAATACTTCTAATAATTGGATCGCTGTTTGTGGATTACGCACCTCCACATAATCTTGAACTTGCGGCTCAAATCTAACGAAAATATGATCTACAAGGGCTTTCTCAGACATTCCGAGTTCTAACTTCTTATTTAACTTCAGCAAATCGTAAACAAAATCTGTCGGCTCCTGGTTCTGTCTTTGCTGAGACGCGTAAAAACGGGTCTCTAAATCCTTCCTATTTTGGATGGCAGGGAATGCTTTCAACAATGCTGCTTTCAGCTGTGCGAAGTCCATGGGGGTATTTTGCACTAACGTCGATCCGAATATTTGGTACCAATCCAGGGCTCTACCCATGAGATGACCTTTTAAATAAGCACACGATAAGTCACTGGGTATATCAAATAATTTAATTTGGTTATCTATACCCTATAAAAATTCGGTGACGTTCTTCGACCCAGAAAAATATACTTCTGGCCAAACATGAAATCCTCTCGCGTTTCTCATCTCGGGGTCATATAGATTAAACCTAGTTGGGCGCCATTGTGATGTGCCTCCCCTTGCAAGTACATCCTTCGAAGTATCAGCGTGAGCTAGGGGTGTAGGGTTAACGAAAGAACTAGGATCAAACATTACCTTAATATGACTTTATTAAGATATTCAACTTAAACTTTGAACAAATATAATATTAATAATTAATGAGAGAATCTACGATGAGACGCAATAAGCAACACACAATATAATTCAGACCAATCTCAATAATTGAACCGACTAATCTTCAAATATATTAATAAGTAATCAATCCTACCTTATATTATTCTGTAATAAACTTGTCTTTATCTACAATGGTATGTAGCTTGACGTTTAATTTCTAGTCGATCACCAATATTTTTATCCACGACACGTAGAACTTAAATCTTGAACGAAGAACTTCAGTAATCCTCCACTGCCACAACGCCCGTCAATTGTCTAACATTCCTTTTCATTGTCATTACATTGCCATCTCGCTTACTCTAAGATCCTATATTTATCCTATATTATTTGCATCTCTTCACTTCTCGTTTCTTGGATTTGGTTGGAAAAGAGTTGCCATTAATTCTAGCTCAAAGAACTCAAAGGACTTGTTAAAGAAAAGACACGTAAGACGTCACAAATGTACATGTTAAAATGTTAATTATATGGTTGACGTTAAATTAGAAAATATGTATTAGTCAGTTACAGTAATAAAATGACTGATGATATATCGAAATTAAATAAACCCATATTTTTTTCGGTTCAGTTTCGGTTTTCATTCCCATTAAAATAACGGTTCTTTCCGGTTTTCGGTTCAGTTCTGGTTCGAAGCCTGCAAGCTATTATCTTCAAGTAAAATTGCATTCATAGCAAAGTTCACTTACTCAAATGTGCTTTCTATTAGCTTTTTCAGAGGAATTTGTAACAAACTAACGTGTAGTGGTAAAATTTTAATCATTAACGAAATTCCTGCTAATTCATAATATTAATTAATGTATTTACGCAGCATTTGTGGTGACGGTATACGAGTGACCATAAGTAGCTCGAGGAAAATATAATATACTCATCTATTTAAACTAAAAACTATGTTTAACGATATGTGGATACCAGCTCATTGTGATATTGCTGGGATTAAACATGCTGACCTTCTTGCTAAGAAAGGAGTCCTTGTGATCCAAAGACCCACGAGAATTTCAATCTTTAATTCGATAAGGAAGTGCTTCTCAAACTTTCGTTTCTTGCGACCCAATATTCAGTAATAATTTCCATCGCGCCCCCTGTCTCCATACAACAATATATTGAATTCAGTAATACTATGCTTTGATGATAAAGCTACAATACGACTTTAACCTATTAAGTCCCACCGACGTATATAAACGTCTTGGTCAGACAATGTTTTAATTGGTCCAGACATATATATACGTCTTTCCGAAGTACGATCTTTTCTGTGAACTTCTATCCATAGAATTATTCCGAAACCTTTGAACTTGACAGTGTTTGCGAAGGATTTACGTATTCCTCTAGGAAGGATTTTATTCCTCTTTTATCCCCCCTCCTCCTCCAATATATTTCATACGCATGCCTATGTGAAAAAAACAGTGGCATTGGGGAGTGAACCGTATAACTTTTAATTTCGGCAGTTAATGTATTCATTATAAACCGTACAAATTTACAAGATAAGTGTTAATTTTTGTATATAATTGTATATATGACAAGCCCATGGAGTCAATTGTATTTATTATACTTGCTCTTAACTCAGTGCTTCTCAAAGTTGCAATACTCGAGACCCAATATTCAATCATTATTTCCATCGCCCGCCCATACAATAACAATGTACTGAATTCAATATTACTATACTTTGTCACTAAAACTACGATATGACTAACTTCTTAATACAAACGTCTCGCTAAGCCAAAGCCTTTATTTCTCCAGACGTATATATGCGTCTTTCCGAAGTACGATTTTTTCTGTGCACTGCTATCCGTAAAATTATTCCAAGACTTTGGAATGCAATAAAAGGACCTTGACAATGTTTGCGAAGGATTTACTTATTCCAGATTATTTTTGCTCCTTTATTCTTCCCTCTCCCCCAGTACATCACATATCCGTGCCTACGTGGAAAACGGTTGGCATTGGGATGCAAATCGCGAAACTTATGATCTGCAGTCAAGGTTTAATTATAAACCATACAAAAATTATCAAGATAAGTGTTAATTTTTGTTGTAAATTATATATATATGACAAACCCATGGGGTCACTGGTAATTAATTAACTTGTTCTTGGCTTAGAATTGTTAAATTATAAAATACATTGAGTGGCAATGATATATTTATAAGTATAATATATCAGAGTAAATGTGCATTTTATTTTTTATTATATCATAATGTATTTTGTTTACCTTCAGTAAATTAATACTTTTTTTAAATAAACTTTTGTTCTCGACTTTTCAATAGACTCGCGTCCCCCTTGTTGAGTTCTCACGCCCCCCAGTTTGAGAAATGCTGTCGTAACTTAATATTGTTAAATTACTTATAAAATACATTGTGAAGTACTGATACATTTATAATTTTATTATATTAGTATAAATGTTTATTTTATTTTTTATTATGCCAGAATGCATTTTGTTTGTTTACGTTCAGCAAATTAATAATTTTTAAAATAATCTTTTGTTTTCGACTTTTGATATCCTCACGCCCCCTGTGAACTTCGTTATCATTATTCGTTATCATCATTATCATTAGTGCATCTTCGATATCATCATTATCATTAGTGCATCTTCGTTATTATCATTACCATTAGTACATCTTCGTTATCATCATTATCATTAGTGCATCTTCGTTATCATCATTATCATTAGTGCATCTTCGTTATCATCATTATCATTAGTGCATCTTCGTTATCATCATTATCATTAGTGCATCTTCGTTATCATCATTATCATTAGTGCATCTTCGTTATCATTATTATCATTAGTGCATCTTCGTTATCATCATTATCATTAGTGCATCTTCGTTATCATCATTATCATTAATGCATCTTCGTTATCATCATTATCATTAGTGCATCATCGTTATCATCATTATCATTATATTCGAGTTATCACTCCCCCTAGGGGGCGCGCCGCACAGTTTGAGAAACGCTGCCTTAAGGTTTTTTTACTAATATTGCCTTAAAGTATAATTTTCAAATGGAGGCTGAGGAGATCTCAAAGGACAAGAACTAAGCAACCCGTCCTTGTGGTTCCTGAGTCCTTAGAAAATCTGCTGTAGCTCATTTTAGACTTTTGACAGGGCATGATTGTCTGAGGTCCCATTTCTACAAAATTATTATCGCTGATTCTGTGTAACTCTGGTCAGCTTATGACCACTGAACATTTAGAATTGTTCCCTGCACTAATAAGTCCTTATTCTACTGTTGAAAAATATTGGAGAGCACGTTCACTAATGACATAGAGGCTATTGTAGTGTGCGCAATTTGTAAAATAAATACAAAATATTTTTAATGATATTTTTAAGTTAATGTTTTTTAAAATAATTATTAAATTAAAATATAATTAATTTTATGATCAGTAAACTAATACTCTTAAAATATACAAAATTTAAATCTCTGTATCAAATAAAATAAATAGAATCATAATTTTTGGTGAGAAAAACTATGCGAGTAAAATAAACGTCTATTTAAATACGAATACAACATATGATACAAAAGAGTTACGGCTTTTTGAATTGGACAGAATGGAATAGAGCTCTCTGTGATACTTAGTTCAATAATAAACATTTTATCAGAGTATTAACTAATTATTACGTCTTGATAATATGATAAAGTTCATTATTACTCATAAGTTAGATTTATTGAACCTTAGAAGATTTGCTTTTTAAATTTGAAGATCAAATGCAACAATTTTCAAGGTAATTAGTTATCAATTGTTGCATCTAAATTTATTTTCTTTCAACAAGTACAAAGGAAAAAATTAGGGAATGTTTACTTAAGAACATTTAGAAATCAAACAAAAGTTCAGAAATCAAGGAAAGATATATTTTTTTTCTTATTTTTTATAAAAATGATTACTCACCATGTCCTAAGCTAAGCACTCCAAATAATTCAGATATTAAGTTTAAAAGGAACTTCAATTGATTTAGTTTTGATTGTTTCGACAAATATATAGAAATGGAAATTCCATTTCCATTTCTTGGTTATGAATGAAGAATAAAAAAACTAATTTCGCCCTATATATATAAAAAAATTGTTTTTCTCGATGTTGTTATCAATTTATTACGTACTACGTACATTCAAAATAACTCGCCAAGTTGGTGATCCCTATTTAGCTTGTGTCGTACACATTTGATTGGCTACAATTTGCTTTGTTTCATATAATGTCGCCAATATAGTTGTGATAGTACTTCACAATGATTGTTTGGACTTGTTGCGTAAGAACAAAGGTGTTGTCTTATCCGAAGACTTATTAACACAATCTATGGGATTAAATACTCAACTTTCCAGGAAGCTGCAAGAGATATAGGTTTATCCAAAATGTGGGGACTTTATTTAGGAAATGTTGGATGATAATATATGTTTCAGTGATACATTCAATAAAAAAAAAGAATTTTGCAAAAAAACGTCAAAAGAACTACGTAATACAGGAAAATTACAGTTTTATAATTTGAGTAATGAGTATGAGCAATTATATAATTTGTACCCAGTTTTTTTAAAAAATCTTTTTCGAAATTTTTTTAGAATTTCCTTTAACTTAGAACATAAAAGATTAATATTATTAATTCAAGTTCATGCATATATGTGTTATATACAACCAAAATGATTATTTACTCAAAGAATTTACCTTCTTTTTTAATGCTTATTTTAATCAGCATGAGTCCTACTAATCTAAACTCAGTGGCAAAGCAGCCCATGAGGGTCAAGGCCTACTGTACCCATCTCAGTATATGTGGCCATAGGAGCTGAGGTGCATGAGCAGATATTAAGGTCAGGTGGTCAATCTGACGGAATATTAAATCATTTATAATTTGAAGTAAACTACGGGCAGCATCTTGAAAATACCAAAATATAACAATAATACGGAAAAATTCTGAAATATACATCTTTTAGCTATTATCATTTTATCAAAATGTCCGACTACGTTCTAAATAGTGATTTTGTAAAAGGCGTATAAATGAATAATGCTTTAATATCTAGCGTCACTGGAAATAAAACTGTTTTAAGAATCAATAAAAAATTATTTAAATGTTATTTTTAGCAAAAAATGGAGAACAAATGGCATATGTTCAAAACATTCTTTTCTTAAGGAAAAATAAAGTTAAAATAATAATATTTTGCCTATATATAGCTAAGATATTTTTCTTTTTAGCCTGAACTATGAATTTTTAAAAAGTCATGTTATTTTCAAAGTTACAAGTAATTGAGAAATATTAACAGGTGTTTCTGTTAAAAATTCTTTACTCTGATTAGTTAAAAAATGAATAAATCCTTAACTACATTACACATTTTGAAAATCTTAGTTTAGGTTCTGTAGAGACGTTTTAAGTATATTTAGGTAAAATATTCTTATAGAAGCATTTTTCATAAGAGGATATTTGAAAAAAATCTGTCATTCTTTTTTCATTTTTTTTGTTAAAAATTTTAATCAACTTAATTAAATTTTATTTTCAGAACAATCTTTCATTTTTGTATTCTAATTAAAGTAAAATTAAATATAAAAAATATGTATATATTCATTTACACACTTTTGTAAAATCACCTTTCCAAACATAGTCATTAATCAAAAAATAATCGGAAAGCTATGAATTAAACTTGGAATAAAGACTGAGGTTACTTTGAATACTTAATGATTGCATTGCATAAAATAAATTCTATATTGTAGTGTGAAACAGTTGAGAAAATAAACTACTTTAAATAAAAAAAAATTCTATTAAAATCTTAGAAAATTTCAAAAGAACCAACAACTGTATTTTACCTTTGACGCCATTTCGTTTCAAGAACTGTCCAATATTACATTCAACTATTTGTAAAACTATCCTAAGTATTACAAACATTTGCTAAAAATTCAACTATGAAAGTATAAAACATTCTTATTTTGAAGTCACTTTTGGAAGAAAATAAAAATCATTAATAATAATCAATTCATACATTATTTATATTTCCTTTCTTATAAATGTACAAATACTTTCAATTTCCTCAACGTTTCCTAAGAAAAAGCAAGTAAAATTTTTAAAAAAAATTAAGTCAATTCCTACGTAGATCAACAAAAAAAACTTATTTTAGCTACTTTTTATTAAATAGTTACAATTAATATAAATATGCATATACATATGATGGAATCACAACATTAAGTGGTAATTCATTATCATTAAAATACCATATTGTCATCGTATAAAATTCCAGTTCAACTGAATGCTTTAAAATGTGAGGGAAAAAAAGCATTTTCATGTTTTAATACAAGTTGCCAAAAGGGTCACTAAGTTGCCAAAAATGATGCCAACGTGGCTTTATTTATAATTCTTTAAATAATTAGTTTTAATCAATTAATTTTTATTAATTATAATTAAATTATTGTACTGTCATCCAAAATAATAATGTACATTACATTTCAGTTCAATTGAGTGCTTTAAAATGTATTTTATTAACGATTGAAAATTCCACAAAGTTAAATAAATAAATACATAGAGAGTGTGAGCTAATGGTAGGAATTGAATTATAACAAAAAGAACCCGCCGAGTATGTATAGTAACTCATTACAGCGGAAGAAGAGACCGAATCGTAAACATAATCTCTTAGCAGAAAATCATTTGTTGTCACATTAGGAAGCCAATACGAAGAGAAACAACAAAAGAAGGAAATTGATTCGATTATTTCGGATGACGTGAAGAAGAATAATTCGTTTGCGCTAATAGAATTCGGAAACGGTTGCTCAGATTTCTTAATTTCCAGCATTGCTTCTTTTTCTGATGTTGTACGAATTATTTCACCCACTTTCTGTGATGTCCACAAGTTATAGGGTCTCCAAACCATTAATATATGTATTAAAATACTACTTAAAAGAATAAATATATTTAATTATTACTTAAAAAATAAGTAATATTTAAAATTATCTAAAGAAATAGAAAACTAATTTTGTTCCTTGCCTGTATAACTTTAAAATTTTAATTACAAATATTTATTTAGCACTTTTTAAATCTACATTGTACGGGGGTAAAGTGTTTATTTTTAACCCTTTCAAAGCAAAGGGAAACGTTTACCTTATTTTCAAATTGACTGTGACACTCAATTAAAACCTTATGTGCTTTTTTTATTCAAAATTCTGAAGTAAAATGTTTGCCAAACGCAATTACACAAATGGGAAAGCAGAGGGGGGGTTCAAATCAGTTGGCGTCAATGATAAAAAAATTCACGGACTGCATTTTTATTCTTTTTAGATTTTTCAGTTTATTGGGTCGTAATAATATGTTATCGTGGGTTTTTTTTCATGTTTTATGTTAATTTGAACGCATATTTTTGTGTACAGTACTAAAGTATATTTGAACAAAAAAAAAGTGCCTGATACAACTACACATTGATTCAAATTGAGTTTACACATTGTTATGTGTTTTTCATGTGATTTTCTTAAAATTTAGTTCTACAAAAATCTATAATTAACAGTTCCATAGTAATATTTACCTTTAGAAAATTTATTGTACCACCGCAAAGACTGAAACCAGTGTTTAATGTACTATCTAATTTTAAGAACTAAATTAAATAAACTAGATATTTATTCAAAAATTTTATTTAAACCCCATTGGAAAATTTATAAAGAATAAAAAATGTGTATAACTTAGAAACACGTAATTATTTTATATGAGAATGAACAGGAATCTCTCTAGTCGGGGTTGATTTCCTTGCATAGCTGTGTATGGGAATTATCAAACATAATAATAAATTATATATAGAAGAAAGCACGACCTTTCATTCTTCTTGCCAATTTTACTAGGAATTTTCTTGAAAAACATTTCCTTCATTTTAAGATTTTACCTTAATATGCATTAACTAATTTAAATCCTTAATGTGCAAAACAATGTTCAAAATGAATTTTAAAATTTTTATCTTAAATTTAAATCAAAATTTTTATTAATGAAAGAACTGTCTCTTTTTTCATATATATATCTTTATATATAAAAATCTTCTGTGCGTGTGTTTGTCACTAAACTCCTCCTAAACGCCTGGACCGATTTCGATGAAATTTTTTGTGCGTGTTCAAGTAAATTCGAGAATGGTTTAGATTTACAATTCGGTCCAATATCGCAGTTAATTAAAAAGATATTAATTAAAAACATTCAAAAAATACAACTCAACATTCACCTGCATTGTTGTAACAACGCTATTGTTATAAACAAGTAATATAAAACAAAATTAAAATCAATTTCTACTTAGATCAACCAAGAAAAAATTTATTTTAGCTACTTTTTTATTAAATAGTTGCAAATAATATAAATATGTAAATACATAGGATAGAATCACAACTTTAAGTGGTAATTATTTTTTATTAATTATCATTAAAGTATCGTATTGTCATCCAAAACAATCGTGTATATAAAATTTCATTTCAACTGAATGCTTTAACACGTGAGACAAAAACCTTTTCAAATTTTGACATAAGTCGCCAACAGGGCCGCTAAGTTGCCGACGTGACTGTATTTGTAATTTTTTAAACAGTTAGTTTTAATCAATTAATGTTTATTAATTATAATTAAATTATTGTGTTGTCATCCAAAATAATCATGTACATTACATTTCAGTTCAATTGAGAGCTATAAAATGTATTTTATTAACGATTTAAAATTCCACCAAGATAAATAAATAAATAAACAAACAACCAAATAAAATATGTATAGGGATCGTGAGCTAATAGTAGGAATTGAAAAAGACGTAAGTTGGCGTCGAAAATTGATTTTCAGCCAAACTGGCCATACCCGGTCTTGATTGTTACGAAAGTGCAGACGATTCACGCTTTTTAGCGCGTTTTTCATTAATATCTTTTTAAATAATCTTTATATATGTAATTTTTCTGTGTGTATGTAACTGAACTCCTCCTAATTCAGATGTAATTAGTGTTTGAAACTGTACTCAATTTTACTCAAAATGGTCCAGATTTTAAACTTATTCATAAAAAATGAATTTTTGAATTTAAGATGTGTGTACAGGACAACGTCTGTCGGGCTAGTATATATATATATATATATATATATATATTTATTTATATATATATATATATATATATATATATATATATATATATATATATATATATATATATATATATATATATATATATATAATATAAACAACAAATAGTTTTTTAAACATTTAAGAGAAGTAACTTTCAAAGAATAACAACATAATTATGATTAATAATGATATTGATATAATATACTAAATATTCTGTCTAATATATGAAGATAGAATAATTAAAAAAAAATGTTTTATAAATATATAAAAGACAGAAGGCGAGAGAGAGATTTATATTTGACCTTTTATAAAATCCTGTTTTGGAAGTTAAAAAGTTAGATAACTATTTCACATTTTATTACTTACTACTTACCACGTTTATAAATTTAATCAAATGTGGCATAATTGAAAGCAAATTTAACTTGTAGAACGTCTTCTGCATAAGCTAAACTCTTCATAATGCTTAATTTAGAGCACCGAGACTGTCTTCCCGCACAGCGAGAAAGTAGATTCTAGAACACACTAATTACTTCTTTGTCACTCAAAATCTGCATAAGAGATTATCAGCATGACTTAATTTAAATATCAGGTTGTAAATCTGGCTAGCTGAGCACTCGATTGCTAAAAATAAACTTACTAATTACTTGGCAAACAAGGGATTAACACTAATTATAAAATCCTTTCTCGGATGAAAATCGATTCGGTATAAAGTATTGCTTCAATCGTTAAGATGATGAATTAGATCTGTTAAACTATTTTACATAATACTGTGAATAATATCATAAATAAACTAATGGCAAGAATCAGATAAGTAAATTTGGAGAAAACATAAAATTAACCACCTTAGCGAATCTATGATTTAACCCTTTATCTACCGCATTATGATTTTCCCTGCAAGTTTTTTTTTCATAAAATATTTTTTAATACACTACAATGAAAATTAAGGGATATACATGAACAAAATACTCAACTTTAGAAATTTAATCCGTTAGAGCAAATTAATTAATTAATTAAAGATATTTAACTGTAAAATTAATTATACACACTGTTCACTTAAAATGAATAGTCAAATCGTTTTCTAAGGTCTTCATTAACTTGCGAAAAAATTCAAACATTCACACCTTTTGATATTATTTATTTTTTCGGAACAAAAATGACAATTTTTACAATGCGCTGAAAACGCAATTTTTTCTATAAAACTATTCGCCTTCCCCGCTAAAATACTCATCATAGGGCCTCTGTTGCTATATATCTTGGAGGAGGGGATTTAAATATAATATTCCTGGTAAGTATCGTCAGAGTATTCGTAAAAATGGTTATTCTATGTAGTTTTAAAGTGAAAGGTACTTATAAGTACCGTTGGTAGATAAAGGGTTAAAATCAATGAAGTTACATGGGCAAAAAACTGATATCCCAATATTTTTCTGACACAGTATGTTTCTTTTCAAACATCGCATTAAAGTTGTTCAATACGTTATTGGAGCTCTACCTAGTCATTTTGAATCATTAGCTGACGCCAGTGTTGATATCTAAGCTGATAAATAACATTACACAAATTTTCTCACTTCTTTACACAATGATTTTGAGATTTAACTCTATATTTGAAGTGCCAAGAAATTAAAACAATTTTGTACTAAAAATCTCCTTACTTCACTTTATTCTCCATTCTATATTAAAGAAAAGAAGTTGAAGTTTTACTTATATGTAGCTATAATATTTTTAAAAAAGAAGAGATCACGAGAATTTTTTTTTAATATCAAAACGAATTCAGAGTCTATTCATAAAGATTATGTATAGTGATAAATACTGAGAGGCCTAAGTGCATTATTGCACAAACCTTTGCCGGTAATGCGGCATGGATTGTCCTTTGCAATTTATAAGTGTTTGATAGAGGGTATAAGGAATTTAAAACCATATTCCTTGAATTGCACTTTTCAATGCCTTCAAATTGGATGGTAGGGTTTCGGCTGCCTGATTCCTGGTTCGATCTCATCCCATAAATTTCGATTGGGTTCCGATTTAATGATTGTACAGGCAGACAGAGTAAGAAAAAGTGTCGGTAAGACATTCTCAACCATTGAGTGCAATGCCAGCTGTTTGACTAGGATCATAGTCCTGCTGAAAATATCCATCTCTGGCAGAGCACACCATTGGCATAACAGGATGTACTTTATTGGCAATAACACCTCAATATTCCTTGGCATTTAGACGTTCTTCCACACTAATCAAAGGAATCATACGATGCCAAGAAAATACCATCCACGCCATAATATTACATCAACTAGCTTGAAGAGTTGTGGTTTTGCAAGTGGGATCTATGCTTTCGTTCTATTTTTCACATATCAGCCTCCTACGATCTGCATGGAGTAATTTAAAATACTATTCCTTGGACCACATGACCTTACCACATTCATCTATTAATTCTGCTCATTTGTGAATGAAGTCATCTAATCTTGTTAAAGGCTGAGAGTAGATGGTTTCAAGCAGGTGATCGGCTACTCTGTAATATTTATGAACATTTCTTTCATTGAAGTTCACTGTTGCTTCCTGATTAAAATTCCTTGCGGTTTGGTGTACTGTTGCTCTTCTGTCAGATGGCACAACTTTCGCAATTCTCTTTTCAGAGCGAGTATTTAGTAGCTTGTGGCAAGTACAAGCCCAAAATAGATGCCCGAGTTTCTGCTTAACAATCTACTCTCTGTAAACATTAATAACTCCTGCTTTGGAGCATTTTGCAAGTGAAGCCATTTTGCTGATACTAGTTCTGACGTTTCTAGTGCTTCCAAAGTTCTAATGCAATTAAATCAGTCCCCCACTTTAACACAAACACTTCTTCTCACCTAAAACAGTGCAATTGATGTTGTATTACTCTTAAATACCTTTTAAGAGTTACCTTGCTCTGCAATGGCAACAACAAGAAGTTGAGGACGATCTCCTAGCAAGTGACAAGTGGTCATAATTATTTAGCCACTCACTGAATACATGTATATATATATATATATATATATATATATATATATATATATATATATATATATATATTATAAATGCGAACGTTTCTGAGGATGTTTGTGGGTCTTTCACGCAAAAACAACTGAATGGATTTTAATGAAACTTTACAGTAATATAGCTTATACATCAGAATACCTCAAAGGCTATAATTTATAGCATAGACTATAATTTATAAAGATATTGTATGAAGTGACCAAAATATAATAACGATATTTGTCAAGTAAGTAGGAAATAATTCTGCCATCTACAAGCAATTCTGTCGTGCGCTGCAAAAAAGCCCACCACAGCATATATCTATCTTTTGTTTGTGAAAAACCTTTTTTGTTTTGGCTACGCAAAGTGCTCGCTTCTAATTAATTCCTCTGATCAGCATAATGCTTTTTTTTTTATTTCAGAATAAAACTAAGTTTTGAAGGGGAGGTTGTTATAAATCTCTCTTTATTTTAATGTTTTTTTTTATGATTTTATTATGCATATTTGGTAATAAGAAATTGATCTTTTTTCCAAATAAATGCTTTTATCAGTTCTGATACTTAAAGAAAATAAACTTTCTCATTCACACTGCTTCATTTGGACAATTTTTCAAACTTTGTTTGTGGTTAGTAGTTAATTATAACGCTATAATTTTAATTGAATAGGCTGATATAATTATGTTTACACTTAAAAACGCAATAACTATTGTACTGTATTTTTTGGAGTGTAAGAGTGAGTGAATATTAATGTTGCACTGTTCAGCTGCACGAGGACTTTTGGCAATGGATCACGTAAGTTTGAACCATGGTCAACAGTGACGTGGATGACACCTGAACTGGCGCCCTCTTCTCCTAACTACCACACTACACCAACTTAGAAGGAATATTCTACCAATACTTAGTAGGAATATTCTTTTAAATCCACTCTTCCAAGATATATGGCAGCACGGGTTCCATGATGAGTATTTTAGCGGAAAAAATAGTTTGTCAAAATTTAAGTGTCTTATGTTTTTGTATGTTAATGAAGACCTTGGAAAATGATTGGACTACTTGTTTTAAGTGAACGCTAAATATAATTAATTTTACACAGTGGGATATCTTTAATTAATTTATTAGCTCTAACGGATTAAATTTTCGAAAATGGAGTATTTTTTTTATGTATATCCCTTAATTTTTAATGTAGTAATTCAAAAAAATATTGTATGAAAAAAACTGCATTAAATCATAATGCGGTTGGATAAAGTATTAACGTGCATCATACCCCTACACGGTGGGTCTTACAAAGCTCTAATAAAGCTCGAGTTATGAAGGTAGCTAGGCATTTGCCAACTTGACTTTATCGTTAACATTTCGCTATGTTTTTCATTGAATCGTCATTATAATTTAAGAAACGGCATTGCTTGCGAATATTACAATTTTAGCATAAAATAAATACTACAGAAAGTAGTATTAATGTATTATACTTTCAGATAAAAATTATTTACACTATTTTAAACGTTCGTTACACAAAACTTTTAACAATGTGTTACTTTTGCTGAACAGAGATCAGCTTAGGAAAGTATTTTCAAAAATCGATCCTCAACAGTGTTAGTGTTACGGGGAGTTATAAATAAAAATAAATCCTTTTTATCAGCTATTAGATCTACATACTTAAAATTTAACATAGGTGTTTTATTTCTCTCTTTTTTGTTTATCTGAGCTACGCAAAAAGCCTTTTTTAACTTGCAATTTACGTAAAATTAACTCATTAAAAACTTCTTTATCCTTCAATCTGTGTTGTTTAATTTTTCAGTTCACCCGTGCGAAGAACGGGAATAATATATATATATATATATATATATATATATATATATATATATATATATATATATATATATATATATATATATATATATATATATATATATATATATATATATATATATATATGATAATGAAACCTGAGAAAATTGGTTCAACTGAAGGATAAGTATATCTCCTGAAACAAGAAAAAATTTCGAATTCGGTGAATGAGGAAAAATTGATCATTCTAAATTGAAGATGCTTTAAAACTTCATGTATGGAATTTTGAGGAACTCGATGCGTATCACAGACGTAGCAAGGGTCAGCATAGTTACCAAAGTCTACAAGTAATGCTATAAAAAAATTTATAAATAAAATTTAATTTTTTGAAAAAGGAATTTGTAAGTTCCAAATGCGAATTATTTTTAAAAATTGATAGTAATTATATATTGTTTTTTTAAAAAAATGTATACCATTTTTGAGTTATTGTATTTATTTATAAGGAAATGATTGGCTTCTTGACAATATTTGGTAAATTAACATATTCAGGGGCTTAATAGTTTGAAATACTGCATTCTTATAAAGAGAAACATGTCAAAATATGAAATTCACATAAAACCATAAACACTTATAAAGAAAACAAGAAGAAACCTATTTAAATAGCTTAAGTGGCGTATGACCCAATAATTATGCTTCTATTTTGATTCCACGCTCTTTCATGAAAAATTAATTTCAAATCATACTTATGTTAAAAAATAGCTTAGCTATATTTGATCAATACAGAGTTGGATTAAAATCAAACTTAGTATGGTTTGAAACTTCACATTCTTTTCAAGATTAATATTTTCATTTCGCGAATTTTTTAACGGGAACTTTAATCAAATAGTGCCTAAGTTACTTATTTTAATTATTCTTCTCTTTTCTGCAAAAATTCTTAAAAATTATTAATCTATATATTTTATAATTATAGGCTATTTTAATTTGAGGAAGCTGGTGAATATGTATATGAAAATATTAAATAATAATAACATTCTTATTTTTACTTTAAAGCATTTATTAGTGTGAATTCCATATTTAAACATTTAATTTATTGTGATATTTAGTAAATCAGGATAAATATAGCATTGTGCTTGGCTTTGAAAAAAATGTGCTTGGAGATTTTCTTTGCAGCCTGTGTCCTGACCTATAGGTTGTTTTTCTAAATGTGACATTATCGACGAATCTTACATAATGGACAATAATGTTTTTTGATATAGACGAAAAGTTAATTGACCCTCTTTTCAGTTACATTTTATGACTTTATATGATATATTTTAATACTATATTTCTTCTCTAAATTCCTTTATGGAAACTTTATCATCGAGCTACATTTCGTTATCTGTATAATGTAGTATAAATGTGTGTACAAATGCGTCAATTAATAATAGCCCCATCTTTTCCCTATAATACATACAAGTAATCATTCGCTGGATATTTCGGAATTAGCCTTTACTCTCATTCCAAAGTACAGTTCACTTGACAGCAAGAAAGTATCAAAAGTCCAAAAAATATTCATATCTTGCACTTAAATCATACAGTTATGTTTATTTGCATTACCAAATAATGTATAGTTCAAAGATAATAAAGTTTTTCGTTAAAATTTTTTCATATACTTACAAGAAAGAAAAACGTTATCGTATCTTGTTGTATATTGTCAATTCTTTAATCAATTTGCTTAAAATGGATAAATTTTTATAACTTGGTAAAATTTTATATCTGTTGGGTTGATCATTACATCTGTATTCTGAAATGGTGTGTTCTCCTCATAAATAGATGCTAAAGCATTTTTAAAGGTACATTAACAACTTCAACAGATGGTACTTTTATTCTGTAATTTCAGCGCTATCTAGATTATAAGAGTTCGTCCAGTTTACTATTTACGCATCTGTATCTTCAGGCAGTTAAGTCAAAATATATGCCTCTATCTTTTCAGAACAACGCACATGACTTTTTTCAAGAATTAAAGAGGTTGCTCATCGAGTAGTTTGTAAGGATGCAAACAAATAAAATGTTACCGAATTCCACTAAAAAACCCGTCAATGTCTACTATTCTCAACTGAGGACAGGTAAATGTAGCGACTTTGTTGGTAGTAAAGTAGGCAAAGCATTTCTCTTCACTTTATTGGAAATGTATTTTATATAAACTTTATGTAAATTAAGTTTTAATAATAGAGTTTCAACTATTTACTCAAGAAGCAGTAATATGAATATTTGTATATGAAGAAGATAAGCGCTCAAGTTTTAAGACTTCCAGGTTGAGCACTATAAAGTAAAACACAAAAGAAATCCCATTTAGTCTTTTTGAAATATAGTGTGTTTTGGTATTTCCACAAACCAGTAACAGTTTCCAGACAGTGGTGATTATACTTTTATCTAGTGGCTATGTTACGTGTCTACGGACACAGTAGTCGCGGGTTCTGTCAGATACGCACCTCCAAAAAACACAATTTTCTGATCTGTCATAGCACCCCATCTACCTTCAACAAGAACAATCAAAGTCATCAGACCCACTTGACGCAACACCATCAATTAACAGCAACAACTCACACGTTACAAATGCTCATCATAACAAAAAAACAGCGTTCAACTATCCATTGATTCACTGGTGGGAGAGTACTATGGAGGTATTTTCATAAGGCAGTACCATCCTCCGTACAGGAGAATTCACTTTTGTCTGGGAATTATGTTACCCAACTACGGATCCAGACGATGGGGGTTATGCCCTCGGATACACATCACCACAATTGTCTCAAAATTAGAATCATCCAAGGAATCGGGAGATCTTAGAAAAATATTAGCAAGGTGTCTTTCTGGCTTGTACCAATAAGCTGTCTGCAAGTTCTACTCCTTGTTACTCGGGTTACCCCCGTTGAGATAAATTTCGTTTTTGAACGATAACAATTCACTTCTGAAAATAAACACCTCTAAGTTGTGTACAAACAGTCGGAGAGTTAGAAAATTGGTTATGTAGACGCTAGTCAGTTCCTGAATTGCGGTAGCTATTACAAAACATTAGAAGTCCCGGATAGCTCAGTCGGTAGAGTGTTAGACTTTTGACCAAGGAAAGAAAATTTTTGAGGCTTTCTCTTTTGTGAGTTTCAAAACCTTACATCTCATTTCAGATAAATAACCGTTGTTCCTTATTCTTTAGTTGTTCAGAGCGAGTCCGTACTTAGTCCTAACGCTTAAATTAATAAATTAAATTATTGTGAACATATATTTCTTATCATTTCGTTTCTGCATTAATGGCTTCTCAATCCCTACTTCGTTCGTCCCCCCGGGGTACTCTACGATCATTGAGATTTCCACCTCAATCAACACCAAGAGGAGGTACCACGACAGGGGGCTTACGAATTTCCGTACATTCAAAGCAACAATTTTGAAAGCATAAAATCCAATTAGTTTATTATTATCTTTCTAAGGGATAATGTTAGTTTAGGCTTATTATTTTAGTTTTACTTAAACGATAACTGAAAATATTTCTTTACACTATAACAAATAAAGTTTTTCTTTAAATTTTTTTTTTTTTTATCTTATGAAAAAAATATATATATATTTATTTTAAAGGTCATTTCTTTATCTGAAGAATTAATTCCTTTATGAAATAAAAAAGAATTTAAATTTAGAAAATTTGAAAAAAACAAACCTGAAGTACTTTTTAAATAAAAAAATAAGTATTAAAATATGTGTGTGTGTGTGATCACTCTCTCTTGCAGCGATTCCATAAGCCTAAGGGGAAACTCTAAGTCGAAAGTAATTCAAACTTTAGAGATGAAAACTTTCCAACTAGTTTATAGTCAATTTTCTGCAAGAGCACTCAAATCCAAAATTCGTCATTTTACAATATTTAGAGCTCGAATAATGCATCGGACTTAGCCAATCGATGATAATACAATAAGTCAGTAACAATTATTATCTCAAATTCTTAAGCTTTCTGAACTCACTTTATAACTATGAGTACTTCAAATTGTTACGATAAAGTTTTAGAATTGTGTTCACACAGGTGAAAATATATTCGAAATGGAACGTTTATTAAAACTGTGAGTAACCATTGACATAAAATAGTAAAGGGGACTTAGCACTTTACGTTGTCTTTTCAAAAAAGATTTAAAAACATGATGAAGTGCATAAATATAAATTTCTATGAGCATTCCTTGACTTCAAATCTGCTGAAAGTATCAAAATCAAATTTAAATTTTGAACATAAATAGAGAAAAAAATTAAAAAATTTAATGCTGTTCATTTATTTTTTTAATTATGTTTATTTTAGAAATCTTTAAAGCAAATTCTATATTTAAAACAGTATGTAAAACTGCACAAAATCCTTATAGTATTGATAAAGGAAAAGAAGTACTGAGTATTTTTGAAACTATTCTGGAATACATTTGACAATAAAAACATTACCCCCACCCTTCTAATGGGGCTGCGGATTGATAGTTACATTGCAGACCTGGTACATTCTATAATAGCTGGTATAACATTTTAGTTTGGCACTAAATAGGGGGATATCAATAACCACAATGTAATTTACGCCCAATTTCCTTCTCAGAGGCTGGAACTTAGCTCTGACGATGCGAAACTGTACGAAGAATTTAATTTTGCTGAGAACACGCAAACCAAATAGACACTCTAGAAAGTTTTAACAAGACGCATAATCATATGACATGTACTCTGTCGATTTTTTTGCATCATGAAAATGCACCGATTTAGGCCGTGGTCAAATTTGGTAACTTAAGAGTGCAGAAGCAGCGCCAAACCAACTACGTCACCCAGCCGGCACAAAAATATTCTTATATAAAAGATTTTTATATATAAATGTTTCAGAGTTTTAGCACAAGTAAACTAAAAAATCAAATTGGTGAAGTAATAAATTGATCAAAAATCAGTATATAGGGTTAATTAATATCATATATATATATATATATATATATACATGGATGTCCTGCTAACTTTCTTTGTAATTATATTTATAATGGTTTTTAATGATACAATTTGTATTACTGTAATTATTTACTGTTATTATGTTTTGTAATAATTTTTTATGTTTTTCTACAATATCTAATTTATTCTACAATTATTAAATAGATGGCGCCACATGCTTATTAAAAGTTAATAATATTATATTTTTTGCGTTTCTTTTATATTTTACACTAATTTTTATATGAATATTACTTTTTATGATTTTGTAAAAGTATATATACACTGCTGGACAATTGCTAAGGACGGATAACACTATCATCCATAGCAACCACAAAATGAAAGGAAGCAAAATGTGGAAAATTAGAATAAGTGCGGGATATAATTAAGGTATCCGACTACTTGCGACAACTTTTTTTTGAAAAAATGGAAATATGAGGATTTTTTTGTGATTTTTAGATTTATTTAGAATATTTTAAGGAAAAAATCTTAAAATTGAAAGCAGAAAAAAAATTTATTATTATTAAAATGGGAAAAAACTGGTAAAAATGTACAAAAAATTACATAAACGGAGTCCGCTCTGTATAAAATTTTTTTAAAAAAATTCTCAATTTTTCAATTTTGATGTGTTACTTTATTATTCGAGTTTGAAATGACCTTCATGATAAGAGATATTTCAATTTTTACAAAACCTAGAGCACTTTATCTTAGTGATTATACGAAATTTCTTAAAAAGAAAGTGATTATATCCACATAAAGGACTGTAAATTTTAAAATAAAGCAGCGATTGATAAATCTGAAGATCAAAACACTTCTACTGTTATACATTACATACTCAAAAAATTTCAGCAAATTATTTTCAAAACTTTTTGAGCAATCGCTCTCCCCGTTTGAACTTTTCTCAAAAAACACATTTCGAGTAAAACGCATTTTAAAGTTTGTCATTTTGTGTAAAGTTATGGCATCTGCTTTTACTAAAACACTTGTAATTTTTGTTCTAGTGAATGGAAAATAAAAACTTGGTATTTTTATTGAGCTTATACGATGGCCTATAAAATAAAATCATAAACAAAATTTGTCAATTTTTGAAAAGAATCATGATTTTAGGGTAGTCGGATAACTTAAGAAGAAGTATGAGTATGCAAATTTTTTTCCACGTTTGTTCATCACGTGATAGCGTTCATAAGAGCTTTAAAGGTTTTGACGCGTGTGGACAGTTGTTGTTTCAAGTCAAAGTTTTACAGGAAAGATTTAATAGACGAACTTAAAAATGTTGGCATGTCTTCCCGACATCACATAGATGATTTTATGCGTGGCCGAATTATTGGAAAGATCGATAAAAGGGCGAAAAATAACAGATGTTGCCAGGGAGTTCGACATCTCTCACAGCGTTGTTTCATGGCTGTGGAAATCATTTAAAACTACTGGAATGTGTAGTAGACGGCACGGGGGAGGTCGTGTTAGAAGTACGACGCCTGCAGAAGACAAATATATCGTCCTATCAGCAAAACGGAACAGGCGCACCACAGCTCAGCAGGTGGCAAATCAGTTTCTTACTGCCTCAGGAAAGCAGATCTCCCGAAAAACTGCTGTCAGACGTTTGAGGGGAGGAGGACTATACGCACGCAGACCTGTTGTGTGTGTCCCATTGACCAGACAGCACCATACTGCCCGTTTGCAATGGTGTCGTGAGCATCACAATTGGACTCAACAGGACTGGGCATGCGTACTATTCTCAGATGAGAGTAGATTCAGTCTGTCATCGGATTGTAGACGCCAACTGATCTGGCGCGAGAGTGGCACTGCTTATCGTCCAGAAAATATCCAGGAAAAGGACCGATATCCGACATACAGTATCATGGTGTGGGTCGGCATCATGATCAATGGCCGCACGCGCCGACATGTGGTTGCGAATGGGACTATGACAGGCCAACGATACATTGATGAAGTTCTACTTCCTAATGTACGTCTTTTCCGTTGTGCTGTCGGTGATAAGTTTGTTTTTATGGACGACAACGCAACATGTCATCGATCACTCACTGTTCAGGATTGTCTAGACAGCGAGGGTATTCAACGTCTCGTATGGTCAGTGCGTTCTCCAGATCTAAACCCCATTGAAAATGTGTGGGATGCTTTGGGGAGGCAAGTTGCTGGTCGAAACTATCCTCCGACAAACAAGAACACCCTCATCCGTGCACTCACAGAGGAATGGGATAAATTGCCTCAACAGCTGCTGGATAATGTTGTGCAAAGTATGGTACGACGTGTGGAGTGTTGCATCACACTACACGGTGGACATATCCCGTACTGATACCTTTCTTTAAGGTGCCTGCTGACTTTTAGATGCATTGTTCCATTTCTCCGCACGCAGATCAAATGAACATTTTTTTACTTTCAGATGTTTTACAGCTTTTGTACTTTCCAGAACAATAAATATTCTTTATTCTAATGTCTGAACAGTGTGACAACTATATTTTATCCTACTAGGCCTCATGTCTCGCTTAATGTTATACTACATAGCAATTTGTGATCCGTCCTTAGCAATTGTCCAGCAGTGTATTGATGGGAGGTCGCCGGTCCCTAAAATCACAACTGTAATTTTTACATCTGCCCTGTTGTTGTTTACAACAGAAGGAATTTGGTGATTGCGTCTCTTTTACCCCACCGAAAAGGGTGTCGCGTTCCCACGCCTGGAAGAGGGCATTGTTCCCATAAATATATCATGGTATAGGGGGTGTCTTTAGAATTTCCCGCGCTTGGGGATGTCACTGACCGTGAGACGGTAATCCTCCGCTGACTTTAGATCAATGAGAGAGAATTATGCAGAGATTGTAAAGAATCCGCTCCGGCACACAGAAGCAAGTCGCCGCGGAATAAAATGGAGATGCACCCCGATTTATTCCTCTCACACTCTTTTTTGACGCACTCTCTCACACCCACTTGGTCTGACACGTCCCTTCCCATGCAGAAGGCCGCGGGACTCCAAGCGGCGACATGACTCCTCTTCCTCGCCCCTCTCTCAAAGTTAAGTGAATTTCTGTTATGTGTCTCTTTATACTTTAATTTAATTTTAATCTTATTGTTTAGTAAATTAATAGTTATTTAAAGAATGTCTTTTGATTTAGCGTACAGATAATTTGTCTTTAAAAGATCTAATGTTTAATCTTAAGCTATAATGTGACGCCAATAGAAGAGTAGAACATGGGTTGTTATAAAATGGATTTAATGAGAATAAATTAAATAGTTTAAGTTTAATCAGCGTCGCATTAGTATATATATATATATATATATATATATATATATATATATATATATATATATATATATATATATATATATATATATATATATATATATATTTCTTAATATTGTATCGCAATTAATTTTATGCGGTTCTGCTCTCACTGCCTCGTATTTGGCGGGAACACATTACATATTGGTGCTCTCTCGGCCATCGTTTACACTCCGAATAAAAGTAGGTTATGTTTTTGTTCATATGTTATTTAGTTTAATGATTTTTTTAATATGTAAATTCCACATATATAATTCTTTCCTTTCTTCTTGGTACATAGTATGACAAATAACAGGTGAAGGTTGGTTGGCCGCAAAACATGTTTAAACCTGCAATCCTGGTCCCTAAGGCCAGGAGTTTGTCATTATACTACTGTGCCTTCTTCCTAATTTTAGTTATCTTAGGTATATAACTATCTGTTTATTTTTATATTTTCGCTTATATATTTGTGCATATGTATATGTATGTATATATATATGTATATATATATGTATATATATACATATATATATGTATATATATGTATATACACTCTGTCGCAAAAAAAAATATATGCACCCAGAAGAAATCAAGCTACAATCACGAAACTCGGCAAGAATGTAGTCTGGTAAGAGATACGCAAATGATTAAAATTTCGAAGCCAATGAGACAAGGATAAGTGTGCTATGCGCATATTAGTTGCGCAACTGGGAGAGTTTAAAAGCATGAGTACGAGCGCCGTACGGCTATCCAAACGAATCTGATGACTTTGATAGACGATATTGAGACTTAGGATGCCTCTAAGACGTAACCGGCGGCAGTACGAGCAGCTGACGGACTTTGATAGGGGCCGTATAATAGGCCTCAGAGAAGCAGGTTGGTCGAATAGACGTATCGGCCGCCACCTCGGTCGGAGCGATATGGTAGTTGCTCGGTGTTGGCAACAGTGGATCACAGAAGGTAGAGTGTACCGTCGCGGAGGGTCAGGACGTCCCAGGAACACAAATGATCGCGAGGATCGTGCAATCAGAAGAGTGGCCACTTCGGCACCAACAACGTCGCTAGCATCGATTCAACGCCACTTACCTCCTTCCAGACATCCAGTGCCATCAAGAGAAACCATAAGGAGACGACTGACCGAAGTTGGCTTGAGGAGCCGACGTCCGCTATGACGCTTACCACTGACCCCACATCATAGACAGTGTCGACTGGATTTTTGCCGACCTCGGGCATAGTGTGACAGACTGGAGACGTGTCATCTTCAGTGATGAATCCCGATTCAGTCTCAGTGCTGATGACCACCGCACACGTGTCTGGAGGCGCACCGGCCAGCGGTCCGATCCGGCATTTATTGTCGAGCGGCATACAGCAATTTCACAAGGTGTGACAGTGTGGGAGCAATTTCTTGGGACACACGATCATCTTTAGTGGTCCTTCAAGGCACTTTGACAGCTCGCAGATACGTGGACGATATTTTAACGCCGATTGTGCTACCCATGCTATCAAGTCGCCCAGGTGCCATTTATCAACAGGATAATGCTCGTCCACATACTGCGCGACTCTCCCAACAATGTCTTCAACGATATGACGTCCTACCATGGCCTACACCAGATCTTTCGCCAATAGAGCATGTCTGGACGCTGGGAAGGCAACTGCAGCCGTCCCGAGATACAGGAGAATTAACTGCGCAGATGCAAAGACTATGGCAGGATCTTCCACAGGGGGTCATAAGTGATCTAATTGAATCGATGCCACGCCGAATTTCGGCTTGTATAGCTGCCAGAGGTGGCTTTACTATACTGATTTTTAACCTTTTGCAAGCTGTAACCGCTTAATAAAATGATATTTTGTTCTGAATTTTTAATCATTTGTTTATTTTCATATACACTACATGCATACCAAATTTCGTGAATGTAGCTCAATTTCTTCTGGGTGCATATATATTTTTTGCGACAGAGTGTATATATATATATATATATATATATATATAACGTCATGGTCCGGTGTTGGTTTATTCGTTTATTTACACATAGTTTCTCAGAAAACAGTTTCAGAGTGGATGTTCATATTTTTATTTTGACATGACACATCAAAGACGTTACGACAATACAGAAAGCATACGAGCACACAAAGACATAAAGCTGCAGCTATTTACACATATTCAAGACGAAGAGCTGGAGACAAAAACTGCGACGACTACATGGTGAAGCAAACAGACAAAGAGAGCGATCACACTAGATTTTCCCTTTATATACCGGCAGTG
The DNA here is from genome assembly GCA_019973935.1 of Trichonephila clavipes. Taxonomy (NCBI): domain Eukaryota; kingdom Metazoa; phylum Arthropoda; class Arachnida; order Araneae; family Nephilidae; genus Trichonephila; species Trichonephila clavipes. The sequence continues at coordinate 681,328 of BMAU01019615.1, forward strand.
ACAATCGCGTGACTATTTTATAATAAGAGCTTTGATTGGTTAAAATGGGTGGGATAGGGGGATTTCGGATACTTGTTGATTACGATTAAGGTTAAAGCAGTGCTTCTCAAGCTTTCAATACTGGCGGCCCACTTTTCAGTCACAATTTTTATCGCGCCCCCCTTATACATTAATAATGTACTGAATGTAATAATAATGCACTTTGACGCTAAAGCTACTATACGCGATCTTAATTATAAACCATACAAATTAATAGCATAAGTATTACATTTTGTATACTACTATTAAGCAAAATAAATAAATTAAGTAAGTAAGACAGTGCTTCTCAAACTTTCACTACTGGCGACCAAATTTTCAATCATAATTTTCATCGCCCCCCCAAATAATAATGTATTGAATGCAATAATAATGCACTTTGAGTATTAAATTTTGTATACGTTAATTTTAAATAATATATATTTTAAGCAAATTACTTTTAAGTAATAATTATAATGTTATGTTATTTTTCCTTTCTCATTTTTTAAATTGGGACAGATTGCAAAATGACATTTAATTAAAAATTTATTTCGTCCATCATGCATTTCTAAAAGTACAAATGTCATTAGAACAAGTAATATAAAAAAATAAATTTTAAGTCAATTCCTACTTAGGCCAACAAAGAAAAACTTATTTTAGTTACTTTCTATTAAATAGTTTCAATTAATACAAATATGTAATACATATGACAGAATCACAATGTTAAGCGACAAAAGAGAAAGCGATTTTCCTTGCAATTTTTCCTTTTCCTTTCTATATATGGGATATTGGACTATTCTTTTTTCGTTACTATTTATTCATTAATTAAATTTAATTAGTGTAAGAAAATAGTGTGTGTGTGTGTGTGTGTGTAAAGTAAAGAAGAAATCACACACATTCTCAGAAATTAGGTCATCTCGGATGGAATTCGAACTACCGTCCTTCAGATTAGAAGCCCAGCGCGCTATCCATTGCGTTACAGGGGACAGCACGAAAAGTTTTCCTTTCTATAAATGCTTTTGGACTATAATTTTTGTTTGTTACTATTTATTCATTTTTTAATTTAATTAATGAATTAAAATTTTAAAGAACTGTATTAACATGAAGTGTCACCCACTACAAGTTTTAAAAAATGTATTTGAACTTGAATGAATGAATAGAAAGTATTTTATCAACGATTGAAAATTTGAACAAGATATATATGAGAGTGAACTTATAGTAGAAATTGAAAAATAGTCTACTTTGTGATGCGCTCTCTCATATCCATCACATCTGGCATTCTCGTGAGCGTCTGCGAGAGTCTGGTCAAACTATCGGACGTCTGCGCAAAACATGTAATAATGCTGTACCTCGTACAATTCCAATCAGTCTTGGTCGATTCGATGCTTCCATAGCTACCAAATCTATCTTGAAAGTACGTTTTATAATTTGCGCGTTAGTTGTAATTCACACTATTAAGTATTACTGCAGAAAATTGGAACAAAAAAAATCATGGATAAGTTTTTAAGTCGTAAGCGAACATTCGACGATAATAAAGCATCAACAAGTGAACAGACGAGCATAGTTCCGAAAATTAAATCAAGGAAATATTCTCAAGAATACTTGAATTTTGGATTTACCGTTACTGAAGTAAATGGAGAAGAAAAGCCCCTGTGTGTTATTTGCTCAAAAATATTGGCAGCAGACAGTATGAAACCTAATAAACTTGAAATACATTTTGAAACGCTTCATGGTGAGTACATTAACAAACCTCGAGAGTTCTTTGAATCAAAATTAAAATCATATGAAAAACAATAAACATTTTTAAAAAAAACTTTGTTAGTGAATGAAAAAGCTTTACTTACTTCTTACAAAGTATCATATAAAATAGCCAGATGCGAAAAGCCTCACACTATTACCGAAGAGCTTATTTTGCCTGCAGCAATTCAGATCGTAGAAACTATGTTTGGAGACAATTTTGCCAAAAAGTTGCAGTCCATACCCCTATCAAATGATACTGTTTCCCGTCGAATTGATGATATCGCTGAAGATGTAGAGCAACGGCTTTTCGGTAAGTTGCGTGATAAATTGTTTTCAATTCAGCTTGAAGAGGCAACAGATAGCAATAAAAATGCTCATTTCATTGCGTATGTTCGATTTTGGGATGGTATGTCAGCGATAGAAGAACTACTTTTTTGCAAACCAAAAAAACTTAAAGCAACAGCAATAGCATTATTTGGGATATTTTAAATAATTTTATAAACGAGGTAAATATAGAGTGGAAAAATTGTGTCGGAATATACACCGATGGTGCTCGTACAATGTCAGGAAGATTTAAAAGTATACAAGCACTTGTGAAACAAAAATCTCCACTGTGCATCTGGACACATTGTATGATCCACAGAGAAGCTCTGGCTTCCAAAGAAAATAGTCCTGGCCTGAATATTGTGCTAATGACAGTTGTGACTGTAGTAAATTACATAAAAATGAGACCCCTAAAATCAAGAATCTTTTCTGGACTTTGCAAAGACATGGGCGCAGTGCATTCATCGTTGCTATTTTATTGCGAAGCAAGATGGTTATCACACGGGAAATTTTTACAACGTGTTTATGAATTAAGAAATGAAATTACCATTTTTCTAGAAGAGGAAAACCTACCGGAAGCTGAGAAATTTCGAGATGGTTTATTTCTGATGAAGTTGAGCTACTTAGTCGATATATTTGAGAAATTAAATATATTGAATCTTCAACTTCAAGGATCACATATTTGACACGAGTGATAAAATTAATCCTTTTTGTAGAAAATTAGAATTATGGAGCCGAAATTTAAAGCAAAAAAACCTAGAAATGTTTGAAAATGCGGATAAATGTGTAAAAACTTACAAAACTGAAGAACAACATGTGGAAGTTGTTTATAAAACTATTGAATATCATTTAGCTATGTTGGGAAAAAAATTTAAAAAAATATTTTTTGCTGAGGACAACTTGATAGCAAGTTACGAATGGGTGAGAGATCCATTTCAAAATACCCCAGAAGGGCTCTCCACTACCGAAGAAGAAAGTTTCATAGATTTCACATCTAGTGGCGAAATTAAAAGACAATTTTGTAATAAAACTCTCTTTCAGTTTTGGGCAGAAGTAGATGATGAATTTCCTGAACTGTAAACAAAAGCATTTCGTATACTTTTACCGTTTTCAACATCGTACCTTTGTGAAACCGGATTTTCTGCGGTGGCTGCTTTATAGACAAAATATAGATCTCAGCAGCTAAATATAGAAAAAGAACTCAGAGTGTCAATTTCTAATATTAAGCCTTCATTTGAAAACCTTTGCTCTGCAAGACAAGCCCATGGAAGTCACTAATAATAATTAAACTTGCTCTTAAATTAGTATTAATAAATTAGTTATAAAATACATTGTGCAGTACTGATACATTTATAAGTACACTAGCTGAAGTACCCGTTCTGCGTCGTCAGAAGGTAGCGTGAAAATAATACATCACAGCAAGGTTGTGGGAGTAAAAAAAAATACTTTAAATTTTTTTTCTCCAATAATATAATCGATTTAAGTTAGATTGTAAAGTTAATAGTTTCCGTGCCTAGCCAGTATGGTGGCCCCGTTTTGAAGTCGCTGACTCCACAGCTTGTCTCCGTCCAGTCCGCAAGGCGTTTTTACTCATTCGCGTTTCGGATTCCTGGTCAGCATCACCGAACAAAACTCTGGGATTCTCCTCTCCGCTTCCTAAAAACCACCAGCCCTTGTCTTTTTCGAGCTCTTTTTCCTTCTTTTTCTCGTTCTCTTTTTTTCCCCTCTCCCGGTTTTCCAACCTTTTAAAACATCAGGGGCAGTCCATTTCTCCCCCTCACGTCTTCTCATTGGTGGGCCCGTATGAATCGATCCTTCAACCTCAACTCATTAGAGCCCATTGGTCCATAATTCGCCAATCGTCCACTCACCCGGTTTCTTCACAAACCAGCAGGTGTCCTACACAAGCACCGACGGCCGAGCCACCTCCGGCCCACTGTCGTCGTTTTACCGCCTTTGAGGACAATTCGCCATTGTGTAAGTAAGGCGACAGTCCGCTGCCCCGGAAGCGATTTCGTCCACAGTAGAATGGTCAGACAATTGTTGGTCTCGTCTAACCGGCACCAAAGTCCAGACGCTAAATAAGCGATAATGAACCCCAGCTGCACGTGCACCTAAATCTCTGTCTAGTATTGTCCTGCATAGTATTGTCCTGCAATAGTATTGTCCTGCAATAGTATTGTCCTGAAAGAGTGAATCTCGTTTCAAAGGGAGAACGTCACAACTTCCTTCCCCCTAAAAAAGGTCCATTTCATGGGACTGTTCTGGTCCTAGTTGGATTCAGTTCTTAGAAATCACACATAAAGATCGTCCCATCAATGAGATTGATCAGGGCAGCAATCCCGGTATTAAACACAATCAAAAAAATAACATAATACATGAATCAAAATTTCAAAAAAAAATGTACACTTCACACAATCAGATCATAAAATCCGAATCTGGGATTCTTTTTCTCAAAGTTACATTTCACCTTTAAATTATAGTTTTTAAACAAAATGTGTCAAATGCCAATCTCTTACTAACCATCTACACTTAATCACGCCTGACTACAGAAGTAAACCTCTGTTGGCCTACGGTTGACTAAGAGACATCAGAGATTTTCCCTAACATCCTTTTTATTCCACAATGTACACAGATACACTCACACACATACAAATAAAACAGTAATTTAAATACATATAATAATTAATAGAAAAATCCACAAACTACTTATTCCAATCTACTTAGGCCGTCCGCGTTTCCATGGAGCCTCCCAGGTTTGTGTTTCATTTCAAAATTAAACGGCTGTAAACTCAACGCCCATCTTTGTAACGTAGGATTAGTACTCCCCATCTTGTTTAGGTACCTTAAGGGGTTATGTGGTTGGTTTCTATAATAAATTTTTGCCCGTCTAAATAATGCTTTAATCGCTTTAGACCAAAAATTATCGCAGCTAATTCCCTTTCCACCGTGCTGTAGTTTCGCTCCGCTTTAGAAATTTTTTGCTTAGGAAAACGATGAGGTGTTCTTCCCCCTCTATTCTTTGCAATAAAACAACCCCCACACCCACCTCACTCGCGTCCGTTTGCAGGATGAAATCCGTGGCAAAATCTGGGGCAAACAATATGGGTTGGGAGACGAGTTTGGCTTTTAGCTCTTCGAACGCTTTCCCACATTTCTCATCCCAAGTGATCTTCTCTTTCTTAATTTTCCCTTTCAGTGCGTCGGTCAAGGGTGAAGATATTGTGCTGTAATTTGGGATATAATGAGAGTAGTACCCCACTAGACCGAGAAAGGATCATACCTGTGTTTTAGTGGTGGGCCGCGGGAAATCTGCTATAGCTTTTATCTTCAGATCACACGGAGACCTACTCCCTGAACCAATTCGATGACCTATATAAATAAGACTTCCTCTTGAGTAAACTTACATTTAGAAAGTTTCACTTTTAGCCCCGCCTTTCTCAATCTTCCTAAAACTATGTCGATATGCTTTACGTAATCTTTCCACCCTTGGGAAAAAATGGCTATATCGTCTATGTACGGCAATGCAAACTGCTCTAACCCCTCTAAAACTAGGGCCATCAATTTGCAAAAATAATAGGGTGCACATACTAACCCGAACATCCTTTTCTTGGGGATATAGGTGCCAAATGGAGTAACGAAAGCTGCGTATCTCTGAGCTCTCGGTGTGAGCGGAATCTGAAAGTAACCTTTCGACAAAGGCATCACAGTTACATAGGGAGCCGCACTCACTTTTTCTACTATCTCTTCCATATTTGGCAAAGGGAAAAATTCAGATCGAGTTATCTCGTTCAATCGACGATAAACAACACATGGACGAGGGTCTTTATTTGGGCTTTTTACTAAAATAAGGGGCGAAGTGTAATCGGACTGTCCTATCTCTATTACACCCAGTTCCAACAAACGTTTAATTTCTTCTCGCAATATGTTAATTTGTCTCGGAGACATCCGATAAGGTTTTGTTTTAATGGGCTTTTTGGAGATCAGTTCAATATCCATTCGCATCAAGTGAGTCGTCCCAGGGTCTGGGGAAAACACGTCCTTATTTTTAGTAATGACTTGTTTTAATTCGTCGATCTGAGAGGGGGATAGTTTAAGTTGCAGTTGACTTTCCCACAATATTACGTGATAGTCAAACTTCGTGCATTGTTTATCTGGATAAGGAATTTCAGCATCTCCCACTATGTCGTCCGAGACCTCTTCTACAACCAGGCTTACCAGCTCGGGTCTCCGATGATACGGTTTTAGTAAGTTTACGTGATAGATAGTACTACGGTCCCTTCTTCCTAGTACATCTATCACATAATTTGTATCCGAAATTCTACTAAGTACCTTTCCCGGCCCTATCCAATTCACCTCAAGTTTATTTTGTTTAGAGGTAGCTAACACCAGTACCAGATCCCCTTCTACAAATTTCCGTTCCACGGCATCGCGATCGTACCACGTTTTCCTTTTAAGTTGACATTCTTTCATCCTAGTGATCGCAATATCTTGGCAACGTTTGAGTCTATTATTTAACTGCAATATATATTCCACTACCGATTGACTCGTGTTTCTTTCCTCCATCCATTCCTCGTAAACTAACGTTTGGGGTATTCTCAAATTTTTCCCATGACCAACTCGGTGGGACTGAAACCTGTACTCTCGTGCGCAACCGTTCTAAGAGAGAATAATGCTAAAGGAAGAACCCCTTCCCAATCTTCTCCCGATCCCACGCACAAAGCCTTAATTACACGCTTGATGGTTCTATGCACTCGCTCCACTGCATTGCTTTGGAGGTGGCTGACTGATGACCTCGTCACTTTGATGCCGAACTTATTGAAAAAGGTGGTGGTCAATTCACTAGTGAAAGAAGTCCCCAGATCGGATTGTATTTCGCGCGGGAATCCTATCCTAGAAAAGATACTCAAGAGGGCGTCTATTACGTTCGGAGAAGTAATACTCGCCACTGGAATAGCTTCCGGGTACTTAGAGGCTACGCAAATTGACGTAATCAGATATCTGTTTTGCTTTGTTGAGACAGGGAGAGGTCCCACAGCATCTATATTGATTTTAGAGAATACCTCCGAAATAATCGGCACTAATTTCAGGGGTGCTTTCGCCTTATCTCTCGGTTTCCCTACTCGTTGACACGAAGCACAAGTTTTGACGAACTCCTCCACGTCTCTGTACACGTTCGGCCAAAAAAAATGCCTTAGAATTCTATTTTTGGTTTTCGTCACCCCCAGATGCCCCCCTATTTCGTCATGGCTAAGTTTGTTAATGTCAAGTCTAAACTTTATGGGTACGCATAGCTGTCTGACCTCCTCCCCTCGCTTAGTTTTCGCAACTCTAACTAATTTCCCCCTGATGACCCTAAATTCTTTGTCTATTCCTGTTAGGGCCTTATCCTAAAATGGTTTCAGATCGGGGCATTTTCTTTGTTCCTCTTTAAATTCAACACCATTCACTTTCGCCAAACTCTTTCCCCCTTCTCCTTCAAAAGCAGGAATGATAAAGCTATCGTCTTCCCCTCCTTCGGACGGGGGAAATCCGTAAGTCCAAGCTCCTCTTCGTTCGCCTCTTTTTCTTTCTCGGGGGAAAACCTTTTTTGTTTACTTTTAGTCACCACTGCGTTAACCAACTGCACCCCCTGTTCGTCTGACTCCAGCAGTTCAGCTGTTCGGTTTCCCAATAAATATAGATCATTGTCACTACTATCCTGTTTTATTGCAGCCTTGGTATAAAACTCTCCTTTTTTCGTTTTGATTTTAATTTTAGCCAGAGGTAAACAGTGGCAAATCTCATCTAACGGGCTTTTCAACCAAACGTATTCACCTAGGAGGTCATTTTCATTAATCCAGCTCCACGAACAGACGTCTATGGATGACCCCGAATCTCTTAGACATACGCGATCTATGCCATTTATTTCCATGTTCATTTTGAATTTTTCAAATGGGTCGTAATTCCCGGTATTTAAAGTTAAATTAGCTACCGTTTCGAAATTATTTTTCCTTAATCTAGGGCAGACTGGCTTTATGTGCCCTGTCTCATTGCAGTAATGGCATATTATGGGCTTCCTTTTCTCAAATTGACTCTCCCCCGCCCTGGGGCACTCCCTCCTAATTTGAGAACTCCCATGGCTTACCTCATGCTTATAAGGATCCCTGTTCAAGGGCCCGATATTTTTACCCTTACCACTAAAATGCGCTGATTTATTTTTACTTTCGAGAGGCTGTTTATCAAAGGTTCTACGCTCCCAGGTTTCCGTCGGACCTGTTTTTTTGTGCACTCTTCTAATCGCCTCAAAATGGTCCAATTTCTCAGCTAAACTTTTAGCCTCCTTGAAAGCATCCCACGAATCTAGAAAATGGTCTACTAAGTCACTAGTAGCTCTTTCAATGCGGCGAAATCACCCACTTTCATCCCCGCTAGCCAGTTGTCCAGGTAGGACCTTAGTTCGAATACTAAATCCGCCCACATGGCCCCTGGTCTGCGTTGATGCGACTCAAATCTATCTCTAAGGGCTATCGGTGTGAGTCGGAACCGTGCCAAGAGTAGATTTTTTATGTGGGGGTAATCGTCGCTTTTCTCTAAAGGTTCTTTCGCTACTATCTCCGCAATTTCTATCGGAAGTAAAGGAATGAGTTGGGAGACCCATCTATCCTCAGCCACTTTTTCTTTTTTCGCCTGCCTTTCAAATATTTCAAAAAATAAAATAATGTCTGCATTTTTTGCATCAAATTTAGGCACTAAGTCTTTTATATTAACACGTCTATTTACCCCTTGCCCTTCTAAATCGGCAGACGATACACTAACCGTCTCAGTGGCGTTAGACAATCTTAACCGCTCCAACTCATATTCTCTAGTTTGTCTTCGCTCCTCAAATTCCTTTTCTTTTTCTTCTAAAATTCCCTCCATCACCGCTTTGGTCGTTTCCATATCATTTTTATCATTTTGTAAAATCATATCCTTAATTTCTACTTTTGTTTGATCGCCGTTGACTTCCACCCCTAATTCCTTTGCTACTTCTAGCAAATCACCTTTTCTTAATCTTAAAAGGGAAGTCATCATGCAATAATATACAACACTAAATGCAATCTCAATTGTCACTAAAACAATTCAAATATCCAACGCAAATCAACACTACACTATACACTATACTTAGTTGTACTACACAAACTTATACAACTACCTAGCGTAACTAACCGTACACAAGACCTAGACTTTAATAATCCTTCACAAAATTATACTCATAACTAGCATAACTAACAGTACCCTAGACTGAGACTTAATTATATTTCACAAAATAATAAAAATACTCAGAGTAACCTGACAATACACTACGCAAAAACTGTGCTAACGGAACAAGTATACTACTGTATACTACGACCTAACTCAGAAAACAAACACACATACAAATATAGCACATCAATACACTTCAAACAAACTTAATAATTTCTGTAGTCTCTCAGTCTAGACTTAACTTTATCTAGCATTACTTTTCTTACTAGATTTTACATAAACTAGAAATAATGTATTGCTGCCCCGATATTATACTCAAAGAAAAAGACTGACCTTAACATTGCAGGTGGAAACACTGGAAACATCTTCCTCATCCTTCTCCGGGAAAAAAACGGAAGGCAGGCACTTCGCGGGCACTCTTCACAAGCAGGAAAATACAGGAATTCCGGGAAACCTTTCAGGTGGGCACGCTTCCTTACCACACGGGCACGAGCAAGGCACTCCGGTCACTTCTTGTTGCATGTAATTCGATGAAACACATTTCTTTCACAAGTTTTGCGAGAATCAGGTGGACATAACTCCATACGGCTGGCGTTTTATTTTTTTCTCAATAAAGGGTTCGAGGCATCTATTCACAGAAATGCCTATCTCACAAAGAAGCCACCAAATTAGATCTTGCTGTAACGTCGTCAGAAGGTAGCGTTAAAATAATACATCACAGCAAGGTTGTGGGAGTAAAAAAAAATACTTTTAATTTTTTTTCTCCAATAATATAATCGATTTAAGTTAGATTGTAAAGTTAATAGTTTCTGTGCCTAGCCAGTATGGTGGCCCCGTTTTGAAGTCGCTGACTCCACAGCTTGTCTCCGTCCAGTCCGCAAGGCGTTTTTACTCATTCGCGTTTCGGATTCCTGGTCAGCATCACCGAACAAAAAACTCTGGGATTCTCCTCTCCGCTTCCTAAAAACCGCCAGCCCTTGTCTTTTTCGAGCTCTTTTTCCTTCGTTTTCTCGTTCTCTTTTTTCCCATCTCCCGGTTTTTCCAACCTTTTAAAACATCAGGGGCAGTCCACTTCTCCCCCCTCACGTCTCCTCATTGGTGGGCCCATATGAGTCGATCCTTCAACCTCAACTCATTAGAGCCCATTGGTCCATAATCCGCCAATCGTCCACTCACCCGGTTTCTTCACAAACCAGCAGGTGTCCTACACAAGCACCGACGGCCGAGCCACCTCCGGCCCACTGTCGTCGTTTTACCGCCTTTGAGGACAATTTGCCATTGTGTAAGTAAGGCGACAGTCCGCTGCCCCGGAAGCGATTTCGTCCACAGTAGAATGGTCAGACAATTGTTGGTCTCGTCTAACCGGCACCAAAGTCCAGACGCTAAATAAGCGATAATGAACCCCAGCTGCACGTGCACCTAAAACTCTGTCTAGTATTGTCCTGCAATAGTATTGTCCTGAAAGAGTGAATCTCGTTTCAAAAGGAGAACGTCACAACATATATATGAATCATATACTCGCATCCTTAATTACCTTTACATGCATAATACTGAGTTTTCAGGAATTAAAACTATTTTAAGAATTTGTGCAAAAAAGGAAAATAGTTAAATCATGGATAAACAAATACTTACTTCTTAAGTAGCCACTGAGATTTCAAAAAAAAAATAAATGATGGAAAAAATACACTTTACCAAAAGATCATTCTATTCATTTATCTAAAACTTTCATATTAACTAATGTTCTATGTACACAGGCTTCAAGAAATAAACTTTTTTTGCAAGTTTGATATGTACTTAAAAAAAATAAGACAATAACATATCAAATTAAATGTAATCATTTCTAAAAATTGTTACCCCTTTTGTAATGGTTTCATTCCCCTTAAGAATATTGTATTTTAATTTAAAGAAAGAAATGACATATTAAATTTTAATAGCAAAAAATAATTATAAATAATTTAGAAATCGATAATTTGTGTGTGGAAGGTAAAAATCAAAGAAACATTTCTTTAATTTTTGTAAACATTCCTCCCACAAATTATCATCAAATTGAGGAAATTCAGAATAAATATTTTCTCCTGAATTTGAATTATTAATTAAAATTACAAACAGACATTTTTTATATTATTTACACCTAACTGACACTATGTTGTATAATAATATAGGTGTGAGCTCTTTTTAAAGAAATGATATCAATGTTATTCGATAATCATACAATTTTAAAAAAGTAGTTTTAATTTTATACTGTAAATCATTCTTGCGCAAAACTATATAATATATATATATATATATATATATATATATATATATATATATATATATATATATATATATATATATATATAACTACTAAATTAATTAAGAACTAAAATAACTAAGAGCCATACCTATGTGTACCATGAACTATAAATAAATGCTAGAATCCAACCGAACCAGGATAAACAAATATGCCAGCTAACACTAGTCGGAAGTAGACAATTACCTAATTAGATAAATAAATTAGAATAAAACAAAAATTATATAAAAGAGTTGTTAAAATTATTTCCTAACAAATATATATACTAGAATAATGCAAAAAAATACAATGATATCATATGTTTTTATTTAGATAAAATTAAGACACAAGAAAGACGTCAAGATACGTATAGGAAAATAAATGGTATGAATTCGCACGTGCTGTTTATTGACGTTGGAATCACGTGATTACTGACTGGCGTCAGGCTGTCCATGAAGTTACTCCATTATAATACTTTCATTACATTCAAGATTCTTATTTTATTTTTCTATACACTGTACTTCAAATACAAAAAAATATAGACTAAGATGATTTTTAATAAATATATAAAAGTATAAATGCATTGCATTTTATTATATTTGTGAGTAAAAAGTAAAAAAAAATATGTAAAGCACATAAATTTATTTTACAAATTTCAATTCCTTTTAGAGTATCTTGTACAACAATGATAGCAATAACAAATAACACCGGTAAAAAACGAGTGTTTTCCACACTGATTTCTTTCAAGCTTCACACTTTGTGTAACATAATTTTTTATACCTTAAGTTTTCAGAGCGAAAGGAAAGGTTAAGTCAAACTAAATTTGTTCAATAATTAGTTTTAGTTATTTAATTTTACGAAGGGATAGTTTAATTTGCTGGTTTCAATATTCAACTGTTACAAGTTGTAAACAATAAAAAATATAAGTATAATTTAATTCTTTAAATAACTAGTTTTAATCGATTATTTTTATTAATAATGATAATTATAATTAAGTTATCATGTCATCCAAAAAAATTGGGTACAGAAAATTTCAGATCAACTGAACGTTTTAAAATGTGAGAAAAAGGCTTTTAAAGTTTTGACCCAAATCACCAACATGGTCACCAAGTCGTCAAATTTGATCGCCAAAAATGATGCCAACTGTGCTGTATCTGTGATTTTTTAAATTATTTCAGTTTTAATCAATTAATATTACTTAATTATAATTAAAATATCGTATTGTTTTCCAAAACAATCGTGTATGGAAGATTTCAGCTCAAATGAACACTTTAAAAAGCTTTTAAAGTTTTTACCCAGACATAGTTACAATATGAGTAGAAAGAAACCCATAATAAAGATTTTGATTTAATATTCATACATCCAGTAATACAGTCTCAGTTTACTACTAAAAAGTAAAAAACGAATTCGATCAAAATAATAGAAAAGACAATTTATTACATGATTTCAAATCTATTTCATACTTTTCTTCCCTATAATAGCTACTCAATTATTTTATTTTCTCTGAGGAGAAGATAAAGTATGTTTTGCTTTTTTTTGTTTTATATAGATGAAGTAAACACAGACATTGTTTCAAGATATTATGTCAGGATAGAGAAATGTAACTACCATTCTGCTGTTTAGTCACCATGTAGCAAAATACAATAACAGTTATTTGATATTTTGTATTTGTAAGTAGGTGGGAAAAAATAATTTATTTATAGTTGTTTTTTTAGTGTTATGCTGCCTAACTTCACGGATAAATTATTATTAAGGAATGTTTAACATAAATTATACTAAAAGTAACGAAATAGTAAATAATACACATTGTTTTTTTTATTTTTACTCCCAATAACTCTGATTTAAAATAGAGTACTATTATTTTAAAAGTAGAGCTATAGATTATAACTTGTAACATAATGTCACTCTACATATAAAGTTTAATTAAAAAAGCCTAAATACAAACACACTAAAAATACTAACGGTGATATCAAATACGTATAGTTTATTGACGCAGAAAACACACACACACACACACATATATATATATATATATATACATATATACTAGAGGACCCGACAGACATTGTCCTGTACTCACATCTTAAATTCAAAACAAAAGATTTTTGAATATTTGATACTGCGTTCGTAGTGCAGTCTGCCGGATCTCTCTCTCTCTCTCTAATGTAAAACATCCCAAGATCAACAACTTATAAATAAAAAATAATTAAATAAACTTTTCTAAGCCATTCTGAAGTCCACTCAAACAGACAAACACTTTCATCAAAATCGGTACAGCCGTTTAGTAGGAGTTCAGTTACATACACAGGCACAGAAGAATTACATATATAAAGATTATTTGAAAATATATTAATTAAAAACGCAAAAAAGCGTGAATCGTCTGCATTTTCGTAACAATAAAGGCCGGGTTTGCCCAGTTTGGCTTAAAATCAATTTTCGACGCCAACTTACGTCATTTTCAATTCCTACTACTAGCTCACGATCTCTATGCATATTTTATTTGTTTGTTTGCTTATTTATTTATTTATCTTGGTGGAATTTTCAATTGTTAATAAAATACATTTTAAAGCACTCAATTGAGCTGAAAAGTAATGTCCATGATTATTTTGGATGGCAAAACAATATTTTTTTAATTATAAATAAAAACTAATTGATTAAAACTAATTATTTAAAAAATTACAAATACAGCCACATTGGTGACTTAGCTACCCTTTTGGCGACTTATGTCAAAATTTGAAAAGGTTTTTTCTCACGTGTTAAAGCATTCAGTTGAAAGGAAATTTTATATACACGATTCTTTTGGATGACAAAACGATACTTTAATGATAATTAATAAAAATTAATTACCACTTAATCGTGTGATTCTGTTCTATGTATATACATATTTATATTAATTACAACTGTTTAACAAAAAGTAGCTAAAATAAATTTTTTCTTGGTTGATCTAAGTAGGAATTGATTTAATTTTTTTTATATTACTTGTGTGTTTATAACAATAGCTTTGTTACAACAATGCAGGTGAATGTTGAGTTGTATTTTTTGAATGTTTTTAATTAATGTAGTGCTTCTCAAACTTTCAATACTGGCGCCTCCCTTTTCGATCACAATTTTTATCGCCCCTCCCCCCTTCCTTATACATTAATAATGTACTGAATGCAATAATAATGCACTATGACGCTAAAGCTACAATAGGCGATCTTAATTATAAACCATACAAATTAGTAACATAAGTATTAAATTTTGTATACTACTTTTACGCAAAAAAATAAATAAAATAATAGGATAATTATTATGTTAATTTTCATTTCTCTAATATTTAAATTGAACTTATTGCAAAACCCGGTGGCTGCTTAGAAGACAAAATATAGATATCTGCTAAATATAGAAAAAGAACTCCGATGGTCAATTTCTAATCATAAGCATTCCTTATAAAAACTTTGCTTTGAAAGACAAGCCCATGAAAGTCGTTAATACTTATTAAACTTGTTCTTAATTTAGCATTAATTAATTAGTTATAAATTACTCTGTGCAGCACTGATACATTAAAAGTTTACCGGCTGAAGTGCCCGACTCTTTGCCCGAGTTCATTTATAAGAAAAGAAAACATTATTGATATAATAGCTGAATTGTAAGGAGAGCAAAGCCAAGTGCTTGTCAATGCTTACAAAAATGTAAAATGATCTTTTTAAAATGGTTGCTCAAATTATAATTAGTTTTAAGCAAATTGTAATTTTAAGCCTCACAGAATTTGCATTTTTAATTAATGTTAAATAATGAACAATAATATAAATTTCCGATGAAGAATAATTGTATTATTTTTTATATTTAAAGCAAAAAGACTTCAACATGTTTTAACCTGGGAGCAGGCGCGCACTCGATACGGTCGAGCGGGGTTATTGAGTCAACCCAAACAATTTTTTATAATTATTTAATTGTACACTATACAAATCGTGATTCCAGTGAATAATTTAACTAAGAGAAAGTTTACTTACTTACTTCCATTAAGTTTTCAATTTTTCTTTCGTAACAAATAAACAGTTTTGCCAGAATTAACGATTTCGTAATCTGTGTGTCCCGCGCGATCACTTCCGTGTAAAAATTGTATTCATTATAATAATATGTATGTTACTGCTAAAAAATTGTGTAAAACGTTGTTTTGCATGGAAAAAAGCGCAACAGAGAAATACATTACTTACAACTTCCTAAATGAGAAACAAACACATAAGAGAGGGGCCATAACTAACTGTACCAATAACTTAGAAGATCATAGAGATTACAGCTATAATGTGCAGTATTTCAAAAATAATGACAGTGATGAATTTTTTATGTTTCTAAATTTCTTCGATTCTGGGACTGGGATCTGTTTTTTCTCTGAAAGATTTGTATGTTAGGCTTAAAAAGAAAGCGTAGAAAAAAATCTCTCATGATGGGATTACAGCAAATCAAATAAAAGTTTTTTTATTTGGTTATAGGATCAAAGATAGCTAATAATGTATTGAAGAAGTTTTTATTTTTGATGATTTAATATCACGTGCCTATAAATTATAGATTAAAAGTGCATTTTTTATTATGTCTGAAAGTATTTTGTTTTAATTCATTTCAGTAAATAAACTCTTTTTAAATCTTTTATTTTCGATACGTTCGCGCCACCATCGTAAGGTTATTGCACCCCCAGGGGGCACGCCCCACATTTTCACAAACACTGAATCAATGTCTTTTTAACTAATTGCGATATCGGACCGAATTGTGAATCTAAGCCATTCTCGAATTTACTTGAACTCACACAAAAAATTTCTTTGAAATCGGTCCAGCCGTTTAGGAGGAGTTTAGTGACAAACACACGCTCAGAAGATTTTTATATATAGATATATAAAGATATATATATATATATATATATATATATATATATATATATATATATATATAGATATATAAAGATATATAGATATATAAAGAGATATATATATATATAAATATATAATGATATATATATATACATACATATATATATATATAGATATATAAAGATATATATATATTTATATACTAGAGGATCCGACAGACGTGTTCCTGTACACACATCTTAATTTCAAAAATTCCAAATTTTTATGAATAAGCTTTAACAATCTGGACCGTTTTGAGTAAAATTTGTTTCAAAAAGTTATTACAATGTCTAACGTCATTACACATGTACGGTTATCACAATTCAATCAATCGATAGCGTTTGAGTTTGTGCATACTTTGAGCGAAGTTAAATGTAAAGGCTGTGTGAATAAAAAATTAAATTTGTAGCTTAGGATACTTTTTGTCAACGTACGTGTAAATTTAATAGAAAATCATGTGAAATTCTCACTTCAAATCCATACTGAATTAGGAGAATGTATAGTTTTTTATGCACACTTCAAACACTAATTACATCTGAATGTAATAATTTAATTAACACACGATTTATTTCAACAAAATAATAACACGAAGCGACAAAATATTTTCCTGAATTGATCACAGCACGAACTGTAGGGACCAACTTGAATTATAATAAAAGATTTATCAATATTCGATACTGTAATCGTAGCGCAGTCTGCCGGATCACAAATGTAAAACATTCCAAGATCAACAATTTATAAATAAAAAATTAATTAAATAAACATTTCTAAACCGAATTATAAATGTAAACAATTCTGGAGTTCACTGGAACAAAAACTTTCATCAAAATTGTTCCAGCCGTTTAGGAGGAGTTCAGTTACATACTCACGCATAGAAGAATTATATATATAAAGATTATTTGAAAAGATATTAATTAAAAACGCTAAAAAGCGTGAATCGTCTGCTTTTTCGTAATAATAAAAACCCGGTTTGGCCAGTTTGGCTTAAAATAAATTTTCGGCGCCAACTTACGTATTTTTCAATTACTACTATTAGCTCCCGATCTCTATACATATTTTATTTGTTTCTTTGTTTATTTATCTTGGTGGAATTTTCAATCGTTAATAAAATATATTTTAAAGCGCTCAATTGAGCTGAAATGTAATGTACATGATTAATTTGGATGACAATACAATAATTTAATTATAATTAATAAAAATTAATTGATTAAAACTAATTATTTAAAAAGTTACAAATACAACCACGTTGGTGACTTAGCGACCCTATTGGCGATTTATGTCAAAATTGAAAAGGTTTTTTTCTCACGTGTTATAGTATTTTTTAAAGAAAATTTATTTTATAACAATAGCGTTGTTACAACAATGCAGGTGAATATTGAGTTGTATTTTTGAATGTTTTTAACTAATATCTTCTTAACTAATTGCGATAATTGTCCGAATTGTAAAGCTAAACCATTTTTGAATTTACTTGAACCCACACAAAAAATTTCATCGAAATTGGTCAAGCCGTTTAGGAGGAGTTTAGTGACAAACACGCGCACAGAAGATTTTTATATATAAAGAATGTTATGAAATATTAAACATATATTTTAATGTACTATTATAATCAAGTTATCGTATTAATATCCCGTCGAGCCAAAATGTTATGATTACTTCCCCGTTTTTCAATGAACTCTTCTGAATGACGTGAAATCCACGTGATTAAGAAAGAATGGTATTTAACTGCTGCTGGAGATATTAAGCTATCATTCTTGTCCTTACTTTTGTGGGTTAAGGGAAAGGCAGCTGGTCTAAGTGGATTTAAATGTGGGTAGATTGCAATGCTCCGAAGACTCGGAATGAGTATTCCCATGACGGATAGTTTATTCGTGTTCTGTTGCTTTTAGAATTTATGCAAAGTGGATAAATAGCGGTGATACCAGAAATAGACACCTAGCTGTTGGACGTCAAAACGTCATCAAAGAAAAAGAACATCGGAAATTGTTGGTAAAGCAAATTCTACACTATACAGTGTACTAATTACCAATACTTTTAATTTAGCTACAAAGCCTAAAACAAAATGAAGATAAAAGCTTACCTTTTCTTTGCAACTAGTCTCGAAGTCGATCGGGTACGAGTAATTTTATTTCTTGAATCCAACTAAATTAAGTACCCTTGCAATTACTGATGAGTCTGTATTCATAATGAACAATATTTAATGGCCATTTAAATTACAGTATAAGAGAAAAAAAGAGAAAAGCTTAGATAATTAATACAAATTTACAGCAAGAAAATATCGGGACGTTTGTTTTACATTCCACTGTTTCAAAAGGTAAACATATATAGTAACATTCGCATTTAAAAGTTCAACTCGCGATTTTAGGAAGAAGTGAAAGTTGAAGTATCAACACAATGGTTCAGTTGACAACCTAATACAATGTAAGTCCAAGTGCAAGTGTTTCGGAACATACACTTCAGTGGACACTTTTAGCTATTGGACTGCTCAGCAGACGACTCACTTGTAGGTCTCTGTTGACCAGCACTCTATGTCAGAGTGGTCTCAGAAACATTGAGACTTAACCATAAATAAGTGGAAGCAAGTTTCTTGGCTGGATGTATCACTGATTCTCATTCATCACGTCCTTAGTTGTGTCAGTATTTGCCGTCTTCCGCAGTCAAACAGTTGCTCCCGCAATGTCTACATACTAGTGATGGCGGTTTCATGTTCTGAAGAACGTTCTCAAGGATGACTCTAGAACCTTTAGCCCTGGTAAAACAGAACGTGAAAGTCGTCGACTACATGAGCATACAGGCATGAGCATGTAATTGCGGATCAATTGCCTCCTTATATGTTGTCTATTTTTCCAACTGGAAATGGAATATTCTAGTTGGGCAGCATCCCATGCTAAATTGCTAGAATTGTGTTAAAATGGTTCGAGGAGCATAAAAATGAATTCCAATTAATTTCTTGACTACCTAGATTAGAGGATCTTAATCCGATAGAGCACATTTGGGTCTTTATAGAAAAGAAGATAAGAGATAAAAAAATTTTCACGTCGGAATATCTCCACTTTCCGTGACCACTACTTAGACAATTGGTATTACCTGTCTTCAGTCATCCACCAATAATTTGTGGTATACATTCCAAGGGTAGTTGCAGCTGTTTTGCCGGAAGAAAGTGCTGCAAAGTGTTATTGAGTAGGTGTTCATAACGTTTTGGATCTTCTGTCTGAGTGTTTCCAATTTGGACTTTGATTTAAATGTAAAATAACTAAAGAAAAAAGTATTGATCTAGAAAAAGTTAAGTCAAAAGGTAGGAAAGATCACTAAGGGAGTTAACCCCCAATTTTCTAAATTATATGTCCTATGGGTGACAAGAAAGATCACCCCAGTAGCTCAGATTCGAAAATCCTATAATTATATAAAATGACCATGGTAGCTAAGTGGTTATGGTCACGATTTCTTAGTCAGTTATATCTCTGACGAGTGATGGGTTCAAATTATATTCCTACTGATGGCCTACCTTGTAACCAACTGTTATAAAGACAAGCCCAACTGATTTGCATGTTAAATCCATCGAGGTTCATAAACTTTTTATTTATTTGGTGTGAAAATGAGAAGAGAGAGTATATCTCAAGTGTGATCCTAGAAACTTAAGCTAGATTCATGTTGATCCCCAATGGTCTTCGTGTAGACTCAAAATGTTAAGTTAATAAATAATCAAGCTGTGGAAACCGACCGGTTATGGCTATAACATTTTTGCATTGTTGTAAATTCACGAGTTTGAGACTCATTGCCGCTGTTTAAACCACGGGTTGCAGAACCTGATGCATTCATTCTAAGTATGCTGCGACTGAAAGTCATTCCGTTGATGTTTTGTGGAAGTTTTGAACAGGAGCTTTTATTCACACACACATACACATGTACATACATTCTTGTAACTTGATCGTTGTTCAAGATTGCTTCAGAGTGTAACGAACGTTTTAAAAAATCAAATTCATAAATAATTGATTCTATAATTACATAAAAAACTAACAGCTTTAAAAATAATACCTTTTGAATTTAAAAAAAATAAATGATTCAAGCTGAAATCGCTCTTGAACTAGAAATGTGACCATTATCTCGTGGTATCTGCCGCATCTGATCTCGCACTTTCTTTATTGTCACGACACACGTCTAATCTTAATTGAATTGAAAATGAAGCAGACTTTATATTATTAAAAGGTGACTATCAAAAGAATAGAATATTGAATCAACATGATCTATTTCTGATGCATTTTATTCCACCGATAATGATAAAATAAAATTATAGGAATGAGAGCCTACACACACACAAAAGGCTCTCACATAATTGTGTTAAATAAGGCGAATCAGAAATGGGTTAAAGCGTCACCAGCGTCAGCCAATTGGGACTCATAATTACAGGATATATCTACCATACTTACTCCAGGAAATCTAGTGAGATGTTAAATAATATCAAAACTAATGACGTTAGTATTTTTTACATATTATACAGACTTTTATTTATTTTCTCCCTCTATTTCGTATACTTAAAGTGTATTCATTGTTTTGGAAACATCGAGAAAGTATATTTGAAGTGAAAAAATCTACTTTTTCTATTTGTATTTATAGATTACATATTGTGACGTCCATGATCCCAGGTTACTTAAACATCTGGGTAGCAAAAGGGATCACACAGATTTAGTAAAATTACTTTTTTTTGCAATTAGTAATTGCAGATTTACACGTACGTCTATTGTATCAATAAAATATATAACGTTTGTACATCTACTTATCATATTCTTGGTATCGCCGTCTGTTCGTCTATTTCCACTAAATATCATAGTGATTAAGATTTGTGAAAAAGTAATAAAATACTACAGCAGGGTGCATCTTCACATCTCCTCCTCCTTTCTAGATTTTTCTCTGATCTTCCTGATCGTTGATATCACTCCTTTAGCAGCCTCGCAGCTTTTCTCTAATCTGTATTAGATCTCCTGATCTCTTATCGCTAGTCTCACTCCTCGCTGGTATCCGGTCACCTTCGCATCCCTTTCATAACCCCTTCAGGGCCAGTGGAAGGAGCAAGAAGGATTTCCCCAGGCCCGTACGCTCGGAGAGGATACGAACGCACGGCATAGGTCAAAGGTCAAATTTCCCTGCTAAGCCTAATTTCCTTTAAAAATTCATCTAAAGTTTTGAATGATATCAATACGCTAAAACTTAAACGTTACTATGATTGATAATATTTGAACATGGAATGCAAAATGGTTCGCTATATTTAAAAAAATAATTGCGAATTTTACACAGAAAATGTTTTCATTTTAATAAAAAAAATACATACACTTTCAAAAAAAATTGACAAAAATTTTTACAATTAAATACGAATATAGATTATATTAGAAACTAAACCAACTTATTTAAAATATAAACAGAAATCAATAGAGCAATTGATCACGAACCTCTAAATGTCTGATTTTCTCGAAAATTAAACATGTGCAGTTGTTTATATTCATAAATATCTGGGGTCTAATTAAAAAAAAACACGGAGCTGAAAACACATATTGAAGATCAAAGTTTTTGAAACATTATTCGAAAAGAAAAATGGTTTTGAACCGCCATCTAGTGCTTGTAAAAATTTATAAAAAACGTTCCTAACTCTGATCACACTGGTGTGATCATGGGCCTACGAGGAGGGAAAGCTCAATCACATATATGATACCGTAGCCGTGGAGGTAGAAACGTGTGATTACATATACGTGATCATGGTCCTGAACGGGTTAAAACCTTTTGGGAGTATCTCTCGAACGCTCTCCACAATTTCTCATTGGAAGGAACACATATCTGCACCCGGCTTCCTCGGTCTTGGTCTCAACCACGGTGGGGGACAAAAGCTTGCCTGGACTGCGAATCTCTTGTTACCATTTACCGAAAATAATATGGAGGGGGGCTCTAAATTGACCCCAAGATGCCCACCTCCAATGGATACCATCCCATTTTATCATAGGAGGTAATGAGGTCGATGATAGACTGGCCAAAAAGGGTCGTGAGGATGAAACGGCTATTGCGAATTTGCTTACTTTGATCACCACAGATGGAGATAATGCAAATGTTAATATTGTGGAATATATTTTCCGTTAATTTATGCTTAAATTTAAGAAGTAATGCAGGTATAAATATAAATCTGACCTTTGAAGCTGTTGCGTATTTAAACTTATAGTTTAAATTACGTTTTTGACAAAGACTTTGCGTCCGTCCGATCCGTTTCTTGTTTTCAGTTAGAATGCCGGGTGGGAGTGAATAACGTTTCAGTTGGGGTAGGAAACACTTAAAAATCTGGCGCACTTAGTCACATTTAAGTGAAGAGTGTTGGAACCACAAAATCTAAACTAAATTTAATATGGCATATTCCATCAACGAACCAATGGTACACAGGAACATCACCTGGCTCTCTGCTGGAAATCAAATGGGACCGTGGCACCCAGAATGCTCTAGTTAGACTAAAAAGTAGTCGCATGAAATGTCTTTCTTATGATAGTGGCAAAAAAATCCACCTCACTTGTAAGAAAGGTTGTGACCATCCCGCTTCACGGTATCATATTCTGTGATGCTTCGGGTTTTCTAAAGGGGGATTTAACATATGATCCCCTTATCGTTATATATTTTTTGGTGCTCAAACAACTTTGTGGAGCTGATCTGACATATCGTCGGTCTAATTATCAGACTGCGTAACTTCATCTGGGATGCTAATTTGATACAGTAGGGCTAGGTGCCAAGTTGTTGTTTATGTTCGCCAAGATAGGCGATAATATTACGATATGGTTTACTTTGATATTTTTTTCGTGTGATAATGTGGTTGCCATTAGGATAACGAATATCAGTGTTAGATTTGTTTTTTTTTTCTTTTTCAGCGAGATCTCTTCTCAGCAAAAGTAACACATTGTTACAAATTTTGCGTAATGAACGCTTAAAATAGTGTAAATAATTTATATTTGGAAGTGTGAAACATTAATATTATTTTTGTTGTATTTATTTTATGTTAAACTCTTGCCACCACCTCTCCCTTCGAAATCTAATTTTATTATGAAATAAAAAAAGTATTGATTACACTGATCGAGGAATAAATTAAAAGCGGATCGCGCACTGAGGCACGGCGTAGACAAAACAAAAGGATTAAGGAATCGTGCCAAAAAGCGCTTGGCGCGTTGCACTCCTATGGCAAATCAGTAACACCGGTGGAGTTACGCAGTCTGATAGTTAGGCCGACGATATGTCAAGTCGTTCGAGGATAAGGAACAACATCAGCATAAATTGACCTGTCACCCTCCAACACCAAAAATACAATCTCTCTCCATCCCATTTTTTTGCACAATAGCTGACACTGTTTTCCACACATATATAGCATGATCACATGCTGGAGGAAACGAAAGACTGGACAATCGTTGTTGAAAGAGCTACTTTTTCTATGGTCAATTTTAAAGAAAAAATCTATCTGACGCGAATCTTAGCACAGGCCCCCCAAAGAAAAAAAAGGAAGGTAGCAATTAGCTGGTTAAGAGCCGCCACTACAGTGAGCCTATCATGAGGACTATGGTAAATTAAAAGTATTTATTCAACTGAAACATTATTTGATCAAGAACTTCAAACTTTATACTAATTATTTTCCTTATAGTTTGTTAAAAGATGTATAAAAATTAAAAATCAATTCTTCTCGTAAAGTAGAATTTCTTAGACCGATAGTGGCAGTTTAAAATAAAACTCATATTGACACTAGCTTTTATGAAAACATTACAGTATTTTTTTCTTTTTGAATGTAATATTAATATTTAACAGAATAATATAAAACAGAATAATAAAATACTAAATTGGCATATTGATAAAGGTGAAATACGTGGTCAAAAAAATTCAAACCTTTAGTATAAACCAGTAGCGCACACAGGAATTTTTCAAGGGGGGTGTCCAGGGTCAAAAGTCCCCCATTCTTGTATCAATTTCCTTTTGATTTTGTCGATTTTCGGGAACAGAAAACAGTAAAAGACTAATTATTGAATAAATAATTAGCATTAATTAATAAAATTAATCATTAATAACAAATACTTATTTAAATTTTACGTACTGTATACCTATAACTATAATCAATCGAAAAAAATCAAGGGCTTGGGGGGGGTCCGGACCCCTAGGACACTCCCTTGTGTGCGCCACTGGTATAAAACACTTCTCAAAACACTTCTTATCCCAGATCAATATTTTTAAAGTCCATACGTCAGCTTTAACTTTTAAGTTTAACCCATAATTAAGAAGGTATCTCACATATGAACTTAAGTGGTAAAACACTTAGATTTCACTTCGGTGTTATTTTTCTCACCGTGACAGATCATGTAGATATCTCACTGAATAAAGATCGTTTTTAAAATTAATATGAGTTTTGACTTGAAACATGTCATATATATATATATATATATATATATATATATATATATATATATATATATATATATATATATATATATGAATAAAGTAAGTGATAGAAATAGAAAAAGAGTATCCTACTAAGACTGGGGAATAACG
Source organism: Trichonephila clavipes (assembly GCA_019973935.1). Classification (NCBI taxonomy): domain Eukaryota; kingdom Metazoa; phylum Arthropoda; class Arachnida; order Araneae; family Nephilidae; genus Trichonephila; species Trichonephila clavipes. The sequence goes on from BMAU01019615.1 coordinate 706,333, forward strand.
TAACTTCCAAGAAACTGAAATATTGAGGAATTAAAATTGCAAAGATAGGAAGAGTCATTGGACTAGAATGGGTAACTATTATGATTTCTAAAGCTATCATTGATTTGGGACAACGTAATAAAATAATAAGTTAAAAAGTATTAATGTAATTTTAAGCATTACTTTAAAAATCCAACCTACCCCTTCAGCAGAAATTATAGACATAATAGAAAAACACAACCCTAATGAAAATTATGCCTATATATAACAGTACGTGGGGTGAACACAAATCCATAAAAAGAAGTATGGATATTGAAAATAGATTTTTCCCAAGACAGATAATTACTAAAAGAAAACTTTAAAAATAATTACTTATAAAAACTAAAACAAAACCTTACATGTATTTAAGCTAACCAGTAAATGTTTCAAGACAATATTTACAAAACTCGGATCTCGCTTGCAAAATCATGTGTTCCTGCACAGAATTAAAAACAGAGGGGGGGTTCTACCTAGATATTTTTTTTCTATCACTAAACTAAGCATAAGAAACATTTGAAAAAAAGCTAAAGTAGTTTGAAATATATTTAAAAACGAATTTTACAGGATAATTGTAATCCTGCCAATAATGACAGAATTTTTTATAGTTATCGTATATATATATATATATATTAAAAGTAGTGATGTGTAATTGTTGCACATTTTTATAACATCAAATATTATAGGTCAGATAGACAGATTGAAAATAGCTTGAAAAGCAATTTTTCTTTCAGTAAAACAATTTCACGCTTTACCACGTTCTCAAATCGAGTGGAAAGTTACGCGTCATACATAACAGTTTGCTTATTGTTGTCAAGAAAATTTATGTCTTTTTTTCTAAAAAGTTTAGTTCGATTATGTTAGAAATTGTTTGGTGTTCCGTATTCTTTAATCTCTTTTTTTACACGCACATACATGTATAGCCTTTATTTATCTATTGTCCAATAAACTTAACATACTTTTTCACAGACATGTCAAGCATTTTTTATTACTATTATTATTTTCCTTCGTAAAATATTTCTTTTTGGAAGAATGAAATTAGGTTTAAATAAAAAAATGATTTATATTTTCTGTATTAATGTAATTGCATGAAAATATTGTAGGATTTCAGAAACGACGAATACAGATATGGGAATCAGTTAATTACTTTTTGGTACAAATTTACTTTTTTTAGGGCTAAAATGTTTGTCCTTTTTTTAAAAAATTTAAATAAAAAATTTATTTAGATATCAAAATACTTCTTGAAATTTTTTGCAAAACATTATATTAAGATGAGAAAATGTATAAGACAACTTTTCATAAAAATGATTTTAAATTTTTTTCAGAAATCTTATTTAGTTGTTTTTATAAAGGTCATATTCTGTCATTTTAGTTTGCAATTTTTAGTAAAATCATTAAGCTGTTACGAAGAAAATTACAATGCAAATAAGATTATTTTCAATAAGAAAGATATAAGAGCTTAAATGAAATAGCTGTGTACTTTTCATTTTTAATTTATAAAAAAAATTCTAATACTTTAAACGGGTAAAGGGCTTTGTGAAGGTAAATGTTTGAATTGTAAAAAATTAATCCTTATACAGAATCAAATAAAAATAGGGATTATCGAATAAATATCTTGCAATTTCAGAAAAAAAACATGGCATTGAAATGCTTATTTGAACATTGTCATGTGCATATAAATATATGGCATTTGACTTAAATGATAAGCTAATTTATGCATAAAAATATAAAGATTAATGCAAGATTGCAGAGTTAAATAATCAAATATTGTTTTTTAAATATTATTTTCATTTTTTGAAACTGAATGCAACGCTATCTAATTCTGAATGCACTTATACTCGTATTTTCAAAACAAATAAAGGTTCATATCTTAAAATAAAACAATATTTTCAAACTTAACACGATATGCTTCATATTATCTAAAAAATTATTAGAAAAATTCGACTGGTATTTTGGAAAAGGAATGTTCTAAATTTTTAAAAGTTTATACAAAAATAAATTTAGTTAAAATGATGAACCAATTTTGTTATAAAACAAATGAAGAACCTATTATTTCTTAACAGAAAGTATAAAATAATCTATGTTTTATTCTTTATAAATTAAATATTTAATTAGGATCATTTCCCAAGTAATGAGAAGGGTATATTTAAATTGGAGCATTAATATTCATTTGTTTGGTTTCAGGAAGGCGTACATTGAAATGAAATGCATAGTGTATAGAAGATAGAGGCTCATAGAGTGATTATTTCATTCATTTGAACAATGTCAGTTGTGATAATCCCCCCATGGGTGATTATCTCTTTGAGTATCAGCGTGAGCTATAGAGGCGTAGGATTAACGAAAGAACAAGAAGGAAATATTATCTTAATATTACTTTATTTAGATATTCAACTTAAACCTTTAGCAAATTAGATTATAATAATTTATGTAAGAGAATCTACGATGGCAAAACACACTACACACAATATATTAATAATAACGACTTAACCTAACTCGGACCACTATCAATAACTGAATCGCTTACACTCAATTCTAATACAATCACTGATCCTAATATTAAATAATCAATCCTACCTTGTTGTAGTATCAGTAAACGATCACACTAGTTTTAGATGAGGTCTTGCGATAACTCGTATGCACCTTGAATAACGGATATCTATCACGTATAATTACTATTCTTCACCACGTAACGTTATCTAAAACTTCTGCATTCTAGAACCACGGACTATTTACATTCCTCTAGTTGGCTTCACTTGCCACAAATTGCCATCGCGCTTACTCTAGCTTCTGATATTTAAAAGGTTCTTAATTTGCATCTTTCTTTCACCCTTCACTTCTTGGATTTGGTTGGAAAAGAGTTGTCATTAATTCTGGCTCCAAAGAACCCAAACAACATGTTAAAGAAAAGGTGCGTGAGCCCGTCAAACAGTGTCCGCCAATGTACTATGAAAAGATGGCTGCTTATGAATATCATAGTCTAACATAAAACACTATTTAGATGTGGTAAAGGAATTCCCAAATGTGTCCCATGTCCTTCATAGATTATCCAAAGAGTTCATCATTCATAAGAGGTATTGATTCAATGACGAAAGTGGAGGAGTCCTACTAAATTGAAGAGGTGGTATCTATATTATATAGAATGAGATTGATGTTATATGGCAGTATGTAGAAAGTTATGTTCTAAAAACGGTACATACCAACAGTATCAGCAAGATGGGTGCCATGGTTATTGACTTTTTTTCAGAAGCAAATGTGGGATGGCCTAATCAGGGAGATGTAAAATATTTTGTAGTAAGGTGAAGAAATATTTTTTGTCACCTGGTAACTAATGATGAATATTGTAGTTTTCAAAACGACCCAGATGACAAAGAGACGTGTATTCCCAAAAATGTAAAGGGCAGAAATCGGCAGAGAAATGCATGCTATTTTTTTCTTTTAAACTGTCGGAGAATCATCGGAAATGTTTAAATGGGAAAAGGTCAGATCATTATTACTGCCTATTTACAGCACACATTTAATCAAATTTTGTGATTGAAGAAATCACATCATTGTTTGACGTAATTCAAAAAATGGAAGAAAGGTTTTCATATCAATTTGTTTTTCTAACATATAAGGAAAACAAAATTGTTTTATGTGAAGTGAAGCTGTAAGTAATTTTAGATAATGAAAACGCATAATATAATATAATATTTTTTTAAAAAAATATATTGATACATATTTTTAATAAATATGTAGCAATCACAGTGTTAAAATGTGTTGCAGAGAAATAAATATGTATAATTGAGCCTTTATTCATATAAAATTTTTCGACTGTGAAAATACCTTACACCATCAATTGGGAGGTTGGCAAACACCAGGTTCGTCTTTTGACACAATAAAGTTACCAATAAATTTTTGTAATTCGTGTTAGTAGAAGTGTACAGGAAACAAGGGATTGCGCATTGAAAGAAGCATACAACATAAATATTCCAAAGTTATTTATTGATAAATTTAGAGAAATAATTTTGTAAAACTTCTCAATAAGAAAACCATTTATTTTTTTTTTTTCATTTTTATTTTGTACGTTGTTTTAGCGTTTTGGTGTACTTTCGTGATTTTTTATTTTTTATCAATTAAAAAGTTCCGGTGACGAACTTGTGTCACAATTATGAAGATATAAAACAAATATGCAATAAGAAAACAAAATGAAGTAACAAATCTCAACTCCAATATTAAGTTTGATTAAATATTTACACGAAATTTCATTTTAAATTTATTACCCCAAAATCTCTTAATGTAAAGGACGAGAACGGAAAAAAATTGCAATCTCAAATCTCCTAAGTGCAAACATGAAAGCTTATTTATGATCTGTTAATTATTCCCCAAAGTCCTTCTTAATGCTTTCGTAACACCAAGTGATAACATTCAGACTAAGTTCAGTTTAATTCTATATTATACACGCATCAAATCTTTCTTAGGTATAATTATGCATGATTTGTTGGTCTCTCGCCTCACCAAATATGCAGATTAGGACATTTTTCAAGCAGCTAGAAAGCCCTCAGCTCCAATTCTCTATTCGTCTATCCAAATGGAACTCGTTGCTTGTCTATGTTTTAATTAGTAAGATCTCTTTGAAAAAGATGCAGTTTTAAGTGCTTGAAATACAAGAAATATCAACAGCAAAAGTTAATAAATTAAAATTTTTATCCAAGTCCATCCCTAATGAGTGTTTCTTGTATAGTTAGGCAATGTAATGAAGTAAAAAGGAATACTTTCAATTATACATTAACTAAGGTATATTTTAAAAAATATACCTTAACTGAAAAATCAAAATACGGATAGGTTTATTTCCCATCTCAGGAAGTAATAAAACTTTTTGTGTTGCTTGTCAGTTTTTAATTTATTGTGTGTGAGAGAAGACCTTTATTTGAATTTTACCATAAATATTTGATTTATTGATGGATAATCAAAGAACTCTAAAGGATAGATGAGAAAATATTATCGCGGATAAACCTCTAACAACTGAATAATTTTGCAAAGTTACTTAACCAGTAGGAGGTAAATAGCTGGAAAAATAAGTAAAACTACATAAAAATATATCAATTTAAAGGGGATTGAATTTTTTTATTTGTAGTTATTTTATAGAAATTCTTAATTTCTCAGAAAAAAGTATGGGTACAGAGTATAGATGATTTCTATATTAAAAAAATAGGCGACTTCAGATAAAAATATCATAATGAGATGATGGATAGATTGTTTAAAAACTTCGCAAATTAAGCATTCAAAAAAATTTTTCAATGTGCTTAGCTTACCATTACACAAAAATAATTGAATATTTTGTGCTAATAAAAATTATACTTCGATATACTTTTAATTTAAAGTATAATGGTTTAATTTTAACTTTTTAATTTTTAATTTTTAAATTTTTTTTCTTCTGAAATTTGAAAATTTTCCAATTAACTTACCAAGTTGCAATAGGGGGAAGGTTGGCGCCATCAAACTAGTTTAACCCCACTTATCGGTCCTAAGTCCGAGATTGCACTTGGATATTTTATAAATTTTTATTTTATTTTATAATTTTTTAATTTTGTTTGAAAATGATGTGGAACATTATCTTTTATATTCGCCATTGATATTCTGAAGTGTTTTGGTATTTTAGGATTCATATATTTCAATTTTTAAATTGATAATTGTGATTGTTTTTATATATTTAAATATTTTTCATTCATATGATAGGCTGCTTTGTGCCTGCATGTGTATGAATTTACTTGTGTATAATGTCTTAATGATTCGAATATAAATTTTAAGACCAAAAATATATAGTTGATTTTGATTTCTTAATAGAAACAGAATTTTAGCTATTGATAATATATTTTGTTTACATTTGATTACTTTTTAACTATTGTGTTTTTTGAATTTTTTTATTATGTTGTTTGTTTTTTCAATGTTCATTTTTAAAATATATTTTAATGGTATTTCAATGTTTATTTTCTTATATATATGTATATAAAAATATATGCTGTCTCTGAGTCATGTGCTGTTGAGGGTTTCACGAAGATCGATTTAACATTTATTTTTGATTCATGTGTTTGACATGAATATAAATATGTTAATCTCATGGTGTGTGAAATATTTTGAGACATGAGGGTTTAGTTCTGAGTAAGTGGATGAGGAGAATATAAAGTAATTTTTTAATGCAATTTATATATATATATATATATTAACTCAAACACATAATGATATTAAAGATTTATATATTTTTAAAGACTGGCAACTTGGCTTTCAATTTTGATTGTCATTGCTCGGTGGTACAATATGATGGTGTTTGTGCTATCGTCAATCAATTACCATTAGAGAGAGAATGATATTTTTTTGGTTATGATGGAATATGATAAAATGAGACAATTACATAAGAGTGATTTGGAGGAATATAGAAGGCGCAGACAATATGAGACAGCATGCAAAAAAATTATAAATAATATAAAAAAAAAACGTTAGCTTCTTGTTCGTTGGTTAATGAGAAATTTACGAAATTAGGAATACATGATAATGAAAACATTAAGAGATATAAAACGCGTATTATTTGGAATACTGGATTTGTAGGAAATTACTATGATGTATCGAAGTGGAGAAATTATGAATCGAAATGTAATTATTTTAAATATGACGAAACATTTCATAATAAGTATCATAGTAATTCAGATAATTTAAAATTGAGATTTAGAAAATGTGGGGATAAAAGATGCAAAACCTGCCCCATGATGCAACATGAACAGAATAATGAAGAATCAGAATTTAAGTTCTGTAAAACATTCAACTGCATTTATATGTTGACATGTGGTGTTTGCGGCTTTAAATATATAGGTCAAACATCAGGAGCTATGAACCTGAGAATCAACCAACATAGATCCGACATTGGAAAAAATACATCAACAAAAAATATAGGAAGAATAGAAATACGACATTTTAATAAACATGGCTTTGAAGATGTTGCGTTAAATATTATTAAAATTGTTCCAAATAAGATAAATAGACTATGGTATGAAAACGTTTACATTGGTATTTATAATGCTATGTATCCTTACGGATTGAATGTAATATGGAATAATAATTTAATACAGGCAGTGAAACAAAATGATAAAGAATCTATTTATAATAGTAGAAATAATAGTAATAAGAGAAAAAGAGTTGGTAAGGGTGGACGCAAAAAGAGAGAAAATAGAGATATAGATACAGTTAAAAAAGAAGTAAATAATTTATTACAAGACTTTGAGAATAGTTTTAGTGTTGGAAAAATAAAGTATTTTTTATTTGGACTTAATAAACAGGAAATAATAATAGTTTTAAATTTATTAAAAAGTATTAGATTAAAAGATAACCATGGATCACACTTGGTAATGGATTTATGCAAATATATTACAAATAGATTAAAAATAAAAATAGACTTTAAGGAGGTTTATAATATAGAATATTGTACTTTGCTATACATGAATAAATCATATAATGGGATACAATTTTCTGAAATATTTGGGAAACACATGGATTTATTTCCGATGAAAAATGTGTTAATAAAACGAGCGTTCAAGTATAATAAAAAAATTAGTAGATCAATTTTTAACTATAATAGTATTAAGGAATTGGTGGATAAAAAGGAATGTTGTTGCAATGAATACAAGAATTACGTAGACGAATATCATGTGCACGTAATAACTGGCAACTTAGAAATTGTACAGGATCACACACACACACACAGAAATTAAGAGAAATTATGAGCAAAGGTACTGGTTATCGATTGACTATTTCAAACAGCAATTTAAATGTGAGAAAACAACTATCAGAAGATATTAATAAATTTATTCTAAATGTTGCAATTAAATATAATTTACCTACTCGGGCTTTTAAAGAATATGGTTTTCATGTCCTCAAGGACTTAATGAATTTTAATTTTAGAACAAAAAATGAAGATTGTTATAGAAAAATTAAGGGACCAATAGAAAACTTACAAAAACACTTTGTGATTGTTTATGTAGATAAAGTACCAGGAAATTATGCAATTATATGTAAATATTATTATAGTAAATTAATAAATGATCATATACAAAATAATAATGCATATGATGTAAGTAAATTTAGTATGAAAGAAATTAACAACAGATTATTGGCATTTGGTAAACAATTAAATATTTCTAGCAATAAAATTATATATCCCCATATATTTCTGACTCCTAAATTTCATAAGAATCCAATCAAATTTCGCAGTGTAACAAATGGGTTCAATACTTATATATCAAAATCGGGAAGAATTTTACAGACCATATTACAAGATACAATAGACAAATTTAAGGATACTTCTATCATAAAAAACAGCCATGATGTAAAAAAGAAAGTTGATCAACAAGAGGTATTTTCTGTGAATGGGTTCGATTTCGAAAATTTATTTAACTCCATTAAAATAGAAGATATAATTCAGGTACTTTCAGATGCATATGAGAAATATGATTTGAATAATTACATTAGTTTTGAAAAGTTCAATACACTTATTCGTTTTGTTATACAGGAGAACTTCATTATTTTTGAGAACAAACTTTATAAACAAATCAAAGGATTGCCTCAGGGTGGCCCGGCTAGTAATAGTCTCGCTAACCTGTATTTACACCATTAAGAAATAGTTCGAAGAAAGGAACCCTCTTGCCTCTTGTTGAGATACATAGATGATTTAATTGTTATAGGTCATGATAGAGAATTTAAACCTAACATTAATTTTTATCCGGAATACCTAAAATTAATACAGACGAATTTTAACTCAAAGTTGAATTTTTGGATTTGGATTTAACTATTATTGACAACAAATTATATAGCAATATATATGATAAAAGGGAAGCATTTAAATTCAATGTCATAAAGATACCAAACTTCAATAGTTGTCTTCATATATCTGTATTTAGAAATATAATTTTAAATTTTTTGTTGAGAAATAATAATTAAACTACGCACAATATTGATAGATTCAAAAATATCCAGAAATTTATATTATTGTGCATACAAAATGATTATCCCATCAATTTCCTGAGAAAATATATAGATCAGAAATATTTCTTAAAAATATTTTTAAACTCGTAAATGCACAAATCCACCACACAACATTAGGTCCACAAAGTCAGCTTGTTAGTGGTCCAGCTGTGAAGAATTTGTGCATTCCACACACACAGGTTACATTTTAATATACATTTTAATACACACACACTTAAAACAATATTTACACGACTATATATACACTTTAAAATGATTTATTACCAGTTAAACATTTATGTCCTAACAGACATTTATGACCAATCAATCAAGCAAGTCTTTTACATGTGATATGGTTTGCATCTAATGCCAAGTAGTCATACTCTAGTGTTGGATCAAGAATCGATTGGATTGACATGGTTAGATGTTATGAGCAAAATATGATGTGTAATTGATATATTAAAAATGAAAAGTCGTGCTATAAGAAATGGATCATATTCTTGATGGGATACTGTTTGGTGAGTCTTTAATGATTTACTCTATTCATTTGTGAATATACTGTATTTTTAATGATTTACTCTATTCATTTGTGAATATACTGTGTTTTTAATGTGAACATTCATTTTTAGAAAATTTTTAGTTTGAACTTTCGGATTTTTAGCTTGAACTTTCGAATTTTTTAGATTGAACTTTCAGATTTTTTAGATTGAACTTCCAGATTTTTTAGATTGAACTTTCAGATTTTTTAACTTGAACTTTCAGATTTTTTAACTTGAACTTTCAGATTTTTTAACTTGAACTTTCAGATTTTTTAACTTGAACTTTCAGATTTTTTAACTTGAACTTTCGGATTTTTTAATTTGAACTTTCGGATTTTTTAATTTGAACTTTTGATTTTAGATAATTTTTGATTTGAACTTTCGGATCTCAAATATTTTTTGATTTGAACTTTCGGATCAGGAATTTATTTTTTCTACCTTTACAACTATTTTAAAGATGGGTGCATCATCTTGGGAGTTTGGAGGTTCACTTATATTATGCACTAAATTGTTTTTAATTTTTAATATTGCAATATCTTTCGGAATGTGATGGCGAATAGTTTTATTTTTCAAGTATAATGATTTAATTTTAACTTTTTAATTTAAAGTATAATGGTATTATTTTAACTTTTTAATTTTTAAATTTTTTTTTCTTCTGAAATTTGAAAATTTTCCAATTAACTTACCAAGTTGCAATAGGGGGAAGGTTGGCGCCATCAAACTAGTTTAACCCCACTTATCGGTCCTAAGTCCGAGATTGCACTTGGATATTTTATAATTTTTTAATTTTGTTTGAAAATGATGGAACATTATCTTTTATATTCGCCATTGATATTCTGAAGTGTTTTGGTATTTTAGGATTCATATATTTCAATTTTTAAATTGATAATTGTGATTGTTTTTATATATTTATATATATATATATATATATACGTCAGGTTTGAAAAGATTAGATTCAAAATTAAGGAAGTAATAAATGAAAATAGAGCGAACTTTTTACCATCGCGTAAGGATTTGTGGATAAATAAGCCTATTTAAAGTTGGAACGAGCGCCGTACTCGAAAAGGCTTGGCTGGTGTCTCCTCGCTGAGATGTTGTCTTTTGTACCACCCGGTTGCGCACCGAAGGGCAGCCATGTTAGATTTTATGCGATTGGAGCGAAATAAAGAAGTATTTTGACGATGATGCCCTCCTCATTTTACCAGCAGGCCCGGGGCTTGTCATATATATATATATATATATATATATCTTTATATAAATGGTGGTACTACCTAACTGGTACATAAGGCGGTTAAGCACAAACTGTTCGAAGACGGAAGTGGAACTAACTTGGCTGAATACTTCTTTAGATACGAAATTGACTAAATGTCAAATTTTTCGTCCACCTATAACTGCTTACCACGTGATTCATATTCTAACATACCTAAAAAATCTGTAAAAACATTATTTATAAAGCATTAAATAACTCTAACCTTTACAATACTTTATATTTAATTCTAATCAGTGCAAGGATATTTTTTGCTCTTATAGCCTAGAACTTTTAACTTCTTTTGTAACTGAAACTTTATATATAGACATCTTATATTTCCAAAGAAGAATAAAAATAATATATGGCCTTAAATCCATAAAAACGCTAATTTATTAATGAGTAAAAAGTCTGGAGGTATTTGAAAAAATGAAACCATGAAGCATAGTTTTTATCTATTATGAAGTTTGACAATACATTTTGCTAAAAATTTCCAAAAAATGGAATGTTAATTTATATGTAAGGTACATAAAGTATTACATATAGCAAACGTATTCTTTGAAAAAATATTATTTTAAGTACTTTTTCTTACTTTTTAAAATGTTAAAGTTGTGCTCTTTAAAAAAATCGACTAAAACTTATGTTCAGCGATAGCCAAAAACTAAATTGCACAGAATCTTGTTTAAAAGTACTTTTTTATGCATATTGTTATTACATTTAAAAGAAAATAAAAGGAAAATAATTTTCAAATTTTTACAATTAATTTTACAGTAACAAATCTGAAGTAATAGAGTTCGTTATTATTATAAATTATTCAGGATTTTAATAAGATAAAGAAGCTTGGAAAAAATAAGTATTTCTCTGATTTATAAAATATTTTCCTGCGTGATAATGTGCGAGAAAAGTGAGCATAAATGTGTCATCAATCTTCTCATTAAAATTTCAGAACAACTTAAGTATAAATATAAATCTTTGTCACGTGAATGTTCAGATAAAATATTATTAATTACAACAGTGACAAGTTTTCTTTCTAGCAGCCGCACTTGATGAAAACATCAATCGCTGGAGTAAAAACACTCTGCACAAACACACGCAGAGTAACAATAACTGATGATCAATAAAACAATGAATAAAAAAGAAGCTTGAAGTTTCCTGCACAAAACATGGTTTGGAGGGGGAAGGACTTTCAGTCAATGCAGGTGATCCGGGCAGTGGTGCCAGGTTTCCAACCTGAAGGCAACATCCGCATTCCATCTCGGGTGGTCTGGGAGCGAATAAAGCTTCTATTAACCCCGCATTATGATATACTGCAGTTTTTTTCACATGCAAGATTTTTTTTGAATCACTACATTGAAAAAATTAAGGGAAATACATAAACAAATCACTCATCTTTGGGAAATTTAATTAGTTAGAGCTATGTAATTAATTAATGATATTCAATTGTAAAAATAATTATGCACACTGCTCACTTAAAATAAATAGTAACATCGTTTTCTAAGGTCTTCATTAACATTAAAAAATATGTAACACTTAATTTTTGACATTAACTATTTTTTCGGAACCAAAATGACATCTTCTCAATCCTCTGAAAACGCAATTTTGCTATAAAACTATTCGCCATCCCCCTCTAAAACTCTCATCATAGAACCTGTTCTGACATATACCTTGGAAGAGTGAATTTAAAAGAACATTCCTGCTAAGTATCGCCAGAGTATTTATAAAAATGGTTATATTCGATGTAATTTTAAAGTGAGGGGTACTTATAAGTACCATCGGTAGATAAAGTGTTAAATAAGTTTCATAGATCTTTTGCACTCTATTTTTAATAACTCTGCTTACAGAAGTGTACGGATTCATCTCTGAAAGCTCTGTAAAACAACAGCGCCTATTTCAGTTAGAAAATCTGATCTATCCTTTCCGTAGATAATATAGTGGGTAGTAAAATAATATTATCTTCCAAGGTCAGACGCAATCTAAAATTCTCTTTGCAGTTTTTAATTTGAATAGAGTCTTAAAAATCCAGGGGTGTCCCAGCTTGTAGAATAGTGCCAAGTGATTCGACAGCTTTCAAGTGTAAGAAAATAAATGTAGTTAACAAACAAGTTCAGTTGAGATAAATTGGAATTTGACTGTAGCCAGTGGCGCACACAAGGGGGTCCCGGGGTCTGGACCCCCAAGCCCTTGATTTTTTTCCGATTGATTATAATTCTAAGTATATAGTGCTTAAAATTTCATTAAGTATTTGTTATTAATGATTAATTTTATGAATTAATGCTACTCATTTACTCAATAATTAGTTTTTTACTGTGTTATGTTTCCCGAAAATCGCCAAAATCAAATAGGGCATGATACAAGAATGGTGAACTTTCGACCCCGGACCCCCCTTGAAAAATTCCTGTGTGCGCTACTCACTGTAGCAAACCTAATAAGTATATATAATACATTTTTATTAATAGGAAACAATTAATTCACACCTATAAATCTATAATAAAAGGGAATTTTCCAAGAATAGAGCACAACAATGAAAAATACGTTTCACAAAATGATATGAGGCTTCTGGAACGTATCTTTGTTGACAAATATTTTCACTGTGAACTTTGCCTCATATATATATATAAGCAGTGAAAGTTAATCTGAAGACTTTAAGATAGCGTTTCTTAAACTGTGGGGTGCGCCCCCTAGAAGGGCGTGATAACTCTGCTAGGGGAGTGTGGGCATATTGCAGAATCGTAAGCAAAAATTATTTTTAAGCAATTATTAATTTACTGAAAGTAAACTAACAAAATACATTTTGACATAATAAAAAAATAAAATGCACGTTTGCACTGAAGTAATAAACTTATAAATGTATCAGTATTGCAAAATTCATTTTATAATTAATTTAACAATACTATAAAAACAAGTTTAATAATTACCAGTGACCCCATGGGCTTGTTATATATAAAAAAATATATTAAAAACTCAATATTTATCTTGGTAATTTATATGATTTTAAAAAAATCCCTTAATTGCTGATAAAAATGTTATTCGATTGCTCCCCAATGCCACCTTTTCCACTTAGGCATGCGCATGTTATGTATTCAGGAGGGAGGGAGAGAAAAGGAATAAATAAGCAAAAATCCTCTGAAATAAGTAAATCCTGCACAAATATTGTCAAGGTTCTTTTATTGTAAGTCAAAGGCTTTGGAATAATTTTAGGCCGCGGTAGCCGAGTGGTATAGGTATCGGATCATGGCTTGCCTTGTCACGAGTTCGGGCCCAGTACCACTAAAGACCCCCGTGTAGGGCAGCGATGTACGTTAAATCTGTCGAGAGCTAAAACGCCCTCCCGTTGGTGTGGTGTGGTAATTAGGAGAGGGGGGTGTCAGCTCAGGTGTCGTCCACGTCACTTGACCATGGTTCAAAATTACGTGGTCCGTCGCAAAAGCCCTCGTGTAGCTGAACAGTGCGACGTTAATATTCAATCAATCGGAATAGTTTTATGGACAGTTATGAACAGAAAAGAACGTACTTTTCAAAGACGTATGTATATGTCTAGGGCAATCAACGTTTTGGTTGAGTGAGACGTTTATATACGTCGGTGGTACTTAATAGGTAAAAGTCGTATTGTACCTTTAGTGTCAAAGTCTAGTATTATTGAATTCAATACATTGTTACTGTAGGGTAGGGAGGGGGGTACGATAAAAATTATGATTGAATATTGGGTCGCAGGTATGGAAAGTTTGAGAAGCACTGCTTTAGGAGGCTTCTTTACAAATAATCTTTCTAGACCCTTCTAGAATTATCTAGGTGCATTTATTTTCATTGCCGAATTTTGGAAGCAAATTTGTTGGAAAGGTCACATAGCCTATTCAGACACATTGGCAGACGTATTATATGTCAGTTGCAATTAACATTTCTAGTAGCCCTATCAATTTAGAAGGAAATAGAAAAATTCCATACTTTCAGTGTCAACAGTGTTACCTTACATTATAATTATATTTGTTACTGACTGCAGCACTTGGCTTTATTTTCATCAACTAAATCCACTTTTCAAGAAATTTAGTTCTTTTGTTTTTGTACTATGATATACAATGCATATTGGAAAATTAAATGATACTTTATAATAATTCTAATTATTTATGCATTGGTATTCAGGCCAGATATATATGTTTCAAATATTGTTTGTGAATTTGTGAGTAATATATTTTAGTACTATAACATTCTGTCACACATTTCATGAAATCGAGTAGTTCCCTATTCCACAGCCTTAAGATGTCCCTCATATATTAATATATTTTAATCCAACAAAGATGGAAGCAGTTAAAATTCAATTTTCATTGTGAAGAATTTCTGCACACTGACCGATATGTCAATGAAATTATGTGATTCGTAATTCATTTTAGGATAGCCTGTCGTCTTCTGGTATTTAGATATTCTCTCCATTTCTTACTAAAGAATAAACATGTATCTCATGGCAGAATAGTCAAAAATTAAAATTATGAAAGCTATCAATAGATCCAAATTCACTTTCTTAGACCATGTACCTAAGTCATTTCTCTGCATCATAATGTTAATAAATCTCCTGTATACATTATTTTATGCTGTAATTTTAATGCGTGTCTTTGTGACTTTAAAATGTTATTTTTTCGAAACAACTCTTAGTGTAAACCAAAATATAAGCTACATTTATTGAGACAAAAAATATGCACATATCTAAAATTATAAAAAAAAAATGTTTATAAATTAGATAAGTTTAAAAACTTCGATTAATTATGACAAAAATAATTTTATTTTATTCAAAAATTATAGCACAACATCTCTTCTTTTCGTCTTTCTTTTGTTATTATTTTATCCCTAAAATCAATTTATTTAACGATTCAAATCATAATTCGATAAACTAACAAAGCGTGACAAATTCTCTGGCGAAAATTAATTCTTCAAACAAATCCAAGATTGCAGCAAAATAGTCGAACGAATAAGTAATATACCAGAAATAAGGTATTCCTGATTAACAAGAATTCAAAGGGTATTAAAGCATATCCATGGAGAAATCTGTTTCCGTTTCTCTCTGAAAGCTAAATTATCATTAATAAAAAATGCGAGGATCTAAATTAAATGAGGGTAAAAATATATCTTAGTCGACTTTTGTGCTTCTGAATTTCATTCTCTAGAAATGGATTCATCCGTATCGACAGTGACTTTTAAGGATGTTTGGGGTTCAGGCTGTGATTTGCATTGAAATAATAGGGAATATTTATTTCTATTATAGTGTCGAAAATGTATTGCATTACAAAAGCTCCGTTGTGTAAAAATTATGTTACACCTTCTGGAATAGCTAAGGAAATCGATCAAGTTTAATAAAGGAAGTGTTGATATTGAAGTTGAATTCATCACATCTAATGTAAGCAAATTATACAGAATTGCGTTGGTAAAATTTCCTTTCTTGTCTTGGGTAGCTCTTCTATTTAATGACTTAAGAGATATAAGAGGGATTCAATAAGATGCTTCAAATAAGTGAATGTTTAATTGCGAATAGAGGAAGCAGGGGTAATATTTTTAAATCTTTCACATTTCTGACGCAGGAAAAATCAATCTGATATCCAGTTGTTTTTCTTTAATTTAATGGATAAAATCATAATTTATACACCCAAATCTTTTTTATATGACCTTTTCCTACACTATTTTGAAATAACCCAGTACACGAATTTAAACATTTTTTTTTTTTTTTTTTGACAAAAATTATCTGACTGAATCCAAACAATAATTTTGGATTCGCACCCTTTGCGTAAGGACAATTTGATCAAATTTATGATAGTTTGTAAAAATAAATAATTAATTAATACTAAAATCGAAGGTGAAGTTCATCTATTAACAGCCCATAATCGTCTACAATTATGAAACAACATTTTCTTCTCATGATCCTGACAAAAACCCTGCATCAAAATCTTAAGTTTTGTGGAGCAGGATATCAAGAATTATATTAAGGCGACTTAGACATTTGAACAATTTTTTTAAGGTTAACTTCTTATGGCACGGTAGGGAAAAATGTTCGTTACGCGTTACCAGTTACGGTTACGCGATAAATGTAATTTAGAAATGTATGAAGTTCCGAATTTCTCCACGTTTTTTAAAAAACCATCTAATTCTTACTATCTACTTCAGACAAAAAATAATTACAGAATCGGAAAGATTATTTATTTCACCACAATATGGTATACATATATATTTTACAAAAAAATGATATTTTCAATTTTTTACGATTTTTTATAAAATGAGTCAAAATGGATACGTTTTTTATGAAAATTATTTCAAAATCGTTACTTTTGAATTTTCTTTCTTGTTAGTCTTGTTTCTTGTTCCTATCCTAAAAAAGTTCATGTTTTTTTCTATTAAAATCAGTAATTTAAAAAAAAAATCTTAAAAGTTTTTTTTTACGATTTTTCAAAAAATACTCAAAATTTTAATCAAATATTTAATAACTTCGTTATTTTTAAAACTTATCTCACAAAACTTTTCTTCCGTATGTAGAATAGTATTTTCCGTTATCTGTACAAAGATTGAGAAAATGGCTTAATAATTATGGCTTTTAAAATTTGTTTTGTGTTTTTCGTCTATTAGCCATTTTACGAGAATTTTTTTCTAAATTATAATTGTTACATTTTTTGTTAAAAAATTACCGTTGTTTGCAATCGATGTGGGAACTTGTAAACCATTAACTTAAAAATTAATCTTTCAAAAAATAAAATTTTTAATAAAAAGCGTGATTTTACGAAAAGCCAAGGGTTTGGCGACGAAAACCTGTTTCGTGACAAATTGGCAATCAACATCTGGTTCATCACGTCCACTTTACATTTTCTCAGAGGTTACATCATCGAAATTGTAGAATATAACAAATGGAAATTTTCGAATTTGGCAAGTAAAAATATATGCGAATGAAAAATTTATTTTTGTTTCAATAATGATATCTACTGAGCAACATTACATAAACTATGACCTATTGCAAAAAATAAATAAATAAATAAATAAAAATAAGGCCTAATGAATATTTCTATCAATGAATGTCTTGAGTTTCCAGATTTACCTTAAATAGGGGGAAAATAAGTCACAAAAAGGCAATTTAGCCTTATCTCTACAAAATAACAGAATAATATCAACTACAAAGTCAGATTCGCCGATTGAAACAGTGTTTCCGAGATTCTTAAATGATATTGAGTGCAAACCCTACACTTCTTATTTTACTTACCACAAGCCTTTGATAATAAAAGTATTCACTGAAATACCTATAAGCATAATGTAAATAAACTAATAATAATGATATTTTTCTATAAATGTATACAATAAAATTATTTTAGTATTACGTATTGAAAATCAAAATTTGGTTTATACTTATACCTTTTCCATCCTAATTATTTTTAAAATAGAGTTTGAAATAATAATGATAGTAATAAATTTGTTAATTATATATAAGATTACTTAAAATAAAACTTTATTATACACAATTCGATACATATAAACCAAAGAAGTTAACTTCCACTTCATCTTCACACTGATACACGTACACATTTTTTATTTATGCTTTTTAAAATTATACTTTAGCATTTCGTATACTGTTTCCACTTATGAAAATGATACGAGATGAAATTTTGCATTCACACAATGTTAAAAATTCAGATTTTTTTTACGAAAATTTGGAAAAGTACTTCTTTTTTAATTATTTATTTTTTGACCTAGAATTTTTCATAATATTTTTAAGGATGTTTCAAACACAACATTTTGGATCGATTTTACCATAGATTAATTAGCTTTGTAGAAAAAAATAAAATGTGTTGATATGTATACTAAAATTCAACAAAAAAGCCAAAACCTCCTACATTTTAGTTTAAAAAAAATGTTAAGTTTAAAACAAAATTGAGTTCCTTAATTTTGTTACATGCATTATATATAACACGCAGGAAAAAATTAAAGTGATTGATAAATAACTGTGGAAGGAGAAGTATTTTAAATGCGAGAAAACTTAAACTGAAACAGAGAGAGAAACCATTTTAAAGTTTACAATTCTAAAAAAATAATTACTATAAGCAAAAATAAAAATAATGGAATATAACTTAAAAATATTAGCTACATATTTTTCTTAAAAAATAATAGCATTTTAATATAATTTTAACCCATATATTTTACAAATTATGCTTTTCAGTGAATTTTATTTGCATAAGAAAACTCAAGGAAAATGTTAAAAAGTTTTGTTTGTCATAAGAGAAATTTTTAGGTTTTTTGCTTCACATATTATTGAAATATTTTATTTTTATGAAAAACATATGATGAATATAAACTGAAATTATAAAATTATTAATGCAAAATGGCTTAATTAAGAACTTATTCATACAAACATTTTAAAAGGAAAAAAAAAATACATTAATGTAATACTTCAAAAATACCCTGCTTTATTTAATGCGCTTTCTTTTTTTAGTTATTATTTCTCTTTCTAAAATAGCTTTTCTTTATCAAAAAGCTTTTTTTAGTTATTTTTTATTTAAGAAGGAAGAGTGTGGTTTAATTCCCTAATTTGTTCGTTAAAATTTGTCCATTGAAGTTTTATCCAACTTAAAGTTTTCAGGCATACATAAGTAATATATCAATCGAAAGATAGTAATGCAAACAATATAACTAAACAAAATATTAAAAAATAATGTTCACGTCATTTTTAAGGTGCCAAGTCTTCTTAAGCAACTTCAGAAACCAAAAGAACTGCCAGTAATAACAGACTTTGTAACAACAACACAAAAACCTAACTAAGGTTGTTAAAAACGAATTAACAACCTTAATATAATATTCAAATGATATTCTTCATTTGAATCAAAGCCTACAGTTGTGCTAGACATATCTGACACATCTTCTGAAGATAACATTTTTGATCCAGTTCGTAATAAAAATGCACGCTTGTTATCAAGTAGCGATGAGTAGTTATTAGTTAGTAGTTTTATTCCTAATTTCAATTTGATTTTTATATGTTGCATGTACTTACGGTCTAAATTTTCAGTGTACCCTAATTTTAATTTTTTTTCAAATAAAATTGAATTGTTTTTATTTTAAATATATGTAACGGGGATTTCTTTATTAATTTTATTACATGAATTTTTAGAAAAATGTTTCAATTATTTTTAAAAAATTACCCGATATTTTTAAGTTGTGGAACATATTCCCAAACTTACCACAGACCACATGTATTTTTCACACGATTTTATAGGAAGCATATTTAGCATGTAAAAAAGAAGTTCGGGGTATTTGCTTTATATTTTATGTAGAGGTACTTAGGTACATTACTCTTAACAAACCTCTTGACCTAATTTATGATACTGTTTATTATGATAAACTTGTCTTGTGATGGAACCGGGATGTATATAAATAAGCATTGGAATGGAAGCAGAAATAGAAATGATTTCCAAGAAGCGTTAGTGGACGTTGACAGTGATAAGTGACGATTCTGTAGCTAAGTAGAGTCGAAGAAAGAGATTGAGTAAACTTTTTTGTAAATACTAGTGACGCATGTTCAAGTTTAGCTAAGAACAGGTATCTTATTACAAGATAAATTGTGTATTGCTATGAAGCGTGTGATGTTTAATACGTTAATATTACTTATTATTGTATTTATTTTATGATACAATTTGTAATATTCGTAAGAAACACCGTAACGTACATTTTAATGGTGATTTAATAGAAACTTAGCGAAATGTAGGTGATAAAACCAAGTTGGCATCATTTTAGATGACCAGGTTGGCGACCGTTTTTGGCGCGTTGGTGCCCAAATGGATGCTTCTGGCAATTTATGGATAAATTCATTAACATCACGGTCTGCATTGTAAGCGGATCTTTCGAGAAAGATCCATGTAGCTTATAAATTGGAATCGCTTGTTGAAACTGAGCATTGTTTTGACCATAGAAGACTCGACAATCGATTAGTTCATACGTTCGAGCGAGTGATGGTGAATAAAATGAATCAAGCGTATTTATATTTTTAGAAGCTGATAGTTGTGACAAAGCACCTTAGAAGAGGATGATGCCTTCTGGTATTTATTTTTTGAATTTTGTTGCTGTACCCTGTATTTCTATAAGGAGATTGTTTTTCTCTCCACAGTAAAATTTTCTCGCTCTTAAAAAACTGTTCGGCTCTTTGAGACTAATAACTTGAAATCCTCGATCTCCGATCTACGTAACAATATACACTGCTCAAAATAATTAAAGGATAATGCGGTTTTAGGTGGATCTTGTGGCTGGACAGCTTTTTAGCTGATTGATACATGGTTGACAGACGTAGTAGATTATATGAGAATAATTACACATGTTTGGCAGAAAAAAATGCATTTTATTGCGCATTTGTGGACAAAAGAAAAAAAACACAATTTGTGCATATGAGAAAAAAGAATAAGAAAAGGTATTTTCTTCAAAGGAAATCATATTCAGTAGGGGGTATGGTTTCCACGGACGGCCAGCAACGTTGAGCACGTTTGAGGCATGAAATGAATGAGGCTATTAATCACGAGTTGGGGTATTCTGTCCCACTCTTCCAGAAGAGCTCTTTTCAGTTCTTGGATAGTTTGTGGGGGTGGTTGGCGGCCAGCGACTCATCTTCCTAGAGCGTCCCAAACGTGCTCTATTGGATTCATGTCTGGAGTACACGCTGGCCATTCCATTCGTACGATTCCTTCCTCGAAAAGGAAAGCCTCCACCAGGTTAGCACGATGTGGCCTGCAGTTATCGTCCATTCAAATGAAGTCATCTCCGATTGCTGCAGCGTAAGAGACTACAATAGGTCTGAGGATCTCATCCCTATATCGGCGAGCAGTCAGAGTTCCATCTCGAATGATGTAGAGGTATGTGCGCCCGTCAATGGAGATGACGCCATACACCAACACTCCCCCACCGTCAAATCTGACACTTTCATGCACGAACGCAGGATTATTCCTGCTGCCACGGTCCATCCAGATGAAAATAAGCCTATTATCCTGTTGAACAGAAAAACGGGACTCGTCAGAAATAGAACATTGCTCCATTCATATCTCCTCCAGTTCACATGCTCTGTTGCCCACTCCCTGCGGTAGCGACGATACCTTAATGTTAGTCTAACACATGCCATCGGTTGACGAGCATACAGACCTGCACCATGGAGCCAGTTTCGGACAGTCTGAGTTGAATCCCTGGTGCCAGTAGCCAAGCGAAGGTGTTGTCGGAGAAGAGTAGCGTTCATATTCCGGTGTCTCCGAGCCTTTCACACTAAATAACGATCTTCATTGGGCGTTGTTGCCCATCTACGACCTTGTTCTGGTCTTCGGCCTGCACTTTCAGTCTCCAAAAAACGGTTCGAGATCCTGGAAATCACACTTTGTGACACTCCAATGGCTTGCACTACTTCGGCTTGAGTTTGGCCCCCTTCTAACCTACCAACAGCTATCCAAGCTTCTGAATCGGTTAAATGACTTCTCTAAGACATCGTACTCATCGAAACAAAGCAGTCACTGAATGCCGATCATCCTTGTCTTCATTTCAGTTGAAAGTTAAATTTCATTCGCTGCCGCTGAAACGACGTTTTTGATGTCGAACTCAAAATTAGCATACTCCACAGTTTGAAAATCAGAAAAATTTGCATTTGTGATTCTCTTCTTCCATTTTAGGCACAAAAAAATTTGCTTATATCTTTATTTTATATAAAACTTACAATATCCTTTAATTGTTTTGAGCAGTGTATATTTGACAGGAAAAACTATTCCATGCGTATAAACACTTTCGATGTTTATTTCTATATAATAGAGGGTATATTAATACTAGTGTTAATTCTGTTGTTCAATCCAGTCCCACGATGTTTTTGAATCCTCTTCAGTTGCATGTAGAGGGGTCTTTTCTTGCTTTTGAATTAATTATTTTTGGGAGGGGGGGGGCTTTTCATGAACTGATTAATTGATTTTTGAGAAATTCTTTTTGTGAAAGAACGGTGACGCATGCAAGTAATTAATATTTCAGCTACATAATTCTGGGGAATGTAAAAGACAAGAAAGACATTTCAAATTATTATTTAATTGAAATGGATTATTATGATTTGTTTACAAATGAAACGTTTTCGGTTTATTAGTAATTACTAATTCAATACATAAACCTTAAGAATAATGCTAACCAGCACTTTAATCTGTCGCCTACTCTGACCAGTGTTCTTGCTCCAGTGACACAATCCAGAATGCCAAGCATCTGATTCTTGCTTGTACTAAATTCTCTTCGGAAAGACGTACACTCATGAACTGCCTACAGAAGAACAATACAGTGTGGCCTCCTCCTTTCTCTGCCTTTGTTGAAGGAAAATCATCTTTTAAATCGTTTTGTGCGCATACATTAATAGCATTTTTGTTCCTGCATTATTTATATTCTAAATTTTGTGTGTTTGTTTACATTTTCTATACGTGAATATACATGTGTATACGTATATATATATATATATATATATATATATATATATATATATATATATATATATATATATACATGTGTGTGTATGTATGTATGCTTTATGTTTTTTGTATTTTGAAAGTTTTTTTGTGATCATGTTTTCTTATTTTCCTGGATCATCTCCCTCAATTATGTATTTAATTCTGTATTTTTTTTTTGATTCCCATTTGTGCCTATATCCTTATGCCTGTAATTTCCGTTGTTTTGAGTATTGACTTACGTTTGTAAGCCTTGTGTTATACTTGTCGGCAAACAAGGAGTCTAACTAGAGTCTAAAAAAATAATGATTTTATTGTATTTGCGGTGATCTTTATGCTTGTTATCATTTTCAAAATTAAAACGAAGAGAGTTCACTCTGTAAAGCAGTCAAAACATTTTAAAGCTTCATTTTTTTCAAGTATATCTAATAATTTAAAGATGAAATAAATAGGTTTTTTTCATTTTTAGAAAATAAATTGAAATAAATGTAAGAAACTTACATACTGATGTTAAATAAATATTGGTTTTCCTCTTTGCTGTTTATTTAATTTCCACCTAAAATCTCTTGAACATATACGTTTTCCTGCATCGTAAATAGGAATTGCAATACCGGTATACCGAATACCAGTATTTTGAGCCATTTGTACAATTTTTAATACCGGTATTCACAAGTTAAAATAACGGTTTTTCGGTATTTACTAGAAATATTTTTTAAAATTGTTTCCACCACATGTTCAGGAATCGCCAACATGGCAAATAGAATATTTTTTTTCATGTTATAGTGTTTATTATGGCATAGGCTTTAAATATATTATAAACGAAATAAATTTACATCCATTTCAGAAGGTGGAAGTATTAAGCCTCTTTATTCCGCTCATTCTTTTATTTTTCCTAGCCGATTCTACAGTTCTAAGGTAACTCATTAAATCTATTGTCTGATTTTTTCATTGTCAGATTCAAGAGGATAAAAGCTACTAATCTGAATGTAAAAATATACACATAAATTATTTCTCTGACAAATAGAATTAAATACACTACTACTAACTAAGTTTTCGTTGAAAGAGGAATAATATCAAATCCAAGCTCATCTACCTTTCTTCATCCGTCAACACCTGTTACTACAATGTCTCCCAAACGAGAGAAATTAATGAGACTGTGAATACAAAATTGCATCGTACAATCAAGAGAAGTTATAAAATATGAGAATCATTCAAGACCAAAACTATCATCATACTCCTCAGAGCGATATTGCATTATCGTATCTGTGAAAACAAGGTTGTACTTTTGGAAATAATGCGTAATGTTTCGATATTTTTTAAATTGATAAGTTTGTTATTCACATTGCATTTGCATATTATACTTCAGGGTTAAAAATATTTTTCAGATTCATTATATGTATACTAATAAACTGGTATTGAAACCGGTATCCGGATATTAAGGTCTAAGAAATACAGAATACCGGTATTGAACTTTTTGTCCAGTATTGCGATCCCAAATCGTAAACTATATTGACGGACTTTATTTGTTTTTAGTATGGTAAAATGACAACAAAACTAGATTCAACACACATCGAGTAATCAAGCTTAAAAATCTATGAAGTACCTTCTTTTTACTTTAAGGTATTCGATTACGTTCAGAACCGTGATTTTAAAAAAGCGGATAATTGGATAATTTTTATGATATTTAGTATCACTTAGATTAGAATACATGTATAAAATTGTTTTAAGGACATTTTGAGAAAAAGAAATTGTTTTAATACAATATTTCTGCAGAAATTTAACTTAGAATAACCTTTTTCAAAATATTCTCCTTTTGAGCAAAATGCTACTATTATAATAATATTTTGCCTGCATATAGCTCAAACCTCTGTACAAAGGCTCAACTTTTATTTTTGGAAAAATTCACATTATTTTCAGAGTTACAATCAAATGAAATAATTATTGGTGATTTTTTCTTAAATGTTATATCCTCTGTTGTCGCAAAACAGGGATAAATCCACTTCTAAGAAATATATTTCAAAAATTCTATGTTCATTTTTTGTCATGATAGTGTACTTAAATAATTTTTTATTGTAATACCATTTTTAAAACAATTTTATATGCATTTTCTAATCCAAGTGACACTAAATATCATAAATATTATGCAATTACACGATTTTGCAAGATCACGGTTCCGAACGTAGTCGGATACCTTAATATGTAAAAGTAATGACTTGTTTTATAACAGTAAGTGAGAAAAATACATGTTATGCAATGGAACTAAAATATTTGATTCATGAAAAATAATAATAGTTATATAAAATATAGTAATAATAATATTAAAATAAAGTTAAAATACATTTATACAAAAAAAGTAAGTTTCAAGCTTACTGTATGTACATTATTCAGACATTGAAGCTTTTATTTAACTTGAAATCTACGTTAATACTGAGATGAAATCCTTGTTTTAAGGCTTATAAAATTTTCCGTTATTGCAACTCAATTGTTAGTTTCACTTGTCCACTTTTCTACGATTTAGAAAATGACATCTTTTAGCAGCTTTGTGTGCCATCTGCCTTAATAGTTTAAAAGTACGGCGGCAAGTAGGCCGATATCATTCTGTCTCATTTCGAACAACACACCTTAGCAATTTTAGCAGACTTTCCATTAGTTCTTGAAAGGAGAAGTGGATATTATTCAGGATCAATAGAACTTGTTTTAATAAAATAAGAACTTATATAAATAATCATCTGTTAAAATATTGATAACATATAATCGCGAAACGTGTTATAAGTAACTTAAAAGTCTCACGATTGTACTAATAATTATCATTATTATATTTATCTGCAGTAAAACACGAAGATAAATAATAAATAAATGAAGATAAGATTCTAAAATACTAGCCACTGCGTTGATTGCAAGACTGTCTTAAACTGTTTTGAGATGATTGCATGTACGACGACACACCCGTCGCGAAAGGGTTAACAATTTTTTAAAATTTTATGTTGTTCAAAAATTACTCTAAATAGTCATAAGCAATTCGTTTGATTTCGGTTTTTTTCCTTTTATGAGTGAAAATGTTTGATCTCCAATTATTGCATCCAAGACTTTTTATTTTAAGTTGTTGCTGTTTCTTATCTCGGATGATGTAGCTAGGCTACATCATCCGAGATGCATAAAACCAGATGCATCAAATGATTTTTTTCTAACTATTGTTGTTAACATATGTAACAAAATTTGGCTTACATTTTTAAATTGAAGCATTGTTTAATTTATATAAAACTCATTGTTATAGAACAGTAATCTGCAATCCCCGGTTCGCAGATGGGTTCCGGTCAATGGAACAATTATGCCGGCCCACCATTAAACTATTACCATTTTATTTAAAATGGAGCATTTCTCTCGGATTTGCGCAACTTTCCACAGAAATCACTATTATTCATTATTGATGTAACTATATTTTATTCTGAAGGCATATTTCAATGCAAATAAATTACAATTGTTAAATCAAAACAATTTAATATAAACAATCAACGTGTCCCACCCTCAACGGTCTGCAATAAAATTAACAAACGTTGACCGGTCCACAGTTATAAAAAGTTACGGATCACTGCTTTAGAATATATATATATATATATATATATATATATATATATATATATATATATATATATATATATATATATATATATATATGCTAGCTAGTATACCCGTTCTTCACACGGGTGAATTTAAAAATTAAGAAAATACAAACTGAAGGATAAAGAAGTTTTTAATGAGTTAATTTTACGAGGAATTGTATAAATTAAGCAAAAAAAAAGCTTTTTACATAACTCAACTGAACGAAAAAAAACCATGTTTGCTAAATTTTAAGTCTTTAGATATAATTTCTGATTTTGTTGTTGTTTTTATTATTTATGACGCCCCGTAACTTTCTTGAAGGTCGATTTTTGAAAACACCTACCTGCTCAGCAAAACTAACACATTCTTACAAAGTTTGTGCAATAAACGCTAAAAATAGTGTAAATAATTCTTATCTGGATGTGTAATACGTTAATATTACTTTCTGATGTATTTATTTTATGTTAAATAGCTGTTAGCCGCGACTTCGTCCACGTGGAATTTAACAAAAAAGTGTTTATTCATTTCGCAGAGTTTACGAAAACTTTTCTTCTACTTTGTGAATCTATGTTTCTTTTTTGTTTATTTTTTCTTTACTTTTTGTTGAACAAGGGGTGAAAGGGCCGCATGACTTTGACACTGTCGAAGGGGGAGGACTAAAATCTTTAGGATCAAAATAGGTCTAAGTAGCAAGTAGGGTGAAACGCGAACACAAACGAAGCCGCAAGGAAGGGGCTGAAAGGGACGCATGACATTTGACAATGCAGTTAAGGACTGTAAAATCATTACGAACAAGACATGAACGGGATATGCCGCGAATGGCAGCAACCTAATCAAAGAAAAAGTTTGATATAACTGCTAGCAATCGTTGAGACAGAAGACTTGTGAAATAAAATAAACCCTTTTAAACAAAAATAATCCCTATTGAAAAAAATAATCCCTATTGAAAAAAATAGTCCCTATTAAAATAAATAATCCCTATTTGAATCGGATATTGCTCACTATTTCATTGGTTTTAATTTTATTTTCTCGGAATTCTAATTCTTTTTTCTAAAATAAAAGTAGCCTAAGTAAATTTCTAATAACATTAGCTATCTACGAGTAAATGTTTCGTCAAAATTGGCCCAGCCGTTTCAGAGTTTAGCCGGAACAAACAGACGGACAGAAAGACAGATAGATAGACAGATAGACAAAAATTATTAAAATTGATTTTTCATGTAAGTACCGTATATACTTATAAATGCATTTAGTAAAAAGCTGTTAATTTCAAATTGCAAACAGACACTTCATTTATATATATATATATATATATATATATATATATATATATATATATATATATATACATATATACACTGCTGGACAATTGCTAAGGACGGATCACATATTGCTATGTAGCATAACATTAAGTGAGACATGAGGCCTAGTAGGATAAAAATATAGTTGCCACACTGTTCAGACATTAGAATAAAGAATATTTATTGTTCTGGAAAGTAGAAAAGCTGTGAAACATCTGAAAGAAAAAAAATTGTTCATTTGATCTGCGTACGGAGAAATGGAACAATGAATCTAAAAGTCAGAAGGCACCTTAAAGAAAGGTATCAGTACAGGACATGTCCACCGTGGAGTGTGATGCAACATTGCACACGTCGTACCATACTTTGCACAACATTATCCAGCAGCTGTTGAGGCAATTTATCCCATTCCTCTGTGAGTGCACGGATGAGGGTGTTCTTGTTTGTTGGAGGATAGTTTCGACCAGCAACTTGCCTCCCCAAAGCATCCCACACATTTTCAATGGGGTTTAGATCTGGAGAACGCGCTGGCCATACGAGACGTTGAATACCCTCGCTGTCTAGACAACCCTGAACAGCGAGTGTTCGATGACATGTTGCGTTGTCATCCATAGAAACAAATTATCACTGACAGCACCACGGAAAAGACGAACGTGAGGAAGTAGAACTTCATCAATGTATCTTTGGCCCGTCATAGTCCCATTCGCAACCACATGTAGGCGCGTGCGGCCATTGATCATGATGCCGGCCCAGACCATGATACTGCATGTCGGATATCAGTCCTTTTCCTGGATATTTTCTGGACGATAAGCAGTACCACTCTCGTGCCAGATTAGTTGGCGTCTACAATCCAATGACAGACTGAACCTACCCTCATCTGAGAATAGTACGCATGCCTAGTCCTGTTCAGTCCAATTGTGATGCTCACGACACCATTGCAAACGGGCAGTCCGGTGCTGTCTGGTCAATGGGACACACACAACAGGTCTGCGTGCGTATAGTCCTCCTCCCCTCAAAAGTCTGGCAACAGTTTTTCGGGAGATCTGCTTTCCTGAGGCAGCAAGAAACTGATTTGCCACCTGCTGAGCTGTGGTGCGCCTGTTCCTTTTTGCTGATAGGACGATATATCTGTCTTCTGCAGGCGTCGTACTTCTAACACGACCTCCCCCGTGCCGTCTACTACACATTCCAGTAGTTTTAAATGACTTCCACAGCCGTGAAACAACGCTGTGAGCGATGTCGAACTCCCTGGCAACATCTGTTATTTTTCGCCCTTCTTCGATCTTTCCAATAATTCGGCCAAGCATAAAATCATCTATGTGATGTCGGGAAGACATGCCAAAAATTTTAAAAGTTCGTCTATTAAATCTTTCCTGTAAAACTTTGACTTGAAACAACAACTGTCCACACGCGTCAAAACCTTTAAAGCTCTTATGAACGCTATCACGTGATGAACAGACGTGGAAAAAAAATTGAATACTCATACTTCTTCTTACTAATATCCCCTCTTATTCTAATTTTCCACATTTGGCTTCCTTTCATTTTGTGGTTGCTATGGATTATAGTGTTATTCCTCCTTAGCAATTGTCCAGCAGTGTGTATATATATATATATATATATATATATATATATATATATATATATATATATATATATATATATATATATATATATATATACATATATGTATATATATATATATGATAAATTAATATATTAATATAATAAATATTTTTAATGAAATTTCAATATGTTGTCTCAAAATGCATAACAACTTTGGATGTCCATGGTTTGAAAAATTTCTCAATAAAACTTAATACGTATATATGCCTATTATTCTTAAAGGAGTAGTATTTTAAGGTCTTTTTATGAATTAAACGTTTTTTTTTCCTTTTTAAGTATAACTAAACTTATGACTTTTTGTGATATTTGCTACGACTTTCCTGTATAACAAAATACATATACGCGGGTTATTAGCCATTAAAGTAAGGTTTTCGATTTCCATCGTACCACCCACCACATAATTAAGATAATTAGATCTAAATAATAATAATTAGGAAAAGTCATGTAGACTCATTAGGGTTAGATAGATAAAGAATGCCATAAAATTAATTTTAATAATTAAAACAAAATAATAACACAAGGGATGAAAAAGCAAAACAATTATAGAGTCTAGACAAAGTAATTAAGTTAAAAATTAGACAATTAAAAAACAGATTAGTAATAATGTTTTAAAATAAATTTTGAAGAAATAATATGAATAAAAGTCCTTTAATATTGAGTTTTATTTTAATGAAGTTCTACCAAATAAAATTACTTACCGAAAAAGAAGTTTTGAAAATTATTAAACATTATAAGAATATTCTTTTTAAAATATCGAAGAAAATATTTGCGTAATGTGAAATTTAGTAGTATTCTGCATTTTTTTCATACTTCTTTAAAACTGTTACGCGTTATTCTTTCTGGTAATTATAACATTTAATGATTATAATATATCAAAGACATAGGTCAATCTTTGGCCCCCGTGTGCCCTTGTCTTAAATTCCCATTAATTTTAAATGCAATTTAATAACTAATAATTATCAAACATTTTTAAACTACTAGTCAAAATAAATAATGTGAGAAAAACATGAAATAAATTGAATGGCAATATATATATATATATATCAGACGCATTTGTTGTCTGTTTGTCTGTTCCCTCATAACTCAAGATCCAGACAACCAAATAACGAGAAATTTGGTACACGTATACAAAATTACATGGGAAAGGTTCTTAAACAGGTTTCGCGTTCGTAGTTTAAGTGATTTACTAGTGTAATGACGTCATATGATGTCACGTTTCTCACTAAGTGGAAAATTTATAGTTTACACGCAGTTTTTGAAGATTATTACATATTTTTACTATAGCTATATTTATCAGTTGGAAAATTTATTCAATTTTTCTATTCTATGATATTTAATTAGGATTATTTTTCAAATAATCTTGTGGCATTACATTTTAACTATGATTTCTGCATAGGACTGTCACGGCTGGCTCGGATGTAGTCCAATCTGGACGCCCAATTTTCGATGACTTTTTCCAACATTTGTGGACGTATATCGGCAATAACACGGCGAATGTTGTCTTCCAAATGGTCAAGCGTTTGTGGCTTATCCGCATAGACCAATGACTTTACATAGCCCCACAGAAAATAGTCTAGCGGTGTTCAATCACAAGATCTTGGAGGCCAATTCACAGGTCCAAAACGTGAAATTAGGCGGTCACCAAACGTGTCTTTCAATAAATCAATTGTGGCACGAGCTGTGTGACATATTGCGTCGTCTTGTTAGAACCACAGCTCCTGGACATCAGGATTGTTCAATTCAGGAATGAAAAAGTTAGTAATCATGGCTTTATACCGATCACCATTGACTATAACGTTGTGGCCTTCGTAGTTTTTGAAGAAGTATGGACCACCAGCCCATAAAGCGCACCAAACAGTCAGTGTTTCTGGATGTAACGGTGTTTCGGCATACACTTGTGGAGTAGCTTCACTCCAAATGCGGCAGTTTTGTTTGTTGACGTAGCCATTCAACCAGAAGTGCGCTTCATCGCTAAACAAAATTCGCTTATGAAAATCGGGAACAACGGCAATCTCGTTTTCGGCCCATTCGACGAATCTACGCTTTTGTTTGATGATCGTTTTGATGAATTGCCAAATCAAACTGAGAATGAATCACTTGACAGCTGTTAAATCGGTCGCCATCTTGGAAAGTAATGCCAACTTAAACTTCTATACCTAAAAAAAAGAAACACTCTTTACAATCTTTTAAGTTCATAAGAAATGCCATTATTTTCAAAAAACAGTATTTTGATATGTGTAGAAGTCTGATTTTTTTTCTACGCTCATATTTTTTTCATTTCTCAAGTTGTCATTTTTATAACCAGCGTATGACGCGCACCCGTAAATTTCGGGCTATTTTTTGCGTTAAAAGTGCGCGTTAAACGCCGGATTTTACGGTAATTGGGACGCGTCTGCGACGAGGAAAAACAAACTTTTTTGTACCAGATTTAAATGGTTTTCATATCTTAAATTAAAATCGATGGAAGTAATATTTTTCAATTGAAATATCTGTGTATTTATGTACCTGGTAATGTAAAAAAAATCTAATTTTAAATTATAAATAAATCTGTGTGAGCCATTAATAATCAATCACTTTTTTAATGTTGAGACATGTTTTTACTGTTAGGTATATTTTGTATGAATACCACAGTATGTATTACTTAAAAATTTTGCTTTGTTTGTAAAAATAACAGTCCACAGAACGAATAAAATCAAATCTAAAAGAAATACATGCATAAAAATTGAAAAAAAAAATTAATTTGGTGGTTTAAATTTCCTTTAAATTTTGTGCAAAAATTGAGCATTATCTAAAATTTTATTGACTTTTATTGAAATTCTGTTGAATCTTTATGGAAAATTTGTGATTTTTACAATATCCAAAATACCAGGACTGTGGACGAAGTACACTAGAATCACCGAAAAAGGAATTTTTGAAAAAGTGCAAATAAAGATATTTTCACATCTACGATTTTAAAAAAATAATTTTTTTCATACAATATAAAACCATACCATAATTAATTGGATTATACTGAATCATTTTTTCAGTTTTAAGTTGTAATTTTTAAACTCTAAATTATATTTAAAAGTTGTTTTAATTATCTTTCTTTACAGTTCTCAACGATTTACATTTTCCTTTGAAAATACCAAATTTTAATGCCAGTAAATATTAGTATTTTTACTTTACTTTGAATATTATCATTACACGATATTATAGCATTCCCTACACATATTTTAACTATTATTATAAAAATATACGAAGGAAACGTCTTTGATAAATTTAAAGAGCTAATTTGATACCTCGTTTAAATGGAACTCAGCTTTTAAAATTTATAACAAAAGTAGCTCTATTTTTGTACTCGTACATATGAATATCTATTTATAATAAAGTTAAAACAACATTTATAAACATGCAGATTTATTCATGAGTATTCAAATGTGAACAATAATCGCTTAGGGATTACGAATTTTTACAAGCTATGCTATTAATTTAGGATAATTCTTAAGATCTATTTTGTACTACGTCCCCTTGATTTATAATTTAAGAACAATATTGTGTATTCATAAAAGTAAAACTAGAGATAAATAACATTTTAAAAAACAAAATTTTATTTTTAAATTGTGTATATTTTCATTTAAATGTTCTTAATTTTGCACAAAAAAATGCAAACTCTCATAAAATATGAACATGTAATTGAGAAGAAGTATATTTTTTGTATAGAGAAAAATAGGTATTGTGTGTGTGTGTAATACACACACATGTTATATTCAAAACAGATTTTGATGAATGTGTACCTGACTCATAGTTACATCACATTTGTTTTTACAATTTTCTAGCATTCAACTTATCGAGTTTTCATAAATAATACATTTATGGATGCAGCAAAGTTCCTTCTATTTTTTTAAAGTGAAATAAAGAAAAATGCAAAACTTGAAGCATTTTGACGTCCCAGTTACTCTAACTCCCTCAGACATTTGAAATCACTGGAGCATAAAATAGTGTTTGTAAAGGAACTTCTTTTTTCAATTTTGCTCTTTAAAAATAGTTAAATAGTTTTTGTATCAGATATATTGATTTTTTTAAATATATTATTATGCTATAAATTTCCACATTACATTCAGAAAGAATTGTTTTGAACGGATTTAGATTTTTAAGACAAATGAAAAAAATCGCAATTTTCTTATTAAATTTTAAATAAAGTTTTCATTTGGTAATTAAAACTTATTCATTACATTTAAGTAAGGGTGTTTATAAAAATGTTTTGCAACAAGTAAATATTTTTGGAATGATTTTTCTACCTCAGAGAGAACAACATAATAGTAATTGAAATATTAATAATTAACTTTAATTAAGCTATAGGAGCCAAGCTATTTTATACATAAATATAAAATAAGATCATAATTAAAAAATAATTCTAAATACAATTTTAAAATTTCATCGCAATTCTCCATTTCATTTGCTCAAATGTATATCACTTTGAAATAAACAATTACAAATTAAGTGATTAATGCGTGTTTTAAAGTTAAATAGATACATATGTTTACATATAATTGATAATTGTTTGATGTAGAATTTCTTACGATCCAGTTTTTGAAATATAGATATTAAAAATTAAACATGTTTACAATTTTTTTTTATATATTTTACGGAAAAATATTATAATTGATTAACTTATAAAAAATTTTGACTTACAAGAACGATAAATGAATCATTTCATTTTTTGATAACTTTTAATACACAAGAATTCTTCAGTGATTCGGAAATTTGTAGCAAAAACGCTATGAAAAGTTGGTTTTCCATCCGTAATTTTGAATATATAAAAGCAAATTATAATTTCAAAACCGTCAAACAAAAATTCTTTAAGACCTGCGTTCATGAATCACTTTTCGACTGGAAACTAATTTTTTGTTTTGTTTTGTTTCTATGTTTGTCATTTTAAGTAGAAAAAAAATCGAGTAGCCAGAAAAAAAATTAACAAGATAATAAGGGATAATTTATGCTACAAACTTGATGAAGTTTAAACATAGTCGCCCAACCGGTATAGTGGTTAGCGACGCTGACTGCGGAGCAGTAAAGACTGGGTTCGAATCCCGGAGAAGACATGGATGTTTGTAAATGTATAGTGCCTTTCCAGCATGGGGGTACTCTAAATAGCCGTCGAGCCGCAAGTCCTCTCGTGTGGTTGGTAGAAGGGGTATAGAAATGAGAGACCCTTGACCAACCGCAGGTGTCCTCCCTAAGAATTGAGGTGGAAACGAGTCAAATTGTACTGTCACATGTATGGTGCTCAAAGCTACGGCTAACTACATGCGTCACTTAGCCATTTTCCATGATGAATTACGTGGGCCTCGATCTGGTCTTTGCCGATCAGGTGTAATCAGTAATAACAATTTAAACGTATAATACGAGGCTTTATTTTAGAAAACAATAATCAAAACTTTAAATGCCTTTTACCAAGATTGTATCTTATTCTTATTACCCAAGTAATGTTATTTATAAACAGATGTGTGTCTAAAACTTCTGATTGTGTATTTCTTTCACACTTTGTATATATGTTATTTAAAGAACAAAGACAATGAACTAAGTCGTAACATGTATTTTTTATTTTGTCATTTTTAACAGTTTATTGTTACGAACACAAGCCATCTTAGAAAAATTTCTATGCAAAATTGTGCAATGAGTCGTACTTTTTCCGTTCTCAAAATGTTTACGTAAGTCATATGGGAGAACGGAACAGTTTTGAAATTTAGGGCAAACGGGATCTGATGCATAAAATACATTCCAGACGAATGAATTTATCTTACAAGTTCAAACAAAATTTGTATATAATTTTAAAAATTTCAAAAAAGGAAATGTCAAAAAAATTTTTGGATGGTAAAGAAATAGACTATATATATATATATATATATATATATATATGAAAGAAATTTGTATTATATATCAAAAACAAGAAATAATAGATAATGAACATAACATGAAATAACAATAAAAATATAAAGCTAAACATGAAGGTCAAAATTATAGAAAAATAAAAAAGAAACTACAAAAAAGAAGAACCTAGCGAGTCAGAAAGCAATTACGGACTAAGACCGAATAAGTGGGGTTAAACTAGTTTGAAGGCGCCAACCTTCCCCCTTTGCAACTCGGTAGGAAAAACCAAATAAAATAAAATAAACAAAAATTCAGAGTATGTAAAAACTCAGAGACTATGATAAAACCACTCACTACTATTATGTAACAAACTCTCCCAAACTCTTAATGTAGAAAAATCGCAAAACAATTACGTAAGAAAAGTAGAAAAATCCTAAAACAACTACATAAGTAAAGTATTTGTCAAAAAATAATTTAACAAAATTTCTTTACTCACAGAGCTTTTACCAAGAGAATCAAGCGTCTTGACATCAATGAAAATCAATTATTCACCAAGTTAAAAAATTCGAATATACATAAACACATCTTTTGAGCTAACTTTTAAACCAGCCAGCAAACACAGATATCAAAAGAGATGACAATCAAATATGGTAGAATTTGAATTGGTTGATTGTCAAAAGTGTAAATTTGCTAGGCTCTAATTTGGTTGGTTGTCAACAATGTGTAAGATGTTCGAGATGTGTGTGGAAAAAATGTAAACTTTGATATGAGTGTTATGATATAATATTCACAGCAAGACGACTAACATGCTGACTTTGAAATCCTATTGTTGCGTGGTGGTTTTGGAAGTAGAAGTAGCAAGACGGTTAATGTATTTGTGATGAATATAAGTTCTTAAGAAATTAAAAGGGTATTCGTGATCTAAACAACATTGAAAAAATTTTTTTATATTATTGTATTTATCTATTTTGTGGATAGTTAAGTTATCATTTTTAAATAAAAAAATTCAAAATGATATCTCTGTAAATTGATATATGCAAGTTACTATTCTATGCAGGAATTTTAATTATATGGAATTTGAAAGAATCTCTTTTGTCAGAAATGTTACTGACTACATCATTGTTAATAAGATGCAAGTCTAAATCCAAGAATTCTACCTTATTAGAGTTGAAGTTAGTTTTAAGGAGCTTGAGATAATTAGAGTAGAACGTTATATTTGGTTTGTATTACTATTTTTACCAAAACATATTAAATCATCTATATAACGATAAATCAAGTAAGAATTATTTAGAACATGATCAGTTTCAAAAAAATGTAAATGTAAAAAAATGTAAAAAAAAATGTTCGCTAAGCAATTACTAGCTGGTCCACCCTGAGGTAATCCTTTGATCTGTTTATAAAGATTCTGATCAAATGCAATGAAATTTTCTTTTAATACGAGGTTAACAAGAATATCAAATTTTTCTTTTTTCATTGAAGTATGTAATTCATATTTATCATAAATTAACTGCAGAACCTTAATCATATCGTCAATATCTATAGAATTAAAAGGGTACTCGAAATCAAAGCCATGCATGGAAAAAATTAACATATCCTTAGTAACTCTAGCAATCTCTAAGCTATTTTTAATTATTGCCGTGTTTTGTAAGTTATCAATTAGATCTTGAAGAAGAGATTGTAAGATCTTCCCAGACTTCGTGATATATGTATTGTATCCATTAGTGATACTACAGAATTTTATAAGGCTTTTATGAAATTTTGGTGTTAAAAAATACTTGGATATTTAATATTATTTAGATGAATATTCAGTCTTTTGTTCAAATATATATATATATATATATATATATATATATATATATATATATATATATACATATATATATACATTAAATATATATATATATATATTATATATATGTATACATTATATATATTATATAAATATATATACATTATATATATTATATAAATATATATACATTATATATATATATATATATATATATATATATATATTGAAATTTTTAAAATTATGTACAAATTTTGTATATAATTTATACAATATATATATATTGAGTATTTGAAATTAAAAACTTTTGTGCAACAAGAAATAATTGCACGATCGTAACAAACTAGGCACGAAGGTGCATATCATGGAAATATGCAAATGATTAGAAATACAGCGTGATTGCGCATTACACATATTCAGTACAAGGCGTTTAACGTCGTTCTCCGTGCAGTGGAAAACAGGCTTGTTTGAGTTTGCTGAATCGTTTAGAAACGAAGAGTTGAGGTAGACATGCCATTACGCCGTTTTCGAACAAAATATGAGCAGCTATCGCAGTTTGAGAGGGGGAGAATTATCGGCATGATGGAAGCTGAGTGGTCGGCTACGCGGGTAGCTCGACATTAGGCCACACTGATCGTGTTGTGAGGAGGTTGTGACGTCTTTCGCGTCTTTTCTTTAACAAGTCATTTGGGTTCTTTGGGCCAGAATTAATGGCAACTCTTTTCCAACCAAATCCAAGAAACGAGAAGTGAAGAGATGCAAATAATATAGGATAAATATATGATCTTAGAGTAAGCGTAATGGCAATGTAATGGTAGTGTAAAGGAATGTTAGACAATTGGCGTGCGTTGTGGCAGTTGATGATTGTAGAAGTTCGTCGTTCAAGATTCAAGTTCTACGTGTCGTGGATAAACATATTGGTCATCGATTAGAAGTTAAACGTAAAGCTTCATACCATTGTAGATAAATACAAGTTTATTACAGAATAATATAAGGTATGATTGTTTACTTATTATTATATTTGAAGATTAGGCGATTCAATTATTGAGATTGATCTAAATTATATTGTGTGTTGCGTATTGCGTCATCGTAGATTCTCTCATTCATTAATAATATTATATTTGTTCAAAGTTTAAGTTGAATATCTTAATAAAGTCATATTAAGGTAATGTTTGATGCTAGTTCTTACGTTAACCCTACACCAGTGTCTCTCAAACTGTGGGGCGCGCTCCCTGGGGGGCGCAATATACCTACAAGGGGGGCGCGAGCATATCGAAAATAAAAAATTTAAAAAACTTATTTACTAGAATGAAGTAAAACAAAATACTTTCTGACATAATAAAAAATATACACATTTACACGGAAATAATATATATATTATATATATATATATATATATATATATATATATATATATATATTATCTGCGATTTTACATCATAAAAAATAAAATCTTCTACTTCAAAACCTCATTTTTTAGCTATCTTTGATACTAAAACCAAATGAAAAACGTTTTATTCAATTTGCTGTAATCCCATGATGAGAGATTTTTTTAATTACGCTTCTTTTCAAAGCAGAAATGCTACTCTTTCAGAGGAAAGTCAAAACCCAGACCCATAATCTAAAAAAAATTTTAGGAATATAAAAAATTCATCACTGTTATAAAGAGTGTTTTTTTTTCCAGGTATAGAAGTTTAAGTTGGCAATACTTTCCAAGATGGCGACCGATTTAACAGCTGTCAAGTGATTTATTCTCAGTTTGGTTTGGCAATTCATCAAAACGATCATCAAGCAAGGCGTAGATTCGTCGAATGGGCCCAAAACGAGATTGCCGTTGCTCCCGATTTTCATAAGCGAATTTTGTTTAGCGATGAAGCGCATTTCTGGTTGAATGGCTACGTCAACAAACAAAAATGCCGCATTTGGAGTGAAGCTAATCCACAAGTGTATGTCGAAACACCGTTACATCCAGAAAAACTGACTGTTTGGTGCGCTTTATGGGCTGGTGGAATCCTTCTTCAAAAACGATGAAGGCCACAACGTTACAGTCAATGGTGATCGGTATAGAGCCATGATTACTAAATTTTTCATTCCTGAATTGAACAATCATGATGTCCAGGAGCTGCGGTTCCAACAAGACGGCGCAACATGTCACACAGCTCGTGCCACAATCGATTTATTGAAAGACTCGTTTGGTAACCGCCTAATTTCACGTTTTGGATCTGTGAATTGGCCTCCAAGATCTTGTAATTTAACACCGCTAGACTATTTTATGTGGGGCTGTGTAAAGTCATTGGTCTATGCGGATAAGCCACAAACGCTTGACCATTTGGAAGACAACATTCGTCGTGTTATTTCCGATATACGGCCCCAAATGTTGGAAAAAGTCATCGAAAATTGGACGTCCAGATTGGACTACATCCGAGCCAGCCGTGGCAGTCATATGCCTGAAATCATATTTAAAATGTAATGCCACAAGATTATCTTTCGAATAAAAAAAAATTCATGTCAATCGAATAATACATTGTTGCTTTATTGCAATTTAAAGTTCTATACCGCTAAAAAAGCACCCTTTATATTATTGTCATCAGCTGTAGGCAGCAGAACGTATTTGCTGCGGTTTGACCTTCGAGCTTACTTGTACGGTTAGTTACGTCCCTGCTCTTATGTATTTGTTTTTTCATTTAGGGAAGTTTGAAGGATTACTAAGCTAAGCATAATGAAAAACGTTTTACATCATTTTTTAGAACATCCATATTGTAATAAATACACTTTTAATCCGGGAGCAGTCACGCCGAGCACAGAGTGAACGAAATCGGTAATTCTGGCAAAACTGTTTAATTGCTACCAATGGCCCTGACACACTATCCTCCTGTTTGACAATCTTAACGTGAACTAAAATATATTTTTCACTTATATCCCTCTTTTTTGGGAGTGACAGACGTTTTTTTACGATCTTAAGGTACTTGTTTTGTCTGAGTTCCCTGTGTCCTAACTTTTTTCTGAAATTTTTTGTGTGTCCTTGAAAGTAGGTGAGTATATTTTCTCTTAATTAAATTATTCACTGGAATTACGATTTTTATTCTGTACTATAAAAATAAATATAAAAAAAATGATTGGGGTGACTCCATAACCCCGCTCGACCATTAGTATCGAGTGCGCGTCTGCTCCAGGGTTAAAACATGTTAAAGTCTTTTCGCTTTAAATATTAAAAATAATACAATTATTCTTCATCAGAATTTTTTTATTGTTCATTATTCAACATCAATTCTAAATGCTAATTCTTTGAGGCTTAGAATTACAGTTCGCTTAAAACTAATTATAATTTGAGCAATCGTTTTATTCCATTTTTTAAACATTGTCGCAAACTTGGCTTTACTCTCCTTACAATTAAGCGATTATATCGATAATGTTTTATTTTCTTATAAATGAACTTGTGCAAAGAGCAGGAACTTCAGCCGGTATACTTTTAATGTATCAGTGCTTTACAGAGTATTTTATAACTAATTAATTAATACTAAATTAAGAACAAGTTTAATAAGTATTAGCGACTTCCACGGGCTTGTCTTACAGAGCAAAGTTTTTCAAAGGAATGCTTATGAATAGAAATTGACACTCTGAGTTATTTTTCTGCATTTAGCTGATATGTATATTTTGTCTTCTAAGCAACCACTGCATTTTGCAATATGTTCCAATTTAAAAATTATAGAAAGGAAAAATAACATAATAATTATCCTATTACTTATTATTTTTTTTTGCTTAAAAGTTATATATACAAAATTTAATACTTATGTCATGAATTTGTATAGTTTACAATAAAGAATGTTG
Organism: Trichonephila clavipes; assembly: GCA_019973935.1. NCBI lineage: Eukaryota > Metazoa > Arthropoda > Arachnida > Araneae > Nephilidae > Trichonephila > Trichonephila clavipes. The sequence continues at coordinate 747,555 of BMAU01019615.1, forward strand.
CTTTAGCATCAAAGTGCACTATGATTGCATTCAGTAAAATATTAATGTATAAGGGGATGCGATAAATATTGTGATTGAAAAGGGGGGAGCCAGTATTGAAAGTTTGAGAAGCACTGCCCTACACCTCTAGCTTACGCTGATACTTCGAGGGATGTACTTCCAAGGGGAAGTACATCACAAGGTGTTGGGACCAATGGATTGGAGAGATGTCATTTACACGAAGGACAGGCACAGGACATCCTTCACAGGCCAGTCCTCGAGAAGTCTGCCACATCATAAGAAATGAACGCGTACAGCTAAGTGCTTCATCGGCCGCCATCCAGGCACAGGAAGCACCTTCACTAGGGACCTCTGTGTGTCCTCGAAGTATTCGAATGCGCCTGGCTGAAGGACATTAGGAATCGCTGCGCCCATTACGTGTGCTGTACTTGACGCCCACCCATCGACGCCTCCGTTTGGAGTGATGCCACGCGCGAGGAAACTGGACTGCAGCGGAATGAAACTAAGTCTCTTTAGCTACGAAACCAGATTAAATCTCAGCAGTGATGACAATCGTCTGCGTGTGTGGAGACCCCGTGGTGAGCGCCTCAATCCTGCCTTTGCTTTACAGCAACACACTGCTTCCACAGCTGGTTTGATGGTATAGGGTGCCATTGTACACAATACACTGTCACCTCTAGTATTGATCTGTGGCACCATGACAGCCAAGCGGTATGTTCATGCCATCCTGCAACCACATGTGTTGCCACTCATGCAGTATTGCCACCTTGAAAAATGGCTCCCAAGAGTTTTTTTTCAAGAAGGCTATTCTCGGGCCCCCACAGCAAGGGAGTCACAAGACTATCTCCGCACTATTACTAACCTTCCTTGGCCTGCTCAATCCCCAGATTTTTCTCTAATTGAGCATATCTGGGATCATTTTGAACGGCGAGTTGGGCATCTCAAATTTTGCACGAAATAGATGCCAGGTTACAGCATATATGGAACGAAATGTCTCAAGACATCATGCAGTACGTATATACCGCAATGCCCGAAAGTGTCGCATCGTGCATTCGTGTTATTAAATCCTCCGTTCTTTTGCCTATTTCTATGAAATGAATTATCCTGTTCTTAGATTTTTTAATCATTTACTTATATCAAAGTAGTCATTACGTATGTAAAATTTCGTTTCATTTTGACGACTCTTTCTCAGTGCGCTAATTTTTTCTTCATGAGTGTATAATTTAGAGCAGATTTCTTACTTTTTTTATCGCTGCAGAAATGTCAAAATTTGATAATTTTACCGTGGACCGCTTAAAGGGGAGACGTTGATTTTCTATATTTCATATTGTTTTGATGTAATAATTTTAATTTAATTGTATTTACACATGACTTCGAAGTAAGATTCAATTTTACCCAAAAATGAATATAAAGGGATTTGACAATTTCACTTGCTGAACGTTAAATCAATGAAATCCCGGACCTTATTTCTTTGCAACGAGAAGGTTCCATCTGGGAATTATAGGAAACAATGGCACCCGAAATGTGTTGCTTATGCTCAGTTTATTCTGTAGTTTTGTTTTGGTTGCTGTCAGTAATGATATCCTTGCCTTAAACAGACAGACGGTTGGAAATGTCAACAGAGATTTAAGTGCTGTGAGGGCAATATCATTGTCTCGAAAGAAAATTTAAGGCAACCATCCTATCCAATCTCCAGCAATTGATCTTCTTGTACAGATACACTAGATTGGTCTAATTTGTTGACAAATTGGCCTCGGGTCCATTCGTTACCAATTTGTGGGATTTTTGAAAGTTAAATTAGTGCTCGAACTCCACAGTGAACGGAAAAGAAATAATTTAAAGTTCCTCCAGAGACCCGGGTTCCGACACATATTCGAATTAGATCGGAGTTTATGACATTTGTAAATTTAAAATGAAATTCCTTTTCTTATTTCTAAAATGTCCTTTTAAGCAAACAGATAAAATAGGTGACATTTATTGTTTGAAATGTAACGATTGTCTATATATGAATATGTTTGCCTTAGTTTAAATCAGTGATTCCCAAAGTGGTATATATTGAACCCCAGGGGTCTAGGAAGCCCTGTAAGGGGTCCACACCAGAGAAAAAACAATTTGGAGGTCAACGAGGTGCAAACTGGTATCTATAATAGCGTTCCTCTATAAACCAGATCATGATTTTAATCTTCAGAAAAAAATTTCGTCTAGTGGAAATCAGACTTTACCAATTTAACTGACTTTTATTTAGTGAAGCTAATGTGTGGTTACTAGGTGAAAGCATTAATTTGATTAAGACAAGGACCATTTCAGTATTTCTTTCCAGAATTAAATTATCCGATCAGGACCAATGAAAGGAGAGAGAAGCGTTTCCCCAGGCCCGCACATTTCGATGGTATACGCACACACGGAACCGGACAAATTTCCCCGCTAAGCCTAATTTCATTTAAGAGTTCATATAAAATATTTAATGCTATCAAATAATCTTAAGTTTGCAATTTACTATCATTAATAATACCTGAAAATATACAGAACAAACATTTTCTCTATATTTTTCTTAAAAAATTGCGAATTTTAAAGAAATTGTTTTTATTTTTTTTTAAAAAAGTAGTTTTTTCACCATAAAGATTGAAATAAATTAGATGCAAAACTTTCAAAATACTTTTTTTTTTCAAATTTCAAACCATAAATTGACTCTCACTTAATCTTGTTGTGGCTTTAACTGATACACATCTTTTAAATTATAGCTAAAATACAACGTTTTTTTATTTTTAATTAATCATTATACTACGGATCTAACTTTAAAAAAGAACTTGGCGCCGAAAATATTGATTAAAATTTAAAGTTTTGTGAAACATTATGTGAAAAAGAAAACGGTCTCTATAACCACCATCTGGTGTGCCTTTAAAAATTAATATAAAAACGTTCCAAACTCAGATCACACTGGTGTGAACATGGGCCTCAGAGCAGAGAAAGAGCAATCACATATATGATACCGTGGGCCCTAGAGGGAGAAACGCTTGATCACATATGTGTTATTAAGGTCCTGAACGGGTTAAAGAAATATAATGTCGGGAATGTTCTCAATTTGTCACAGTTAATTTGTCAGGACATTTCAACCTACGTTCAACATTTAAACGCCCTTTAGTTAGATTTTGAAACTATGTTTGAGAGATTGCTTTTTATTAGTAATACCACAGTAGACAATGAATTCATATAGTCGCATTGAAAAAATATCAGATTAAAATAAGAACTGATCAGAATAGGCCCTAAATATCTTAAAATAAAGTTTAAAAACGGATGTCAGCAATTTTGGCTTTAAAAAAGACATGCCTGTTATTTATCACGAATTATGGAATATCGTAAGAAAGTTTTTAATTCATTTTCCTATTGAGAAGGAGTTTCAGTGAGTTTGCCAATCTGAAATACAAAAAAAGAAGGGAAGGGTTGTGGGACTGGACACTTGCTAACAAAAAAGATTTAGAATTAAATCTAACTAGATTGATATTAAATATTGAAAAATTGTTTTTAAAAAGGACCAGATTCATTTCTCTCAATAATAACATTTGTTGTTGATCAGTTATTTTTCTAACAGTTGTGTGTGTGTTTTATGTATTAAATTAATTTATTTTAATTTTAATCCGAACATGTTCAGACTTCTTTTTGACAAAATAACATATTTAAACATTATAAATGCATTTTTAGGACTCAAAAGCAATAAATACTAATATTCAACCCGCAATATTTAAAATAAATTGCCTAAATTTCACAAAAATCACAATTATAAACGAAATTTTAGCAATATTTTTGTAAGACTTCAAAGCAATTAGAGAAAAAAGTAATAAACTCATATTAGTAAACGTATTATTCAAGTAAATTAGATGCCTTTATATATAGAATGTACTAAAATGTTAGTGTTTTATTAAAATTTGAAAGTTTTAGAGCTGATTGAGTAAACATTATAAGAAAAGTCACATTTTTTATGAGACCATTATTTAAATAACAAGCCCCAACTCAAAAAGTATTCATACAATAAGACATATTTTAGTAAATTCTCTAGAAAATAGCATAAGTATCAGGTTGAAAAAGTTTTCTAGAAATACATTTTTAATATTTTAAGTTATCAGACTGGTCATGATCGATTTTAAACAATTTGAATGCCCACTTCCGGTAGATCAAAGACCCATTTCTGGTTTTTCTAACTTTATAAAATTGATTATAGCCTGGCCTCTAGGTAGCGTAGAATCCACGCAAAGTATGTTTTGTAAAGCCAACACATAGATGTATTCAATAAAAATAAAAAAAAAATATCTGTCTTGACTGAATTTGGTCATTTTCAACGTGTTCGGATACCTTATTCATTCCCATGTTCTTCTTAAGTTTTAAATTCTATATTTCACTACTGTTAGAAATATAATTCTTTTAAGGTATCCGACTACATTCGGAACCGTGATTTTGCAAAAGCGTAAAAATGGATAATATTTATGATATTTAATGTCACTTAGATTAGAAAATGTATATAAAATTGTTTTAAGAATATTATTACAATAAAAATTATTTAAGTACAATATTTTAACAAAAAAGGAACAGAGAATGACCCATTTTCAAAATATTCTCCTTTTGTGAAAAATGCTTCTATTATAATAATATTTTGCCTGTATATACCTGAGACCTCTGTACAGAGGCTCAACTAGAATTTTTGAAATATGTAACTTAGAATCCATGTTTTGCGACAACCGAGGGGAGAAATTTTAAGAAAAAAAAACGCCGATAATTATTTCAATTGGTTGTAACTCTGAAAATAATGTTAATTTTTCAAAAAAAAATAGTTCAGACTCTGTGGAGAAGTTTTTACTTTATCTAAGTGAAATATTTTTATTTTTTTATTATTATTTTAGAAGCATTTTTTATAAAAGGAGAACATTTTGAAAAAAAGGTTATTCTAAGATAATTTTTTACCAAAATATTGTATTGAAATAATTCTTTTTGTCAAAATGTACTTAAAACAATTTTTTACATGTATTCTAATCATGCCAATTTATCCATTTATGCGCTTTTTTAAAATCATGGTTCTGAACGTAGTCGGATACCTTAAATTAACATAACATTAGAAACTACAACGTGTGTCGTGTCTCACATTTCCATGCTCACTCAAGTTACTGATGACAAATGTGCACTGGTATTTCCTTCTCTAAATTTTTAAATAATACCGCAGGATGACTTTGATACACAGTTTTATTTCACGAGCAACTTTGATTATTGTACCACTCCAGGCGTGTTTAGTGCAGGACTCACACACAAAATAGTGATAAACACTGATACTGAAAGTGATAATGAACTGGAGACAGTTGGTTCACATCAAGGTGGACAGCAGGAAATAAATTTTAATGAAATATATGTTGTAGAATTGGAATTTATTTTTTATACATTCCGTTATTCACTTGAGAGGCTTTTGAAGTTCTATTTCTTATTTATTTGTCTTTAATTACTACTTTTGATAATGAATGAGAACTAAATACCATGAGAAATTTCCTCACAGTTAGTTAATATCCTTTGAAAATGTCGATGTATACCATTGAAAGCCTCATAATTATTATTTAGTCACTTTTAAAAATAATAATTACACTGAACTAGGAAATAATAATTACACTGAACTTTCTTTTCCAAATTTTTAGTAACACTTTATATAGGTTTCATAAAAATAACTGTACAGTCTAAAGAAAATAATTTTCTGATCAATTAAAGTATTCGACTACTTTCAGAACCGTGATTTTAAAAAGCGCATAAATGAATATTTTTCATGATATTTAGTGTCACTAAAATTAGAATATATGCAAAAAATTGTTTTAAGGAGATTTTGACAAAAACAATAGTTTGGCAAAAAATTAATTTAGAATTATCTTTTTTTCCAAATGTTTTCCTTTTGTGAAAAATGCTTCTATTAGAATATTATTTTGCCTGTAAATAGCTCAGACCTCTCTACAGAGGCTCAACTAGAATTTTTGAAATATATAACTTAGAAGTGGGTTTATTCATATTTTACGACAACAGAGGGGAGCAACTTTAAGAAAAAATACTCGAATAATTATTTCAATTGGTAGTAACTCTGAAAATAATGTGAACTTTTCAAAAATTCTAGTTGAGCCTCTGTAGAGAGGTCTGAGCTATACACAGGCAAAATATTATTACAATGAAACCATTTTTCACAAAAGGAGAACATTTGAAAAAAAGATTATTCAAAGTTATTTTTACCAAAATATTATATTTAAATAAAATTTTTTGTCAAAATGTCCTTAGAACAATTTTACGCATGTATTCTAATCTGAGTAACTCTAAATATCATGAAAATTATTCATTTATGCGCTTTTTTTAAAATCGTGGTTCCGAGCGTAGTCGGATACCTTAATATTTTTTTAATTGTCGATTTTCTTCCCCGAAAGATTCTTATGCAAATAATTCTAACCTTTGCTAACGGATCTTTTGACCAGATTTCATTTAGTGTAGAATTCTAAAGATAGTTAAAAAGCAGAGTAACCTTCACTTATATTACTAAAATTCATGGCCTAAGGATTACGTTACCAACTGCTAAATGCAAGTATGAAATAGTATATTCATCCTACTGATTTATGTTAGAAACAAGAATATAACTTTTAAACTCCGATTCAAGTATTTTTTATAAGCAGTATATACCAATGAAAAAATTTATTCTGTATCATTTAAATATTTAATTAAACAAGTAGTAGAAAATTTTTTAAGTCAATTCCTGCTTAGAGCAAAAATGAAAAATTTTGTTGATGCTACTTTTTATTAAATAGTTACAATCAATATAAATATAAATATACATACATATGACAGAATCACTGCATTAAGTGAAAATTAATTTTTATTAATTATCATTTAAGTATCGTATTGTACTCCAAAAAATCGTGTTTTTAAAATTTCAGTTCAACTGAATGCTTTAAAACTTGAGAAAAAACGTTTTCTAGTTTTGACACAAGCCGCCAAAAGGGTCGCTAAGTCAACAGAAATGATGTCAATGTGGCTGTATTTGTAATTCTTTGAATAGTTAGTTTTAATCAATTTATTTTTATTAATTATAATTAAATTATTGTATTAAAAATAATCATGTATATAAAATTTCATCTCAATGGAACGCTTTAAAATGTATTTTATTAACGATTTAAAATTCCACCAAAATAAATAAATATAGAGAGAGTGTGAGCTATTAACAGGAATTGAAAAAGTGTAGTTATTATCATAAATCTACACCACAGGTTCCCAACCTTTTTGGAACTGCCGCCCCCGTATCTAGTGAATATTTCAATACCACGCCTTCCTCTGTAGAGAAACAAGAACGAACATTCCTATTATACATGTGTTAAAAACAAGAGTTACATTTAAAAAAAAATATTCTATTACTTATATAAAATATATTTTTTTTAATTTTTTTTCTAAAGCCCCCATTTTTTTTTACTTGCGAATCTGAAATAAGTTATTGCCGCAAATATATTTGTATGTGTGATACTATATATTTTAGTCGTAGATAGAATATTGTTGGTATTGAAACGCTACTGAATTTCTTCTTTATTTAAAAGAGAAGAATAAAAGTTTTAGAATAAAAGTTTATAAAGAGAGACAGGAGTTTTTTTCTTTGATGATACTAAGTAATTCATAATAAACTATGGCTTTCAAAATAAATAAATTGACATTTTCAGCCTTTAAAGAATCACACATTTTAATTCCTGGTTAACATTTAATTATATTTCTTGGATAATATACGTAATGAGAAGTGCAGGGGACGAAACATTTTTCCTACTGTTTACAGGCAAAGACAACACGTACACCACAGTAATTAAAATTTACTATATCATTAAATTTAATGTAGGTCTGAATATAATATTACCTTTAAGTTCTTCATCCACCTTCCGAATTTCCGAAATATGTGATATTTCGTACACGTGACAGAAATTATTTAAATACATACAATCAACATAAGATAACCAGCATTAAAGTTTACTTTTGTTAGTGTTTTTAGACTATGTTTGGTTAATCTGTCCAAGCTCATACAGGCCATCTCAAAGTCCCTTTGTTTTCTCTGGGTCTTTTATTGCCTTCCTGAAAGATTTAAACGCCCACAAGGAGGTGTTATCACCTGCGTTGAGAACATATGAACAATAGAAAAAATATACCCCCTATCTCTTCTTCCCATTCAGCATACCAAAGTTATTAAGAGTCACTTTGAAAGCGAATTCCATTTTACTTTGCAATCATTATGCAAGTGTTTGTTCGATGAAAACTCTGGCAAAAAACTCAGGAATCGTAAATTTAACCAAATATATTAAAGGTTATCGAGGGAATCTACGAGTATTTCGTTATAGGTTAACTATTTTATTACATATTATCCATTTTACGCATAGTTCCTTCTTGTTCTGATCTTTTAGCAAAGACAAGTAACAAAAAAAAAAAGTTTATGCTCACTAATCAATTCAAGGATTTTATTCAGAGACTTTCGAAATAATCTTCGACAAGAACGATACTCATCACTTTTTTTATAAAAATGTGGCACGTTCTTTTCAAAAATTGTATGCATTCAGGAGAATACGGATTGAAAACAAGGTTATATAATATTTTTAATAACCAGGGTTGTAGAAATTTTGGTCGTAAAAGGATTGCCAGACCATTCTAGTGATTATGGTTTTAACACCGTAATGTACCACTGATTATAATTAGCACTGTAATGCAGCGTGAAGAGCATTAGCAACAGACCAAGTCATTTTAAGCCACGGTAATGCGACGAAAAGGGTGACTGAGCTGACTTTCCTTTCCAACACTCTCCGTCATGTCAATGGAGTACAATGGATCTCGACAGATGTAACGTGCACCAACCCCTCTGCATGATGGGTGTTCAGTGGCTCTAGTACTTGAGCCATCAGTTCGACAACTCCAACCACGAGTTAACGATTATACTTACTAAGCTAGCACGGCCACTCAGACCATTCCAAAAACAGATAAAATATAGTTCATGTATTATATATGTTTATTTAAAATATGGTGGGCCTGTGGTCTAAGTTTTATGCCAAGTTTTGTTGGGATCTCCAACCAGAAAGAATGCAATCAAAAAGCCAAGCCGGGACATGAGTCGGCTTTACCGAAGTTCTCTCGACCCTCAGAAGAGCAAAGAACATTATATCCACATATATTGACAAATGTTCTGCCGTTACCCAAAACACTTGTGACGGGCTCACACGTTTTTTCATTAAGATGTCCTTTGGGGTTCTTTGGGGCCAGATTAAATGACAACTCTTTTCCAACCAACCCGAGAAGTAAAACGTGAAGGAAAGATGCAAATTAGGAAGCTTTTCAATAACAGAAGTTTAGAGTAAGCGATGTGGCATTTGCAGAATGCTATGATAGTCCGTGTTTCAAGTGTGAAGAGTGTTTTGAAAAGTTAAGTGACAGTCAAGAGAAGTTACCCGTGACAGAGAGCCTTAGGTCAAGGTGCATATCATTGCACGCCAGTGAACGACAATTTCAACTAGGATCACATAGATTGTCGTTTCGTCGGACATTAAGGTAGGAGTGACTATTTAAATATTCGGATCTGTGATTGCATTGAATTTGAGCTTAAGCGATTAGTTATTGATAGTGGTCCGAGTTACTTTATTTCGGTATTATATATTGTGTGTTAGCCACCGTAGATTTTCTCACATATCATATTATTATCTAATCTGTTATTGGTTTAAGTTAAGATCTTAATAAAGTAATATTAAGATTATGGCAGTTTCTAGTTCTTCATTTATTCCTACACCTCTAGCTCACCCTGATAATTTAGGAGAAAGGCACCCGAGGGGGCGCCCTAACACACTAAGAGCCTTGGAAAACCATGGGAGGCTGGTCAATGTGGGTTCTATCCGGAGGTATCTGGAGAGAGCTGAGAGTGTTGACTGCTTTCGCCTAACCACTTGACATGACTTTTTGAGAGTATACTTCCACTGGCTGTTGACGAGGTATGCCAACTCTGAGGCTATGCCAGGAAGAAAGGCAACCACCTGCTGTAATGCACTGGACTCGATGAATACACGACTCACGATGTCGTCAGTCGGTACAGGGAGGCTCGGCGTCAAATGGACAAAAAGTCAAGCATGGGTATTGGATAAATAAATAATGTTTATTTATATTGTTACAAAGACCATTAAAAAGAAAAATAAATTCCTTTCATAGCTATCATTACTTTTAAAGAAAAATTATATCAGTATTTGCTTGTTGACTGTATAAAATGAGAAAAAAACTTTATTCGTATTTCATGTTATTCATGAATCCCACATAATATAGAAGTATAACATCAGTTTTTTAATATAAAATTTATAGTGTGGATTGAATGCAACATACATTAGTTCTTGCTAGTCAATTTAATAAACTGCGGCCAGCAAAACTTTTAGGCAGAAAAGAACTATTTTTGTCTTAATTTACTTCGTTTTACTCCCTTTAAGGCTATACAGTAGCGTACAAATTTGAAAAAAGATATTTTTTTCGCATTTATTTATTTATTTTGCATTTTTGTGGCTTATATCATTGGGAAGATTGTGACCAAATTGCAGATCTGCTAAAAAATTAGTTTTTCGGATATTTGCAGTTTGCTGAGCTTTGGTTTTGGTTTCACTCTCATTTTAAAGCAATTTTTCCCTCTTAAATTAAATTAAATAAAAATATTTTTGAGCACTAGCAATTCTTTCAGTGTGAAATGGTTATTAATTTCAATTTTCATTACTAAAGTCATTCCTGCTTGATTATGTTTTGAGTTTTTTGAATTCTCATAATTATTAAATTAAGCTTGATTTATAAAGGCCAATTTTGTCTTAAAAATAGTTTATATAACTTAGAAGCTTTTTAATTATTTTTTTTCCTGTTGAGAACTTGGCACGGCCAAAACTTTCTCAGGTACCTATGCGAAACAATATTTAGAAGAGATGGAATACTACTGAAAATGATATATGGAAAAACCAGCCCTTCACACTGATACTGCAATAAAAGCTCCGAATACAAGAATTTTGACTGCAAGCATATTGTAGATAGAACTGAATATTTCCACAATGTGCTAAACTACATTATAGGTAATATATATATAATAGTACTCTCTTTACATGGTATTTGAGTTCTTGCTGGGCGACTTTAAAAGTGTAGCTCAACTTTTCCAATTTAAGCCCAAAACAATTATATCTGATGTACAAACCTCATGAGTTTTAGCTTAATTTGGTATAATTATTACGTTGTACATAAATGTTTTGTGTTTCAAAACTTTAGTGGAAATATTATGTTAGGATTAGGCTGAATAACCTGTCGTCGAAACAAACACTATCAATATTATTCAAAAATATATTTTGAATTAAAACAATGCTTTAAGTCATAATTAACTGAAGTAGTATTTTGATATAGAACGTAAAATGGAAAATAACATATTAAAAAATTAGAGGGTTACAAGCATAATTCGTTTTTGTTTTATGTCTTTACAAACTTTAAATGCGTTTTTTCTCGGACTTTAAATTTTGAGGATGTAGGTGTTTTCTAATCCTTAAGGCTTTTTTTTCTGTTTAAGAATGAGTCTTGAAATTTTTTGTAGAAACACCAAGACGTATGTTCTATAAAAGTTAGTATGAATTTAGGTCTGAGGTCTCTAGTTATTTTTTTTAAAAAATGCTTAAGTTAATATTTTAAAAAGTTTCGTGTTTTTCCACAGGTTTATCTAGAAAAATAATTATTAAAAATCAACAAATGAACAAATTTTTAAATCCATTCTAACTTTTGTTTGCAATAACCTGTGAAACATAAATCATTTAAAATGACTACAAAATTTTAAAAATTGAGTATTTTATAAAAGTTTGAAAAAACTTCAGAAATTTTTAATTTTTTGAAATTATAAAATAATGGATGGTCAAACTGACTTTTCGCCTTTAGAATCAACTGAATAATGAGATACGAATATAAAACAGGAGTTATTTTTACTTTTAGTGTCTTCAAAAAATCTTTTTGAAAAATGGTACTGTGTAGCCTTATAGATTATAAAAAGAAAAACTTCATTATTTTCAACAAGATTTTTCATTCATATGTTTACGCAAAATGGTTAAACTCTTAGAAACATATTTAATAAAACACTCTGACTCCCCAATGATGAAGAAATTTTATTAAATTTCAAACTTTTGGACTATATATTAATTAGTTTAAAAATACACTGAAAGATTGGTTTCTCTGTAGTTTTACTAAGAAAAATATTCTTTACGTTAATCCCATTTTATTTTTTTGTTAGATATTCCTTTTTATGTCACAAAACTTATCGAAAAAATAACGAACAAACAAATGTCATTTTTTGATCCTGAATGAAAAATGACAACTGAATAATATGTTTTTAGCTTTATTCATATTAACCTATTTAAGATTAATTACTTAATCTAGGAGATTTTCCTGTTTTAAAGGTAAAGAAGTAGTATGTATACAGTATTTCTGTGTGTATTAAATAACATACAATTTTAATTATTTTTAAATTAAATTGATGCTTTATCTTTCAAAAAACTATATAAATAGAAAATTAATATTTCTATAATGTATCATGGATATTAAGCTATTTAACAATAGTATTTTGCAATAAATAGTGTTTTTGCTCTTTATTTATACAAAATAATTACGATTTGTACATTAGAACGAAATTGTTTCCTTTAAGCAAGGGAATGAATGACATTATCCTAGTTGTTAGGCAGCGTTTCTCACACTTGTGATAAACCTACAAGAGAGGCGCGAGTATATCAAAAAGTAGAAAACAAACATTATTTGAAAAATTATAAATTTACTGAAATGAAGCAAAAAAAAAAAAAATAAATAATACATTCTGACATAAAAAATACACATTTACACTAGTATAATACACTTATAAATGTATCAGTGCTGTACCATGTATATTTTTTACAATTAATTTAACAGTACTAAGTCAAAAACAAGTTTAATAATTACCTGTGACTCTATAAGTACGTCATGAAATTATGCACAAATTTAATACTTATCTTGATAATTTCTACGGTTAATAATTAAAGTTGTATTGCAGATTTACATCAAAGTATATTATTATTAAATTCAATACATTTATATTGTACTAGCCATTACCCACCCACTTCACTGGGTATTTTACGATGTTGTATTAATGTATACTGTTTACATATATATGAATTAATGCTATCTAGCATTAAGAATTCGATTGTATTGAAAATATATTTATCGCTGTAACTCTCGCCTCTTGATATAAAAAGGTAATAAATTATAATATCTAATATTTCTATTTATATCTAAAATAGAAGTAAAAGATTTTGTGCGCTCACTTAACCTAATAATCAAGTGGATTTCCACCAAAGCAACTTTCAGTGAATCTCTACTCCATAAAATAAGCATGCGTTCTAAATTTCAAATCTAACAGAGTAAAATCGGAATTTTTATCATGAATACGTCGTTGAGAGCATTCATAGCGGATTTCAATTCAACAAAAGAAGCATGTAAACCAAGTTTTATTATTATAGTCTTAGCAGTTCGAAAACGGGAATTTTTTCTAACAATACGCCCCAATAACTCGCCCCGCTTACCTCTGGAGTTGATTTCCGCAAAATCCATTCTTAGTGGAACTCTTTTCAACTAAAGAAACGTGCACAACAAATTTCAGGTAAATGGGTTAAATTCAAAAACAGGAATTTTTCTATAGCATGCCTTAATCCCTCACAACCTCACTTCTTTGGGGGTCCGTTTTCGCAAAACTATTTGGTATAAGAACTGTGTTCCATGAACAGAATATACCTTCTAATTTTCAAGCAGGTGGGTCTATTAGTTGAAAAGCGGAAATAATTATCTATTACGCCCCTTAATCCCCCTCAGTGGAGATCAATTTTCTCCAAAACTATTTTGTAGCGGATCTCTACACCATGAAAGGAATCCGCCTATACCAAATTTTAAGACTGTACGTCTAATAGTTTAAAAATGGAAATAATTATCTAAAACGCCACTTAAGCCCCGCAACGCCACTTAGGAAACGATTTTCACAAAAATCCATCTTATAGCGGATCTCTACTCAACGAATGGAATCTGATTACTCAATTTCAAGATTTTACGTCTAATAGTTTAAAAAAGGAGTTAATTGCCTATAACGCCCCTTAATTCTCTACAACGCCGCTTGGGAGTCGATTTTGACAAAACCCATTTTGTAGCGGATCTCTTCTCTATGAAAGGAATTCCGCAAACGAAATTTCAAAACTGTACTTCTAATAGTTTAAAAATGGAAATAACTATGCATAACGCCCCTTGAAGTTCGATTTTCGTAAAAATCATTATGTAAGGAATCTCCACTTTATAAAAGAAATCTGTGTACCAAGTTTCAAGACTGTACATCTAATAGTTTAAAAATGGAGATATTTATCTATAACGCCCCTTAAACCCCCGTAAAGCCTCTTGGGGTTCGATCTTTGCAAAATCCGTTCTTAGCTGATGTCTACTAAATGAAGGGAACCTACCTACCAAATTTCAAATCTGTAGGTTAAATAGTTCCGGAGATATCGTGATTAGTCAGTGAGTGAGTGAGTCGCTTTTCTCCTTTATATATATATAGATGTAAGGGGGGTGCGGAGAAAATTATGATGGAAAATTGGGTCGAGAGTATAGAAAGTTAGAGAAGCTTTGTTGTAAGATAATGTAGTAATGTAAAAGTGTTTTGTGGTTAGTTTTGAGATGATAAATAATATAATTTAGTAAAAAAATCGATTCATTATTTATTTTATCTTAATAACTTCTGTCATATGTCTATATTCAATTCCTTTTTTATATGATGATTTAATTACTTAAAATTCTTTTGCTCGAAATGGTATACATATATTCAGTATTTTAGCAGATGCATATACTTTTCGTGTCTTAAATTTTATCAATTTCGAAAACTCACAATTATTTAATTTTTTTAAAGAGAAAACCAAATAAAAAAAGAGAAATCTTTGTTTTAAGAACCGATTGTGTGATATATAAATATTTGAAAGATAAATAAGCACATTTTAATTAATAACTAATCTATCGTAAATTCAATTTAGCATTTCGTTTGACCACATCAAATCTTTTCTCCTTCCGATTGCAGTTTTAGTGATAATACATTTAAAAGAAAAGGAATAAAAAATCAGGAAAATAATAAAAAGTTTTTAAAAATTCAGCGCTTTTCCATTTTACTTATAAATCATTTTTTAAATATTTAAAGTGATTTTATTGGTCTTAAACGACAATAATTACTCTTCAGCACACACACACCTCTATTGAGCTTTAGTGCATTCGCTATAAAATTTAAACTTAATTCCATTTAAAACACATTTACACACACTCAAACAACGCATTCCAGAAGCTCATTGTAATTACTCCAAATAATTGGAAATTGCGTGCTCAGAAATTTCCAAGAATTGGACATTATAATTGCAACTAACTTATTGCATTCTCGCCTGATGTTGATAAAAGATGCATTATTCTAAGTCAGGAGATGACAGTTTTCTCCTCTCAAGTATTTGGAGGAATGATGATTGGGAATTCCGTAAAAGGTACTTGATAACCAAATTTAAAATGCGCTTTTTTTTAATTATTTTTCTCGTAAAAATTAGGATGTGGAAATATATTAACCCTTTAGTGGGCAGTGGATAATAGGTCTAGCAAAAT
This sequence comes from Trichonephila clavipes, assembly GCA_019973935.1. Taxonomy (NCBI): domain Eukaryota; kingdom Metazoa; phylum Arthropoda; class Arachnida; order Araneae; family Nephilidae; genus Trichonephila; species Trichonephila clavipes. The sequence goes on from BMAU01019615.1 coordinate 763,257, forward strand.
ATTAGAAATTTTTTCTCCAAGCGTGTGTTGGATATTTAGTCTATCCATATGCGTTAATTGAAGTTAAAACGCATAAAAAGTAATACGGATGGCACCATGATAGCTTTTTTGTCTTTTGATGGGTAGTTAAAAACAGTTTTTCTCGGTGTAAATCTACCAATATTATTTTGATTACTATAAATAAAATTTCTGATCCTTGAAAAAAATTTCGATATGTCTTAAGTATACTTGTCTCTCATCTGAATGAATTAAGCAAATGTGCAATTAAAAAAAGGTTTTATTTCTGTTTTTTGAAAGCTTTTATATGTGGATAGAGGTTCTATCCACTGCCAACATAGAACAGAAAAATGACCTGGAAATTTTCAGTTTTCCTCCATTCGTGAGAGAGCACTTAGAATCATGTGAGAATTTTGAGGGACGGAAATATAACAAACTTTGTTTACAATATGTGGCACAAGATTCTCGGGTTCGAAAATCTTTCATTACAGCTTTTCTGATCGGAGATAACGTTTGCATATTATAAAGTGTCACAGTAAATAGCTCATCAAATTTGTGAAATAACTAATGAATTAAATTCACAAAAATATTACTTTTTTCTAACTTTTATTACTGAAAATTAAATAAAAAAATGTATACATAAATGTAAAAAATAAATATATGAGGATATATACCAATTTCTTTATATATTCTAAGTATTCTATATGCATTTTAAGTAAGTATTCTATGTTGTACAATAATTCTATTATTATTTACTAACACTTATACTTTGTACTTAATTGTTATTGAGATAGTTATCAGCATAAATGTTAATCTTTCATATAATTTTTTGTGATATGATTCATTATTTCTGTCCTAAAAAGTAAGTTAAATGTCTTAAGTGCGTAGTGGCTATAACGTCTAGCCACCACTGAGGAAATAATCCTCGATCAGATATTTTTTCTGTGACTAAATAACGTTTATAGATGATGAGAATATTACACTTATCAAGTACTTTATCACAGAAAATCGTATTTGAGCTGTGTACCCATTAAAGGGTTAAGCATGTATAAGAAAGAACGTTTAACATTTATATTCAGATAATACTTAATTCTGTATTTCCCTGCGTGAATCGAGTGATGTATGTTGCGGCATATTTTTTTAAGTTAGTGTTTCTCAAACTTCCAATGTTTGCTACCCAATATTCAATCATAATTTGCATCGCGCCCCCTCGTATCATAGCGATGTGTTAAATTCAACAAAACTATGACGTTAAACATACAATACGACTTAAACCTCGTAAGCCCCCAACTTACATAAACGTCTCGCTCAGCCACTGTTTTTACTGACCTCAGACGTATATATACGTCTTTCCGAAGTTATATATTTTCTGTGAAATTCTATCCATAAAATTATTCTGAAAGCTTTAGAAAGGAATAAAAGGACCTTGACAGAGGGCGAAGGATTTGATTATTTATTTTTTTTCTAACCCCTCCCCCACAATCAACCCCCACATACTCTTACCTATGTGCAAAACGGGGGCATTGGAAAGCGAATCGCATAACTTTTATTCGGCATTGAAGAGATTAATTATAAACCGTACACATTATCAAGATAAATGTTAATGTTGGCATATTATTTTGCATATGACAAATCCATGGGGTCCCTGGTAATTATTAAACTTTTGCTTAACTTAGTATTGTTAAGTTAATTATAAAATAGATTGTGCACTGCTGATATATTTATAAGTGAAGTAGATGATTATTTTATTTTTTATTATGTCGCAGAGAGAGAGAGAGAGAGAGAATGTATTTGTTTGCTTACTTTCAATAAGAGAGTGAATAATTTTTAAAAGAATTTTTTTTCGACTTCTCAAGAGCCTCGCCCCCCCACGCAGGGTTATGACGACCCCTAGGGGCGCGCCTCACAGTTTGAGAAACACTGTCTTAAGTAATTATATGTTTAACCTATTTTTTACAACTTAGAAATAAACACGAAGAAAAAATTAGTTCTTTTATAACTTAAAAATCTATAATAATGCACAATATTTTTGATTATAATGAACATAGAAAAAGTATTATTTTATGGTTTGCTAAACTGAAAGAATCCATTGTTTCCCAATAGAGTAGAGAAGGATCAATGATGTAATATATATTTAATTGTGGAATATTTAAAATGTTTATATGATTGATTAAAAGTATATTGCTAGCTATGTAACTAAATCACAATTGGAAGGAACTCAGTGTTTTGGCAAATGTAGGTGTTCTTTAACTCACTGTATACTCATTTTATGCGTTGCCGCATTCATCAGTAATTCAACAAAATAACTGTAATATCTCTCAACAATTTTTGCTATAGATATATTTAATTTGATTAATATAATTTCTCACAATAAAATTAACATAAGTGCGATTTTCATATTTTACTTTAAAACAGAAATATCGTTATTTTTGTTAATTAGAAGTACCCAATCTCTCTATTTACAAAATTAAAGGAAAAACAAGTAACATGCTGATAAAAAAAACACAACTCTGTGTTATGTATACTTGGAATTATGTTTTGTTGTTCTTGTCCCAGATGGTGTAGCTCAGTTACACCATCTCCATAAAACCAAAAATCTTCAAGAAATCCAGAAATAAAAAAATAGGATTTCTTAAAACCTCGTAAGTAGGGAAACCTGTCCGCGAATTATAACATCCACAATTGCCAGATTGAGAACTGAACACCTTAAGGGCATGAAGATTCTCCCAGACAAGACAAGATCATATTTTCAATGCAAACACTGCCCAGATCTTCAACTCACGCCCAATCACATCTTGGAATGTCCAACCGTCGCAACAAAGTTACTAAAAATGGGAATGGTCCCTCTGAGGAACTCTTTATGGGAACTCCTGTACAGCCCTGATGCTCCCAGAATAGCAGAGGCAGTGATCAAGACTTTCGACGGAATTTAGTGATATCTACTGCATTTATTCATGGACACGAGAACAACAACAACAACAGTAGGGAAACCTCGCCTCGCACCTATGGCTCTATAGAAAAACTTTCCGGCCTTCTTCAAAAGTAAGTGGCCACTGAAAAGCACGATAGAATGGTCTGTCGATTCCTAGGATATTAACCCTCTAAGCGGATAGCACGGAAAATTCCGTCAGTGTAAAGATGCTTCGAAAATGCACTGCACGGATTTTTCTGCCTTCCAGTAACGTTTTCAAAAGCGGATTAGCTGTAAACGATTGATCTCTTGGTTCTTACTTGACAAAGGAACCAAACTAGGTCATAAAATTGTCCCTGTTCGACCTCCCAAGTTCTAAAAGGGGGAAAGGAAAGAAGTCTGTTGCATTTTTAAAGGGAACTTCAAAATAAGAGTTACCGCTTTCGGAATAACTTTTCAGGAGGAAGGTATCCACTTAGAGGGTTAAGTTGGTGACACCAACGAGGGTTTTTTCCAAAATACCAAGGCTGAGCAGGGGATACTCTCCAAAGTGCATTCAATTCCATCCTATTTATAGAGGAAAGTTCGCAAAAAATTAGACAAGCGTCACCTATCAAGGTGTCAGCAGTGGCAGACTAGGCCAAACTATCGGCTATCTCATTAACATTCAATGCAATATTGGCGGGGACCCATGGAAAATATATATAGTGTCTTGAAGAAAGAGTAGATGAATTATGTTTTAATTTTAAATATAATAAATACATGTGTAGTAGAGAATAAGAAGACTGCCATACTGTAGCAATCACAGTACAATAAACTTAAGACAGTTTTGATGATATTCAGAAATAAAATTATATTGGCAAATTAATTAACGACGTCAAATAATTTTAGAGAGTTACTAATGATTTAACATACTGTAGCTGCTAACTTCTAAACTTTACTCTGTTATTTAAATTTCCTATGATAAAACCCATATTTTGTTGAAGCAACATCCTGTATTCTATAGATACATTCGATATTATCTGTCTTTGAGATTTAATGATGCTAATTAGCTTTTTATTAAAAAGAAATTGACATCTATAATTATTTTTGCACATATAATTATAAACTGCATACCATTTTTGAATGAGCTACATTCCTTCCATCCTGTTATTTCAACTTAGTTACTAACCTTATATTCGATTATTAGATTTTTCTGAAATGTTCTTATTTTCTTATACGTAACGTAACATAACAATTAAGTAAATATTTTTATAAGAAGATGCAATGTTAATTATCTTATTGATTACAGGCTGACGTTGTATAAACTGGTAATTAATAAGGAAGATTTTTGTGAATGAAGCTCACACGATTTTTTACCAAATATTTATAAATGAGGACCAATAATCTCTTTTGAGTGATAGAAGATTAATTAGAGTGTATGACCCACAATCTCCTTTATTTTACTCAAGGATTTGATCTTTTGATACAAAGTAGATTTTATGCATACACATTTGTATATATATATATTCCTTTTAGTGTTTAATGTTTAACTGAAATAAAAAAAGCGTGATTTTTTCCCTTCGAGATGTATTTAAGGTATCCGACTACGTTCGGAACCATGATTTTGCAAAAGCTTACAAATGGGTAATATCCATGATATTTAGAGTTATTTAGATTAGAAAACGCTTATAAAATTGTTCTTAGAATAGTATTACAATAAAAAAATCATTTAAGTACAATATTTTGTAAAAAAATGAACATAGAATGACCCATTTTCAAAACAATCTCTTTTTATGAAAAATGCTTCTATTATAATATTATTATGCCTCTATATAGCTCTGACCTCTGTACAGAGGCTCAAATAAAATTTTTGAAATACATGGCTTAGGAGGGATTTATCTATATTTTACTACGAAAGAGGGGATAAATTTTAAGAAAAATCCCCCGATAATTATTTCAATTGGTAATAACTATGAAAATAGTATGAATGTTTCAAAAATTCTAGTTCAGACCCATTGGGCAAGACTTTACTTTATATAAGCAAAATATTAATAGTGTGGAACATTTTTTTTATAAAAGAAGAACGTATTGAAAAAGTATATTCTAAGTTCATTGTTTGCCAAAATATTGTATTTAAATAACTTTTTGTCATATAATGTCATTAAAATAATTTTATACATGCATTCTAATTTAAGTGACACTAAATATCATGAAAGTTATTAATTTATGTGCTTTTTTTAAAACCATGGTTCTGAACGTAGTCGGATACTTTGAAGGAATTTTAAAAAATAACTACATGAGTTATACACTCTTAAAAATGCAATTTTCTGAAAAATAATAATGTATAAATAGAAAAAGAAATATTGGTCTTTTGAAAAATTGAGAATTTTATTAAACCTAGTTATTAAAGGATGTTTTTTTAGAGGTATAGAACTTTAAATTGAAATAAAACAACGATGTATTATTCGATTGACATGAACTTTTTTTATTCGAAAGATAACCTTGTTGCATTATATTTTAAATATGATTTCTGGCATATGACTGCCAAGGCTGGCTCGGATGTTGTCCAATCTGGACGTCAAATTTTCGATGACTTTTTCCAACATTTGTGGCCGTATATCGGCAATAACACGGCGAATGTTGTCTTCCAAAGGGTCAAGGGTTTGTGGCTTATCCGCATAGACCAATGACTTTACATAGCCCCACAGAAAATAGTCTAGCGGTGTTAAATCACAAGATCTTGGAGGCCAATTCACAGGTCCGAAACGTGAAATTAGGCGGCCACCAAACGTGTCTTTCAATAAATCGATTGTGGCACGAGCTGTGTGACATGTTGCGCCGTCTTGTTGGAACCACAGCTCCTGGACATCATGATTGTTCAATTCAGGAATGAAAAAAGTTACTAATCATGGCTCTATACCGATCACCATTGACTGTAACGTTGTGGCCTTCATCGTGTTTGAAGAAGTACGGACCAATGATTCCACCAGCCCATAAAGCGCACCAAACAGTCAGTTCTTCTGGATGTAACGGTGTTTCGACATACACTTGTGGATTAGCTTCATTTCAAATGCGGCAGTTTTGTTTGTTGACGTAGCCATTCAACCATAAGTGCGCTTCATCGCTAAACAAAATTCGCTTATGAAAATCGGGAACAACCGCAATCTCGTTTTGGGCCCATTCGACGAATCTACGCCTTGCTTGATGATCGTTTTGATGAATTGCCAAACCAAACTGAGAATAAATCACTTGACAGCTGTTAAATCGGTCGCCATCTTGGAAGGTAATGCCAACTTAAACTTCTATACCTGAAAAAAACACTTTTTATATGCAAATCTTTTAACATTAAACATTTTTATTTTGTCGCATAATATTCGTCTTTCAAATTACTGAATATACATTATGATAGGAATATCTTTAAGGTAAAAAAAAATCCTTCCCTCTTTCTTATTATATGGGCATTTACACCCAATAAAGAAAATTCATTCGTTTTCTTTTAGATAAATTCCGTCCTCTCAGTTCTACTGCCTTATGCATACATGTAACTTACAGCAAATTCGTAAAAAAAATTATAAAGGAAATGAACTGTTTATACTGAAGTAAATATAATAGAAATATGTTGCGTGTAATATGTTTTTAATCTTAGCTCTTTGTCATAGTTATATCAACTATATTCAACATTCTGAAAAATAACAGGCAGTACACTCACAAGCTTATTGCATAGGAAATTTCATTTAAATTTGTGTATTTTAAATTTATTCCCATGTAAAATCCCTTAGGACTAAACACAAAAGAGACGAGAGGAACTGTTTATCGTTCTATACACTACATGTATTAATTTTAAAGCTGTGTTTGCTTCGCAACAAAAACAGAGCTCAAATTCAGGTCCCATGCTCAAACACAAAACCTACTTCAATACCGAGAAGAATTGACTTTTTTGTATTATATATCTGCTCTTTTAATATAATAAGTGACTTAAAATTAAAAAAAAAAACATTTATCAAACAATCTAATTTTTACTTTATTACACAAAAATGAAATTTCATTTAGAAGTAAAGCATGGAAAATTAAACATTTATAGCATTTTATGAAAACAAAAATAGACTAACTTAAACAGAAATGAATGGCAATGTTAACTGTGAATGTTAAATTGAAATTCTTTAAAATATCATCACGTGTTTGAGATAAAGAGTTTTCCTTTTGGCTTATATTTTAAAATAAAAAGCGAATGTTACTATTCACAAATAATCTGTTGCCATTATTATTGTAACTAGTGATAATTATGCATCAATCACAAGCTTCAATCTAAAATTTCTTTTTCCTCGAATTAAATTTTAAGCCATAAAATCCTTTTTCTACATTAAGAGATAGCTAAATAAAAGAATTTATTGTGTCTATTCAAAACATTTGATTTTCAAACGACAGGAAAATGAATTGGATAACTACATAATAGGAATTATCTGTAAATGAATATATTAATCGTAATTTAATTCAGAATCTTCAATACCTACATTTCAATGTTATATTTAATTAAAAAAACATAGTAATATGTACATTTTCCTCTTTGCCTTAATATATGACTCGTCTGAGGATATAAAAACATTATGTACTCATACAATGATCCCTCAAAAATATAATATTTATATAATTTTTTTTTATAAGTCATAATCAAGATTTAAAATTCACTACAATAAAAATAATTCCTAGTTTAATTGAAAAATTACTCTTCAGTAACTTTTTAAAATATTTTTTTCTCGTAAATAAAGGCTGTTTTTTTAGAGGTATAGAACTTTAAATTGCAATAAAACAACGATGTATTATTCGATTGACATGAATTTTTTTTTATTCGAAAGATAATCTTGTGGCATTACATTTTAAATATGATCAAGCAAGGCTTAGATTCCTCGAATGGGTTGAAAACGAGATTGCCGTTGTTCCCAATTTTCATAACCGAATTTTGTTTAGCGATGAAGCGCACTTCTGATTGAATGGCTACGTCAACAAACAAAACTGCCGCATTTGGAGTGAAGCTAATCCACAAGTGTATGTCGAAACACCGTTACATCCAGAAAAACTGACTGTTTGGTGCGCTTTATGGGCTGGTGGAATCATTGGTCCGTACTTCTTCAAAAACGATGAAGGCCACAACGTTACAATCAATGGTGATCGGTATAGAGTCATAGTTACTAACTTTTTCATTCCTGAATTGAACAATCATGATGTCCAGGAGCTGTGGTTCCAACAAGACGGCGCAACATGTCACACAGCTCGTGCCACAATCGATTTATTGAAAGACACGTTTGCTGACCGCCTAATTTCACGTTTTGGACCTGTGAATTGGCCTCCAAGATCTTGTGATTTAACACCGCTAGACTATTTTCTGTGGGGCCATGTGAAGTCATTGGTCTATGCGGAGAAAACCACAACCGCTTGACCATTTGGAAGACAACATTGGCCGTGTTATTGCCGATATACGGCCCCAAATGTTGGAAAAAGTCATCGAAAATTGGACTACATCCGAGCCAGCCGTGGCAGTCCTATGCCAAAAATCATATTTAAAATGTAATGCCACAAGATTATCTTTCGAATAAAAAAAATTCATATCAATCGAATAATACATCGTTGTTTTATTGCAATTTGAAGTTTTATATCTCTAAAAAAAACACCCTATAATTTGTGTATTAAATGTTTCGTATGTAAGTCAACTTATCAAGGCTCACTAAGATCTTGCTTCCAAACTTTAAAACATCTGAAAACATCTGAGCTATATAATTCCAAGGATAATGCAGAAGTACAGTTACAATATTAACTGTAATGACAACTACAATAGTTTACTTATATAACATAACCCAGGGGCTATGCAAATTGTGTAGTGCTGTGCATCAATCATGACCAAGCGAGGTGTCTGTGGTAGTTGCTTATATAGAGCGCAATTTTGGTTGTTCTGAATTAGTTGTTGGAATTGTCAGTTTCCGTAAACTGCCTGATTTATACGCCTCAGACCATCTACAAATCGTAGATGCGCAACGCATGGGCCATTTAATTGCTGAAATCGTCAGACAGCTAGGATTTTCAAGGCCGACTGTGTCAAGAGAATACCAAAAATACATGGACGGTGGACAAAGAACTATCAATGAGGCGAACTGTAAAGGACAATTAGCCTTGACCGAGTGGGCTGAGAGAGGGCTTAGGCGTATTATAAGTAGCCAACAAAGCCAAGCATTAGCTGGAATTACCACCCATTTGAATGACGGTGCCAGTATTACAGTCAGTAAACGGACTATACAATGCTCTCTTCACCGTCTGGGTTTCGGAAGCCATCGACCTAAGACAGTGTTTCACAAACTGTGGGGCGCGCCCCTGGGGGGCGTGAAAATATCGAAAATAAAAGAAAAAAATTATTTACTGGAATGAAGTAAAACAAAATACTTTCCGACATAATAAAAAATGCACATTTACACTGATATAACTTATATATATCATCTGCTATATTGCGCCATCAAAAATAAAAGCTTCCACTTCAAAACTTCAGTAGCTATCTTTGATACTATAACCAAATAAAAAACATTTTATTTGATTTGCTGTAATCCCAAGAAGAGAGATTTTTTTATTACATTTTCTTTTCAAAGTTAAAATACTACTCTTTCAGAGAAAAAATCAAAACCCAGACCCATAATCAAATAAATTTTAGGAAGATAAAAAATTCATCGCCGTTATATTTCTGAAATACTGTACATCGGCTGTAGGCGGCAGAATGCATTTGCTGCGGTTTGACCTTCGAACTTTCTTGAGCGGTTAGTTACGTCCCTGTTTTTATGTATTTGGTTTTTTTCATTAAGAGAAGTTGTAAGTAAACTATTTCTGCTGCGCTTTTTTCCTTTGAAAAATATTTTTATGATTTTTGGAAAAGCATAGAGAGCATTTTGAAGGATTACGTGGCCAAAAATTTATTTTTATGAGTGTTCCCAAACATATAAAGCATAATGAAAAACGTTTTACACAATTTTTTGAACATCCATATTGTAATAAATACACTTTTAATCCGTGAGTGGTCACGTCGAGCACAGAGTGCACGATGTCAGTAATTCTGGCAAAACTGTTTAATTGTTACTAATGACCCTGACACTATCCTCCTATTTGACAGTCTTAACGTGAACTAAAATATATTTGTCATGCTACATCCCCCCATGAATGATTTAGTGATATTAATTACCTTATTGTATGACTTATTGTGGTTTGGTAATAAAAAAAGAGATGAACCTGCTGAAATAATGCATATTAAAGTAAATTTGAGAAAAGCGATGAACAAGAAACGAAAGAAACATTTTTAAATGCTACCTATTGACCATTAGTATCGAGTGCGCGCCTGTTCCAGGGTTAAAGCATGTTGAAGTCTTTTCGCTTTAAATATTAAAAAAATGCAATGATTCTTTATCGGAATTTTATATTATTGTTCATTATTCAACATCAATTATAAATGCTAATTCTGGGAGGCTTAAAATCACAGTTCGCTTAAAACTAATTATAACTTGAGCAATCAATTTAAAAAAACATTTTACATTTTTGTAAACATTATCACGCACTTGGCTTTACTCTCCTTACAATTCAGCGATTATATCAATAATATTTTATTTTCTAATAAATGAACTCGTGCAAAGAGCAGGTACTTCTTCCCGTTCACTTTTAATGTATCCGTGCTGCTCAAAGTATTTTATAACTAATTATTTAATACTAAATAAAGAACAAGTTTTATAAATATTAGCAACTTCCATAAGCTTGTTTTACAGAGCAATGTTTTTCAAAGGAATGCTTATGATTAGAAATTGGCCCTCTGAGTTCTTTTTCTATATTTAGCTGAGATAGATATCGATATTTTGTGTTCTAAGCAGTCACCGCATTTTGCAATATGTTCCAATTTAAAGATTAGAGGAAGGAAAAATAACATAATAAATATCATATTACTTAATTTTTATTTGCTTTTAAGTAATATATTCAAAATTTAATTTTCATGTCATTATTTGTACGGTTTATAATAAAGATTATAGCTTTAACGTCGAAGGGCATTATTATTGCATTCAGTACATTATTAATGTGGGGGGCGACAGTATTGGAAGTTTAAGAAGTACTATCCTAAGACACTACCATTACTCAATTCTCGTTATTGGGCTGCACGTCTTGCCTTTGCAAGAGAGGACTATAAATGAGTAGCATGGAATGATTAGTCTCGATTCCGACTACTAACGCCGATGGGAGGCTTGGACTATGGCGTAATGACTCATGAATCCATGGATCCTGCATGGAGGATTGGTACTGTACTAGGGTATGGTGATTCAATCATGATCTGGAGTGTTTTTGTGGCGCTGTTCATGAGCATTGGTGTGTGTACCAACCTCCCTAAATGCAATTCGGAACGTAGAGATTCTGGGTAATCACCTCTATCCGTTTATGCTGTTGGGTTGTCCGCACGGTAATGGAGTTTTCCAGCAAGACAACTATACATCTTTCAAGTTCCGCTTGGCTACTGGCTGGTTTGATGAGCAATCCTCTGACTTTTGGGTCATAAATTGGCCACCTAGAAGCCGAGACTTAAATCCTATTGAGCATCTTTGGGATGTTCTGGAACAAGGCATTAAAGGCCATCACGCAACACCAACGAACCTTACTGGATTATGGACAGCCTTAGCCAATATTTGGCAAGTCATTCCCTTGGAACGTTTCCAGAAACTTGATGAATCTATGCATTGTCGTGTTACCACACGACAAGGCATAGATTCAACAAGTCCAACAACTTTGCCCCGTTATCAAGGACAAAGGGAGTCCAACTTGTAGCTAGGTAGGTTTTTCTAGTTCAGTGGCACTTCAGTGTATTTACTTGCATAAAATGGTCATTGTGAAAGTAGGTTTCTTATATATAGTAATGATGTAATTGTGAATTATAATTATAATTTAGAGTACATTTATTTTGTTAAGGAAATTAAAACACAAATATATTAATAAAGTATACAATATACATTTCATTTCTTTACCTTATGTAAGAAGATTGAAATACGTGAATTTTCAACATAGAATAAAGAAAAATTGAGCTTAAATTATCCGAAAATAAAAGTATTAAAAGAAAACTATTTCGTTGAAGATTATGTTTAATGTGTATTCGGAGCTTTATCAAAGAAAATGCAATTACTTTCTATCAAAACGTGTTAAAACGATTTCAATATGAGTAAGCAATTCTCACTAATTTCGGACTTTGAAACTGTTTTGTACAAATTATTGTATCCTACAAAAATCTATGCAAATAAAATTAATTTCATTATGACTTATTACACTTTCATTTCATTGCTTCATGTGTCAGTATATTAAAATAATTGGATTTCCAAGATGAATTTCAAAGCACAACAATTATTACACAGAAATTGCATTAGGGAAACAAATGCTATTAAATTTCACAGTATGATTCGGTTATTAAAAATAAAAAATTTTAATTGGGGCAATTTGGTTACATCATTAAATTAAACATTATTTAATCTATTTTTTTAGGTTCATCTGCTTATTAATTTGGACTTTTAGCAAAAATAGAGAATAATTTATTAGTACGCTGAAATCACTCTTTACAGATTGAAAACGTATATATATATATATATATATATATATATATATATATATATATATGTATATGAAAGAAATTGGTATTATATATCTAAAACAAGAAATAACATAATAAAAATATAAAGCTAAACATGAAGATCAAAATTATAGAAAAATAAAAAAAAAGAAACTACAAAAAAGAAGAACCTAGCGAGTCAGAAAGCAATTTCGGACTTGGAACCGAATAAGTGGGGTTAAACTAGTTTGAAGGCGCCAACCTTCCCCCTTTGCAACTCGGTAGGAAAAACCAAATAAAATTAAATAAACAAAAATTCAGAGTATGTAAAAACTCAGAGAGTATGATAAAACCACTCACTACTACTGTGTAACAAACTCTCCCAAACACTTAATGCAGAAAAATCGCGAAACAATTACGTAAGAAAAGTAGAAAAATCCTATATATATAAAACAATTTACATAAGAAAAGTATTTTCAAAAAATAAGTTAACAAAATTTCTTTACTCACACAGCTATTACCAAGAGAATCAAGCGTCTTGACATCAATGAAAATCAATTATTCACCAAGTTAAAATATTCGAGTATACATAAACACACCTTTTGAGCTAACTTTTAAACCAGCCAGCAAAGACAGATATTAAAAGAGATGACAATCAAATATGGTAGAATTTGAGTTGGTTGATTGTCAAAAATGTAAATTTGCTAGGCTCTAATTTGGTTGGTTGTCAACAATGTGAAAGATGTTCGAGATCTGTGTGGAAAAAATGTAAACTTTGATATCAGTGTTATGATATAATCTTCACAGCAAGACCACTAACATGCTGACTTTGAAATCCTATTGTTGTGTGGTGATTTTGGAATTAGAAGTAGCAAGGGTTAATGCATTTGTGATGATTATAAGTTCTTAAGAAATTAAAAGGGTATTCATGATCTAAACAACAGTGAAAAAAAATTTATATTATTGTATTTATCTATTTTGTGGGTTAAGTTATCATTTTTAAATAAAAAAAAATCAAAATGATGCTTCTGTAAATTGATATATGCAAGTTACTATTCCATACAGGAATGTTAATTATATGGAACTTAAAAGAATCTATTTTGTCAAAAATGTTACTGACTACATTATTGTTAATAAGGTGCAAGTCTAAATCCAGAAATTCCACCATATTAGAGTTGAAGCTAGTTTTAAGGAGCTTGAGATAATCAGGGTAGAACGTAATATTTGGTTTGTATTCACTATTTTTACCAAAAATTATTAAACCATCTATATAACGATAAATCAAGTAAGAATCAGTTACAACATGATCAATTTCAAAAAAAAATGTAAATATAGGTTCGCTAAACAATTACTAGTTGGACCACCCTGAGGTAATCCTTTGATCTGTTTATAAAGATTCTGATCAAATGCAATGAAATTTTCTTTTAATACGAGTTTAACAAGAATATCATTTTTTTTCTTTTTTCATTGAAGTATGTAGTTCCCATATTTATTATAAATTAACTGTAAAACCTTAATCATATTGTCAATATCTATAGAATTAAAACGTTCCTCGAAATCAAAGCCATGCATGGAAAAAATTAACATATCCTTAGTAACTCTAGCAATCTCTAAGCTATTTTTAATTATTGCCGTGTTTTGTAAGTTATCCATTAGATTTTGAAGAAGAGATTGTAAGATCTTCCCAGATTTCGTGATATATGTATTGTATCCGTTATTGATACTACGGAATTTTATATGGCTTTTATGAAATTTTGGTGTTAAAAAAATACTTGGATATTTATTATTCTTTAGATGAATATTCAGTCTTTTGTTCAAAGCTAAAAGACGATTATCATCTTCTCTATTATTGTGAATTGATTTTTGAAATGAATAATTATTTAAAATGTGATTACTTAATATTTTATAGTAAAAATATTTACAAATTATGGCATAATTAGCAGAGACCTTATCAATTTATGTAATCACGAAGTCATTTTGGATATTTTCTATTGATGATTTAAGATCTTTATACATAATTTCATTTTGAACACTGAAATCTAATTCCCGAATTTCTGTTGCTACATAAGATCTAAATTGATTGAATGCTTCAATCGGCATTCCATATTTAATTGCAATTTTAAGGTAGAATTTTTCTAAATCCTTTATGATTTGTTTCATAATGTTAAATTTATTTTTAGTGATCATCAGTCTAAAACCGGTACCTTTTTTCATAAAATTTCTTAACAAATCATCTTTCACGATGCCAAGGTCTCCCGTGACAACGTGCTGATGATAATCATCAATATAGTCCCGATATAGATTGCATTTACATGATTATGTACTTAGGAGCTCCGAGACTTGATTATAATTAAATATAAATCTACCAAGTTTCTTGTTGTATTTGAAAGCCTTTTTAATAATAATATTTTTTATAGGAAAAAAAGATTGATATTTTTGAAATATACCTGAAAAACTAATTTTTTTAAAGGATTTATTCATAAATAATAATGTACAATATTCTGTAGTGTAATTTTCACTCACTAAATAGTTATTTAGATCTCGAATCATATGCATAGCATGAGAATCCCGAAATTTATATCTGCTTAAAAGATCTATCACAATTTTAATTTCAGTTATATTCATGCCAAACATAAACGAGATTTATTTAAGCATGTTTTGTAGTTATCATCAAATTTAACAGCTAATTCAAACATAGAATTCTTGAGGGTTGTCATGTCTCTAGTAACTCATATATATATATATATATATATATATATATATATATATATATATATATATATATATATATATATATATATATATATATATGAGATGTTTCGAGCCAGAATCAGTCTTAAATTTTAAAAAATATCTTTATTCGATGAAATCTCTACAAGTTCTGACGCTGAGAGGCAGAAAAAAAAAAACGCCACAGTGAAATCTAAGTGCTTCACCATTAATGTCAGTTGTTAGAAGTACCTCTTATTTTATGAGTGTACTTGAAATTTAATGCTGACATATATGGCTATTAAATATAATGATCTGGAATCAGAAATGTTAAGAGGTTAGGTCATATGTTTCGGAGAAATAATTGGGAGATTAACCCTCTAACCGGATACCACGGAAAATTCCGTCAGTGTAAAGATGCTTCGAAAATGCACTGCACGGATTTTTCTGCCTTCAAGTAACGTTTTCAAAAGCGGATTAGCCGCACTTTTCTGAAATCCTTTTCCCCTTTTAAAGGTTTAACATCTTGAAAGATAATTGGGGAAGGTGGAAGCAACACAGCAGGACACTAATAAGAAGTTTTATGGCTCGCAAGAAACCCCGTGTTTTGACCCTGGGGCAATCGTAAAAAATCGAGGGGAAATTTCATTAGACCCCAGGCAGTTTTTATTTGTTACCTCGTTTTTTTAAAGTTTTGTAAAGTCCCAACGCATAAGTAAAATATGTTACAATTCCTTTTGGTTTCATATTAATATGAAACTGTAACAAGTTGGGGCGTGTCAGTGCAATCTGCTATTTTATATAGGTTAGACAAATAATCTTTTTTAAGTATATTCTTTCGCTTCATTTTTTTTATTTTAATCAAAGCTTTCAGTTTTTGAAACATGATTATTTTATTATAAGATACCGAAAAAATTAATAAAACACCAAACTCTTTAAAATTTGAAACCTTTTCAATTTTCCAACCACTAAAAATGAATAAATTTAAACTTCATCAAATCATTTTGAAACGTTTTTTACACTTTGATAAAAAATAATAACGAATAAAAAACTAATTAAGATTTATTAGTTTTTTTAGATTTCAAGGCCCAAGTTTTAGGGAAGTTTAAGTACAGTGCCTAGTTATATATTGCTAAAATACACCGAATTACATTTGAATTTTAAGTGCTTGAACTTCAGTTTACATCAAAGACAACATGAATGAAGATTTTCACACATTTTTTTTTTTTTTATAACTTGAATGTTTGAATAAATGGTAATCAAAAATATACGGAAACATTAACAGTAGACATTTATGCATATAAATAAACATAAAAATCAATTTTAAATTCGAGCTATTCAAAAACATTCGAATTATTGTTCAAAAATATCTATTTATACAAAATATACCTCAACATTTATCTTTTTTAAAGGCTAACTGAATAAGTAATTAAAATCTGGATATTTTTTGAAATCTCGACCGTATAAAGCTAGAAATTTTATGTTAGAAATTCCATTTGAAATTTCGAAAAAAAGAAATGCATCGCGCAGTTAAAATTATTTACATTAAGTTTTAGCAATTGTTTGAGTATAATAAAAATTTCAAGTTTTATTATATAGCTTCTTTGGTATCTTTTAATATATTTCAAAAATTTCATACAATTCAGTTGAAAACTGCATGCTAAGAGCAAAAAATATACTAAAAAAATTGATGAGTATACAATTACAATAAATCCTTACATAGAAGCAAAACTGAGAAGCTAAAGCGTAGGAATGAAAAATTTTGAGTATATCTGAAGTAGTTTTCGAAATATTTATTTTAAATTTCAGAAAATTTGTGTGCGTTATGTTATACTTAATATTATATAAATGGTTAAAATAATATGTTAATACTAGTCATGCAATCGTTTGATGACACATTCATATACTAATAAAAATTATCATGGTGATTGATGCGAATGTCAAGAACTTTATGTAATTTTAAATTCAGACATTAAGATATTGATGTAGAAAATATAAAACGACCATCTAAAATACATGAAAAATGCAGTCTGCTTTAAAATGATCTTGACAAACAAAATCCGGCATTTTCACTTACTATGGCAGAGCCGGCTTACTCAGGGGCGATCTGGAAAAACAGAGAGAGAACCGCGGTTTTGATGGATGCCGCTCTAGCTTTTAAAGTTCCCAGGAAAAATTATATATATATAAATTACAAATGCAAAAATAAATCTTGTAATTTTTCATACATTTTTATAACAACGAATTGTGGAATTGGCTTCCAATGCATTGTTGTGTTTGACAATATCTAAGGTAACCAACCCTACTTTAGATAGATTTGTACTACTTTTTCGTAACCGTATTCCTTTTAAAATTAATTCGTGCAGCCGAAATACAACTTTTGTACCCTTAAAAATTTATGTTAACTATAACGGTTAATTTTAATTTATGCAACTTATGAAATGTTCATAATTAACCATTTCCGTCTGAACAATTTACATGAAAAAAAATTTTGGACTCCCTCATTCATTAGGGATTTATATAAGATTCTAACATATAAATTTTATTTTTCACCGAATAGGATCGAGTGGTAGTGTATAGTGCTTCCCCACCACAGGTCTGGGGTTCTATTAACGGGCTGCGCAAGGTCGACTCTGCCTTTCATCTCCACTACATTGGGTCGATAAATGAGTAACAAGCTTGCTTCGGGTCTTAAACACTCAAGGTCTCTCTTCAGACAGACCACCAAATCGGGACATCTGTTCATGCACCTCAGCGTCCAATGGTCACGTGTATTATGATGGGCACAGTAGTTCCTGCCCCTCATGGATTGTTGTGCTTTTGAGTTTGAGTTTTAAGTTTGAGGATTACCTCACTTTGGGGATACCCCTTAGATAAACATGTATTTCCACTCATTTGCAATTAAACATTTTTCTTTCAATTACGTTTATTTCAGAAGGAAGTTTGATTTTTCAAATGTATTTGCTTAATAACATGTATGTTTGTGTATTATATTAAAAATTTGATCAGTCCAAAATTACATGTTTTTAGCTCCTCTAAAAGCTTTTAGGATTTTACAACTGATCTTACAATCCATATACGTTTTATAGTAGTATATTTAAAAATGATAAGGACATTTTTACGACTGTGTGAGCTGTTATGCCTCGTTTATAAATATAAAAAATTGCATTCAGCTACAGTCTTTAAAATGTACAGAAATAAGTGGAGCAACAGGATACTTACATATTATGAATATTTTTGACTGCAGTAAGATATATTTATATTTCAGTTTCTTTACAATTTTGAATAGAAGTTGTAAGCCATTTTGCGAATAGTTTGATATTGAGTATAAACCCATAGGCTGTTTAATATTGTAAATTGTTTTACTTTGATACCAGCACACATTAAAATAAGGCTCATTTGCAGTTATATGATCAGCTTCAGTGATATTTAAATTTTCAAAAATAGTCTACACGTACGAAAACATTCTTTCACAACCGCACACCACATCTCTCATACTATATCTTCCCTACAGCAGGAAATATTTGTGTATACTGAAAAATTTAATACAGGATACATTTCCTAGTGTTAAATTTGTTTTTAAAATTTGGTATGAATACATTGTGAAACTGTCGGTTAACTTCACTGAACAAAATTGTTTTAAGTGTACTGTTTTGAAAGACAAGATTAATTAGGGAGAACTTTTTCTCACAATAGAATTTGTAATGACTGAATTGTGTGAAAATGTAGTTATCGATGTGTGGCATTTTCCTTGTAATAAAAGAAACAGAAAGATAAGAAATTTAACTTGAGTAGAAATGGTTAGAAGTACTGTCATGCGCATTTGAAGAAGTATATCCCCCATTAAAATTAAAAATTATTGACTGAATGTGTGTTATGTCCATCACAAATGCCGATGTAGAAAAGATATTTTTATTTAATACAAGGAGTTCGAAAAGGAGAGCACTAGGAATGAAAATTTAGATTTTTTCCGAAGAATATTCAGTTAACATAAAAATATCATTTATATGATTTTAATTAAAATAAATTAAAAGTATTGAAATCCTTTTTTATGCTATTTTAAATTAAAAATATAACTGAATAGAGAAAGATTGGTTTTATTTCATAAATATAATCATCGTATGTATATTACCGTATGTACCAGTTATTGTGCTATTGTTTAAAAAATGAGATAGGGCCTTTGCTCTTTTTACCTCATTACTTTTATTTAAAAACAGGAAAGTGAGCGCGTTTTCTTACTCTCATATTCAAAAATGAATACAGGATGCTTTTTTCTGGTTCAAATCGCAATACCAAAAAAAAATATATATATTTTTAATTTTTCAAAAATGACAGAAAAATAAATTTTGTTTGAAGAAAATATAATTATTTTTTTAACTTCTAACATACTATTTATTTAATTTTTTCTTTTTTTTACCCTGCATTTTGTTTTAATTTTACTGTGACTGAACATATAGGAGAAAGAAACACCGAATTCCACTACAGCTTTCAAAGAAGATTGCCCAAGGCAACTTAACTGCTAGCTGTAAACGATTGATCTCTTGGTTCTTACTTGACAAAGGAACCGAACTAGGTCATAAAATTGTCTCCGTTCGACCTCCCAAGTTCTAAAAGGGGGAAAGGAAAAAGGTCTGTTGCATTTTTAAAGCGAACTTCAAAATAAGAGTTAAACGCTTTCCGAATAACTTTTCAGGAGAAAGGTATCCACTTAGAGGGTTAATATACATATTTCTTGTCAACAACAGTGAGAATCATCATATATTTTTCCGAAGAGTAACTCTCAAAATTCATTTAGAAACAAGAAATAACGATGAAAAGCATAAGAATGAAATACAATGTTTACTTTATGAAGATAAAAGAATATTTAACATGGTCAGAAGTATTTCAAAGTATTAATATATCACAGGATTTTTTTTTCTTGCATTTATGCATTTGTTGAGTTGAAAACAAGCACACAAATGTGATTTCAATTAGTTGGGGATAATCTTCATCAATTGATTTCACCATAACTAAGTAAAATTTTTCATTCGGAAAAGTAAATTCAGTTAAAGTCTTCTTTTTTGATGTGATTAAAACATAATTTCACAGCATGTACGCATGTGCACACATTTTGGAATATGTTTTTGCGAAATAATTGTTCTGTTTTTATATGTTTTTGATCGCTACTCTATTTTATCTAGCCCTTTCAGGACCAGCGGAAGGAGAAAGAATCACTTCCCCCAGGCTCGTACGTTCGGAGAGAACGCACGCACGGGTACGAGCGAATTTCCCTGCTAAGCCTAATTTCCTTGAAAAATTCATATAAATTTTTAAATGCAATCAAATACGCTAAAACTTACAATTTACCATGATTGATAATATTTAAATATGGAGTACAAAAATGTTCGTTATATTTAAAGAAACAATTGCGAATATTAAGGAATTTTTTTTCCTTTTAATAAAATAAAATTACATACACATTCATAAAAAAGTCAAAAATCCCATACATTTGCATACGAGTATAGGAAATATTAAAAAATTAAACCAATTTATTCAAAACATAAACCGAAATTCATGGAGAAATATATCACGAACCTTTCAATGTCCTATTCGCTTGAAAATCTAAACATATATAGTTGTTTATATAGATAAATATCTCGGATCTAATTTTAAAAAAACACGGAGCAGAAAGCACATATTGAAGTTGAAAGTTTTTAGAAACATTGAAAAAGCCGTTTTTAACCGCCATTTAGTGTGCTTGTAAAAATTAATATAAAAACGTTCCTAACTCTGATCACACTGGTGTGATCATGGGCCTACGAGCAGGGAAAGTTCCATCACATATATGATACCGTGGAGGAGAAACGTGTGATCACACATGTATGTGATCATAGTCCTGAACGGACTAGAGCTCTCAAAAATTTAGTCGAAATTCTCACTGCTTTTACTGATACAGTAATGCCTTGACTTACGCGAACCCAGACTTACGCTATTTCGAAATCTCATCTATTCGTCTTTTGTTTGAGAGGAAAAAATTGGTAAAATTCGTAATGTGATCTAAGAAGTCATCGATCTTGGCAGGCAAATAAATTAAGAAGTGGATAGTGATGATGTTCAAGAACTGCTGGACTCTTACAATCAGGAGTTGACAATTGACGATCTTATAGAAATGCAGGGGTGAGAGGAAGAGTGTTTGGACTCAGTTCTATCATAACAGCAAATAGCATTTAGGAATCAAACAGAATGTCAGTTTAGTTGAAAAAGGTCTGAAATTTTTTTAAAATATAGACTCCAACGATGAGCATGTTTTTTAAACTAAACAAGAAATATAAAAAAACATATATATTAGCTGGCTACGAGAAAATTTTGGGGAAGAAAAAACATCTTCAGCATGTCAGACTACAATGTTAGATTTTATAAAACTTTAAACATCAAAGTGACTTTGTTTGCGATATTGTATTTGTGTTACCTGAGATTTTACTAACTTTTTTTCAAAATTGTTTCTTTCTTTCGTCTCCGACCCTAAGCAAAAAAAAAAAAACTTTATATGTATTTATATACAAAAATATACCCCAACTTACGTGAATTCAACTTATACGGTTGTCACTCAGTCAAAGCTATCGAGTAAGCTCGGAGTATTACATTGTACAGCTTTTTAATTTCATAGTTTCTTGTAAATCAACAACTTTTTTTTTTAAGCTGAACAATTTACTTAAAATTAATATATTTAAGGGAGAAATTTATTTTTATAGTAGAATCCATAAATCAAGAACTATTGTCACTTATTTAAAAAAATTAGTGAAAGTTTATTTTGTCATTTTATTTTCCATGAAGATCCAGAGATAATATGCACAGTTCCCCCCTTTTGTACACTCATGAACAAAAAAATTAACACACCAAGAAGGAGTCGTCAAAATGAAACGAAATTTTATGTACGTAATGACTACTTTGGTATAAGAAAATTATTTAAAAATAAAAAAACGATCATTTTTATTTCAGAGTAAAACGCAAAAAGTCGGATTTAATATCCTGTTGAACCCCCTCTAGCGCGAATGCACGATGCAATAAGATCGGGGATTGAGGCAAACAAGTTCTGTATGATGTCTCGAGATATTTTGTTCTATATTTGCTGTAACCTTGCTCTAGTTCGTTCAAACTCGTAGGATGCCCAACTCACCGTCCCAAATGATGTCAGATATGCTCGATTGGAGACAAATCTGGGGATTGGGCAGTCAAAGGAAGAGTAGTAACATTGTGGACACCATCTTGGTACACCTTTGCTGTGTGAGGCCGAGCATTGTCTTGTTGAAAAATGGCATCTGGGAGCTGTTGCGAGAGTGGCAACACATGTGGTTGTAGGATGTCATGGACATACCGCAGGGCTGTCATGTGGTGACACGGATCAATACTAGAGGTGACCGTGTATGGTAGGCAAAGGCTCCCCATACCATCGTACCAGCTGTCGGAGCGATCTCTCGCTGTAAAGCAAAAGCAGGATTGAGGCATTCACCACGGTGTCTCCACGCGCTAACACGATTGTCATCATTGCTGAGATTGGATCTGGATTAAAAGATAAATACGACCTGGTTTCATTCTGCTGCAGTCCAATTTCCTCGTGCGCGACACCACTCCAAACAGATGCGTCGATGGGTGGGCGTCAAGGGCAGCACACGTAATGGGCACCGCGATTACAAATGTCCTTCAGCCAGGTGCCTTTGTATGGTTCGAGAAGACACAGGGGCCCCAGTGAAGGTGCTACCTGTGCCTGGATGGCGGCCGATGAAGCAGTTGGCTGTACTCGTGAATTTCTTATGATGTAGCATACTTCTCGAAGACTGGTCTGTTGAGGGCCTTCCGAGCCTGCTCTTCGTGTAAATGACATCTCTCAAATCCACTGATCCCAACATTTCCTCACAACACAATCAGTGCGGCGTAATTGTCGATCTACTCGCCTAGCTGATGACCCAGCTACCATCATGCCGATAATTCTGCACTTCTCAAACTTCGACAGCTGCTCATATTGTCTTCGAAAACGGCGTAATGGGATGTCTACCTCAGCTCTTCTTTTGTAAACGATTCAGCACAATCAAACAAGCTTTTGTTACCTGTTTTATACTCCACGGAGAACGACGTTAAATGCTCTCTACTGGCTATACGTACTGCGCAATCACGCTGCATTTTTAATCTTTTGCATATCTCCTCGATATGTACCTTCATGCCAAGTTTAGTTACGATCCCGCAATTATTTCTTGGTGCACTAATTTTTTTGTCCATGAGTGTACATACAACATTCTCTCTTCGTAAATTACTCGTCAGTACTAAGCTAAAGGTTTAAAATAGTTACCCGTGCATAGTTTTTTGAAATTTTTTCCAACTGTGTGTTGTAAGTTTTTTTCGAAGCATTTTCTTCTAATGCAATATTTTGCTAATCGAATTTTAATTAAGTTGTTCCATTTGTTTGCGTAAGAAAAAATCCCAATTAGGATCCTTGTATATTGATTTTTTTAATACTATTAAAGCAGTGCTTCTCAAACTTTCAATACTGGCGCCCCCCTTTTCAATCACAATTTTTATCGCGCCCCCCTTTTCAATCACAATTTTTATCGCGCCCCCCCCTTATACATAATAATTTACTGAATGCAATAATAATGCACTTTTACGATAAAGCAACAATATTTATTATAAACCGTACAAATTCATGACATAAGTATTAAATTTTGTATATGTTACTTTTAAGCAAAAAAGTTAAGTAATAGGATAATTACTAAGTTATTTTTCCTTTCTCTGATTTTAAAATTAAAACATATTACAAAATGCGGTGGTTGCTTAGAAGACAAAATATAGATATCAGCTAAATATAGAAAATGAACTCAGAGGGTTAATTTCTTATCTTAAAACTCCTTTCAAAACTTTGCTCTGTAAGACAAGCCCATGGAAGTAGCTAATAATTATTAAACTTGTTCTTAATTTAGTATTAATTAATTAGTCATAAAATACTCTCTGCACCACTCATACATTAAAAGCAGTGTTTCTCAAACTTTCAATACTGGCGACCCAATTTTCAGTCATAATTTTTTGTCTCGCCCCCTGTACAACAATAATGTATTTACTGCAATAAAAATGCACTTTGAGAGAGAGACGCTAAAGTTACAATACGATCTTAATTATAAACCGTACAAATTAATACGATAAGCATATTAAATTTTGTGTATATGTAACTTTTAAGTAATATATATTTTAAGAAAATTACTTAAAATATATATTACTTAGAATTATGTTTTTTTCTTTCTCTAATTTTTAATTTGGAACAGATCGCAAAATGATGTATTTAATTAAAGATTTATTTCCTTCAGCATATTCATTTCTCAAAGTACAAATGTCATAAGGAAAATAGTCTAGTCAATGTCGCTCTCTATCATATCCATCACATCTGGCATTATTGGGTACGTTTGCGTGAGTCTGGGCAACCTATCGGACGTCTGCGCTAAACATGTAAAAATGCTTTTCCTCGTACGATTCCAGTCAGTTTTTGTCGACTCGATACTCCTATAGCTACCGAATCTAGCTTGAATGTACATTTTTTTTAATTTGCACGTTAATTGTAATTCACGGTAATTAAGTATTTACGGCAGTAGGTTAAAACAATATCATACATATGTTTTTAAGTCGTAAGCAAACATTCGACCATAATAAAGAATTAACAAGTACACAGAACGAGCATGGTTCCGAAAATTAAATCAAGGCGAAATATTCTCAAAAATACTTAAATTTTGGATTTACCACTACTGAAGTAAATGATGGAAAAAAATCCCCAGCTCGATATGTGTTAAAACTTACAAATCTGAAGAACAAGTGAAAGTTGTTTTTAAAACCATGTAAAATCATTTAGCTATGTTGGCAAAGAATTTTAAAAAGTATTTTCTGGATGAGGACAGCTTGGTAGCAAGTTACGAGTGGATTAGGGATCTGTTTCAAGATACTCCAGAAGGGCTCTCAACTTCCGAAGAAGAAATCATCATAGATTTCACATCCAGTGAAAAATTAAAAGGCAATTTTGTAATAAATCGCTCTTTGAATTTTGGGTACAGGTGGATGAGGAATTATCTGTACTGAAAACAAAAGCACTTCGTATACTATTACCATTTTTAACATCCTACCTTTTTCAAACCGGATTTTCTGCAGTGGATGCCTTGAAGACAAAATATACATCTCAGCTAAATATAGAAAAATAACTCTTTAAGTGTCAATTTCTGATATTAAACCTTCCTTTGAAAAACTTTCTTCTACAAGACAAGCCCGTGGAAGTCCCTAATAATTATTAAACTTATTCTTAATTTAGTATTAAGAAATTATTTGTGAAATAAATTTAATTTAGTAATAAGATTGATTGATTGAATATTAACGTCGCACTGTTCAGCTGCACGAGGGCTTTTGACGACGGACCACGTAATTTTGAACCATGGTCAAGTGACGTGGATGACACCTGAGCTGGCACTCCTCTGTCCTAACTACCACACCACACCAACGGGAAAACGTTTCAACTCTGAACAGATTTAACGTGCATCGCTGCCCTACACGGCGGGTCTTTAGTGGTACTGGGCACGAACTCGTGACAAGGCAAGCCACGATCCGATACCTATACCACTCGGCTACCGCGTCCAAATTCAGTAATAAGAAATTATTTATAAAATACCTTCTTCAGTACTGATACATCAAACGTATACTGGCTGAAACACCGACTCTTCGCACGAGTTCATTTTTAAAAAATTAAAACATTATTCTTGAAATAAAAGCTGAACTGTAAAGGAGAGTAAAACTGTCTGCACAACATTGTATACAAAAATGTAAAATGATTTTTTTTTTAGATAAATGCTATAATTGTAAATAACTGTTTAAAAGAACTGTAATTTTAAACCTCAGACAATTAGCATTTAGAATTAATGTTAAATTATGAAAAATAATATAAATTTCCGATGAAGAATAATTGTGTTACTTTTTAACATTTAAAGCGAGAAGACTTCAAAATGTTTTAACCCGGGAGCAGGCGCGTACTCGATACTAACATTAATGGTAGTGCGGGGGACTCAGTCACCCCAATCATTTGTTTAGAATTATTTTTACTGTACACGATACAAATCGGAATTCTAGTGAATATTTTATTTTATAGAAAGTATACTTACCTTCTTTCAAGGACTATTCAATTCTTTGATGATTTGAGAAAAAATCCAATAAAACTGAACTAAAATTATTCAAAAGTACAAGACCATAATAAAGGACGCAAATCAGACACTTTTCAATTATCCTACAGAAATGTTAAACCAATCAATTATTTTCCAAATATCGCAAAACTTAATTGTTTACAATTTCCCTAAGCGAAAAGCAAACGCATAAAAGATGGGAGGGAACTAATATTGATAATAACCATACCATAAGATTGAAGGTCAATCAATTGATTAGCAAACGTACTATGCAGCCTGGCTGAAAAGTGAATCATGACTTCCTTTTCTTTTTGTACAACTAATGTACCGTATTTCAATAATAATTACAATGGTGAATTGTTTATCTTAGAATTTTTCTCAGGGTCTGGGTTTCCTTCTTTCTTTTAACGAGTAATATTTTATGTTAAAACGTAATAAAAAAATCTCTCATTGAGGAAATACAGCAAATAAAACGAAATGCTTTTTTTCTTTAATTTGGTTTTGGGATCAAAGATAGTTATTTGATGACGGAAAAAAGCCAGATAATAAACATAAATTATGTTAGTGTTGTTGTGTGTATTTTTTTTATTATGGAAGAAAGCATTTTGTTTTACTTCTCTTTCCGGTTATTTTTTTTAAAAAAAATCTTTAAATTTTCGATACGCTCGCGCCCCCCTTGTAGGGTCATCGCGCCCTCCCCCAGGGGGGCGCGCCCCACACTTTGAGAAACACTGTATTAAAGCATTTTGAGTAATATTTGATAACGTAGCTTATTGTAGATAAAGTATAATTTCCATGTGGGAAAACTTTGAAGTAATAATTTTAATAATGCAACAAATGTCAAAACTTTTAAAGAATTACGCTCTTCTATATTTGGCGAAAACACAGCCTTAAGGAACAAACATATCTACCGTGTAAAACCAAAGTTGGGTGAAATCACCTATTGCGAATTTTCTTTCAGTATCATCAAGCTAACAAATATTAAACACGTAATTTAACGTAATGAATTGTAAAACCTCTTCTGTATCACCATTCACGTCCTGTTTTCTTCTTTTGTAATTTCTACGGCTTCTTTAAAGATGTAAATGAGGTCAATTTTTCATCCTCTAATTTTTCTAAAATCAATTTTTTTGTTCCTTATGCGGGATGATACTTTCCTTTTTTCTTAATTAACGTTACGTCTTAAAAGGGCAATGCCATTCTACGTGTTTTGATTGTGATACGTTCTAAAGAATTCTTTTATATGGTAAAAAGTAAGCTCTGTATTGTTCCTCAACAACAATAGAAGACAAAAGTATTAAGCATTTTCTTCTATATAAAAATAGAGCTCTTTTAGCTTTTTTTTATTTTAGCAGTTTATTCAAATTGGTGGAATTTGTCTTAATAAGAATGATCTTATTTCCATTTTAGAGATCGTAAAAGGATGGTTTTCTTTGTTGAGATGAAATTACTTACAATTTTCAAAGATTACTCTAAGTGAAAATTTACATCTGTAATATATTTTTTATCATGATAAAAGGAAACTTTGATGTTTTTGTCGTTTAATTTTACCTGTAACAGCACTCCCATTTATTTGCCCATCGGGAACAACTCTGAGAGGGAATTTATTTTCCTTTCATAATTATTTTTTTTGTTTTGTTTTTAAATTTCAATACATTATTTTTGTCTATACATTCCTGTAGAAAGATAATTATTTTACTGAGTTACATCACACATAACTAGTTGTTTGTTATTGGATTTTAAAAATTTCTTACTTTTCCTAGATTTATTCTCAGCAAAGACATAAATAATGTAATAATGTCATATGAAGTAAAAGTAAAAAAAAAACTTCTTTAAAAACTATCTGTTATTTAAATGCTTTGAAAAGAAGAAAATAAACTTTTCTCTTAAAACTTTTGTTGTGCTATCAACTTATAACGTCATTACACAATTTATAATATAAAAGCTTGTCTCGAGGTTTAAGTACTCGTATGTTCTTAGTTTAAAAATTTTAAAAATTAAAATCAATCAGCTGAAGTTATTTGAGTTGCTTGTTTATCTACACAGGTTTTTATATCATAAATTATGTAATGACGTTATAAGTTGATAGCAAAAAATGTTTCAAAAGAAAAGTTTATTCCTTTCTTTTCAGAGCATTTAAATGAAAGCCTGTTTTTAAAAAAGTTTTTTTTTACTTTTTAGCTATTGCTGGACATGTTTCTCTCAGCCTGTTCATCTCATTCAACGCATCATTGTTACAATGTCGTTTGTCGGTTAATTTTGAACATGCTAGCTCAGGTATACTCAGTTTCCTTTCTGGCCAGGCCACATTCATGTGATAGATATTTCCCTCGGGCAGCAACAAAAGAATAATAGGGGGGGATACACACTGCAAGTCGAAAACAACATTGGACAAAGTAAAATTAGTCAAAATATTAAAACTCCTTTTTTATTGCTTTTACTATAATACTATATTAAAAACAAAAAAACGCATTTTTTTAAATATGTAATTTTAAACCAATTTTTTTCAATCTTTATACATAATTTGGATACTACTATTCTACAAACGAAAAAAAAACATGTTTCATGTGATTATCTTTAAAAATGACGAAGTTTTAAAATGTTTTATTAAAAATTTGAGTATTTTTTGAAAATTCGTAAAAAAAAGTTTTCGGTATTTTATTTTTAAATGACTATTTCTAAAAGATTAAAGCCTGAACTTTCTTAGTGCAGAATATCAATTCAACTACACGAAAAAAATTATAAGGGACGATTTAGAAATCATTTTCATGAAAACGCATCGATTTTGACTCATTTTAGAAAAAAATCGTAAGCAATAGAAAACATCATAATTTTTTAAAGAAAGTTAAACCGTATCGAGGCGAAATAAATGATATTTCCTATTATGCAGTTATTTTTTGTCTCAGTTTAATAGAAAGAATAAGATGATTTTTTTTTAAAAAAAAGGTCGAAAAAGATCTTAACTTCTTCTCCTCAATCCTATAAGCTGCTCGGCAGAATAAAAAGCTAACAGTGGCAAAATGTTTTAATTAATATATTTTTAACTAATTGCGATATCAAAATATAAATGGTCAAAACATGTACTGTCATCCAAACTAAGCGTGTATACGAAATTTCAGCTCAATCATTTGAAAACATCAGTTTCAAAATTGAGTTGCAAGATTCCAAAAGAACATTTTCCATTGCAAGTTAAATAAAAGTTTGTAAAATACTGTTAGTTTATATAGAGTTTTCATATATCTACTGAATAAAAATAAAGAAAGAAAAATCCAAAGTGCATGTCCTTTAAAATAATCTCTTTTTTAATTTACATCCATTTTTTAACGTATTTACAATTGTCCAAAATACTCCTCAAATTTTTTTTTTGGAAAGCTTCTTCAGCAGTTTCGTCACATTTTTTATTACATTTTCTCTGAATCTCTGAAACGCTAATCTTTCAATTTTCTTTTTGGCTGTGGTAAGGGCAAAAACCAACAGAAGTTAGTTCAAATAAGTAGGGAAGATATGCAATTGAAGTAATATTCCATTTTACAAGGTACTTTTGGGCCAATAATGGCCGATGTGCAGGAGTATAACATAAACCAGTGATTCTCAAAGTCGTATGTATTAACCTCCTGGTGTCTATGACGACCTGCTAGGGGTTCACGCCCGAGAACTAATAATTTAGAGGTCCTTGGGGTGGAAATGGGTGACTACCATAGCGACTCTCATTAAACCAAATCGTGACTTTAATTTTAAAACAAAATTTAATCAAATCGCGAAACTGTATTTTACCTATTTAAGAGATTTATTTACTAAATTTAGCAAGATTAATTTGCAGTTAACAAGGTTACCACATACATTTTCTTAAAACAAGGAACATTAGGTTGCCAGAATTAAGCTAAAGGTGTATAATATTGAACATAGTGAACTTTCCAAAGTTTCTCAATTGGCCTCAGGCAATCTGCCAAGAACAGGACTTTTTAATCTACTTTCAACATTTAAATTATCTTTATTCAGTTTTTGAAACTAGGTTTAAGAATGAATGATATGACCATGGTAGTTACCACAGCTGGCAAGGAATTCGTATGGTCACATTAAAAAAAATGATCGAAATTAGCCTTAACGGAGATCTTAAAGTAAAGTTTAGAACGGACATCAACAATTTTGGATTTCAAAAAGACATACCAGTTATTTATACCAAATTATGGAGTATTGCAAAAATAAAACAACTTTTAATTGCTTTTCTTAGAGAAGAGCTTCAACGCGGTTGCCAATCTGCAAATTAAAAAGAAAAAGAGAGACTGGACCCTACTAACCAATGAGATTTAAGATTACATCTGACACAAGATTGATGCCAAATGTTAAAAATTAATTATAGAAGCACTAGATTCCTATTATAAACATTTGTTTGTTGGCCAGTTATTTTGCGTATTAATTAAATTTTAGTTGATTAGCATGTGTTTCGTCTACGTCTTTAACACTGTTCTTCACAACAGTTAAAAATTTAAATTTTTAAAAGTAATTAGCTCTGTACCAGGCTTCTCAAAGACATTTAAGTTCATTAATTTGCAAAAAAATCAATATTAGGTAAGCAGGGTCCTATCTCAAACCGAAACAAAGGGGTACATGAGACAAAATTTTGTGAGCCTCTGACGTTAACCAAATATCCAACTCCTTTTCACCCATTTCTCAGGATGTTTCCTTATAATGTCTTCTAAGTTTCAAATTTCTTGAGCATAAAGAGTTCAACATTTTCATCAGTGACAGAAGTGAAGTGTAGGTTGCTGTGAAGATCGTCTTCAATTGGGATTTGTTTTTACTGTTTTACTTCCCCATTCTTCGTTTAAAATCTGAAGAAACACAAAAGCTGATTTCTGTTGTAAATGCAAAATTTAATATTTGCACGCTGTTCATAATACATTTCATAATTTGATAACACACAAGTAAAAGCACATGTCATACTTAATAACGATGACTAAATAAACAACATAGTAGCGTCTCTCCATTTCTACTTATAAGATCAAAGTCACAAAAATAAATGCTTTCTGCAATCATTGCAAATAATTAATTATGGGAACGTTTTGACTCTACTTTGTATATGAAATCAAATAGGGTCTTACTTGTTTCTAAATAGTCAGTAGATTTTGAAATTGATTCTTTAAATTCATATTTGTTCACTTGTTTCTTACTCTGGGAGCAGGCACACACTCGATATTAACGTTAATGGTCACGTGAGGTGACTGAGTCACTCCAGTTCTTTTTTTTTATAATCACCTTTATTGTACACAATAAAAATCGTAATTCCAGTAAATAATTTAACTAAGAGAAAGTATACTTACCTACTTTTAATGACTTTTCAATATTTGTTTGTTAAATTCAGAAAGAAATCCAATCAAACTGAAGTAAAATGTTTCAAATGTGCGTGACATTAAGTAAGGAGAGAAATCACCAACAATTTTCGCTAACATTACAGGAATAATATTTGCAGGCAAAACTATCATATTTTGTTTAAGTTATTGTAGTTTTATTGTCATTTTATGATCGACAAATAGCATTTACAATTTTTTCTCGCTTCTGTTTTTTTGACAGTTCGTAGTGTGTCTTGTGTACCTTTGTGGCTTTATATTTTTTAGGTAGCATTTGAAAATTTTCCTTTTAACTCAAACTTTTCACGCGTTCATCCCTTTTTTGAAATTTATTTTCGTTATCATGAGTAATATGATATATTTCATCAGGTTCTACTCTTGCTTGATCAGTTTCAACTTCATCCAATAGAGATCGCCTAAATTACCATTTCTTTCTTTATATTATGTTCATTTACATTTTATATTCTTCTCGTTTACATTTACAAGCCCTAATGAGTCGAACAGCACAGCTATAGAAGCTAGTAGAGGTTCACAGGTAAAAATGTAGCCTTTTCATAGAAAATATTTTATAACAAGAATCGTCACGCGGGATACTCAGTCACCGTCAAACACATGGAGATTGTAAAAATTATATATATATTTAAATTTTATCAAAAATTTCTTAAGGTATCCGACTATGTTCAGAACCGTGAGTGATTTTCAAAAGTGCATAGATGGATAATTTTCATGATATTTAGTGTCACTTAGATTAGAATATAAAAGCATAAAATTGTTTTAAGGACATTTTGACAAAACAATTTTTAAAATACAATAATTTGGCAAAAAATTAACTTAGAATAATTATTTTTCCAAATGTTCTCCTTTTGTGAAAAATGGTTCTATTATAATAATATTTTACCTGTATATAGTTCAGGCCTCTGTGCATAGGCTCAACTAGAAATTGTGAAATATGTAACTTAGAAGTGGGTTTTTTCATGCATATTTTACAACAACAGAGGGGAGCAATTTTAAGAAAAAAACTCGAATAATTATTTCAATTGGTAGTAACTCTGAAAATAATGTGAATTTTCAAAAATTCTAGATGAGCCTCTGTCTATATACAGGCAAAATATTATTATAATAGAACCATTTTTCACAAAAGGAGAACATTTGGAAAAAGATTATTCTAAGTTAATTTTTTGCCAAAATATTATAGTTAAATTATTTTTTTGTCAAAATGTCCTTAAAACAATTCTATGCATGTATTCTAATCTGAGTGACACTAAATACCATGAAAATGATCCATTTATGCTCTTTTTTAAAATCACGGTTCCGAACGTAGTCGGATACCTTAAATATACTACATTATTCTCACTCAACATATTTTCATTTGCTGTCAAAAAATATAATACTACTAACTTAGAAACCGATTCTTCACATATGAAATGATACATAAAAACTGCGGAAATATATTTATATTCAATTTTATATGAGTATTAAATGTTTGCTGAGCACTATGTGAATATTAAAACAAAATAAACATTCATCATTAAAAGTATACAGAAATTTTATTATTTTATTGTAATCTGAATAGCAAATAAATTTATTAAATAATTCAAATTGTTCCTAACTTCTTTTCTTTTTTCATTTTGTTTTTCTTCTTTTCCTTTCCTTTTTTTCTCTCTTTCTCCCTTTCCCTTTCCTTCTTTTCTTTATTCCCGTTCATTTCCTTTTAAATGTTCTTCTTGTTCATAGTTTTTTTTATTTTTAAAGTAATTATTATTATTTTCTTTAGCTTTATTTAATTCAATTGAGACTACTGTGGATGAAATCCTGAGGTACTCTTAATGACAAGTATGATATTTAAAAATATTTTTTTCAATAGGTTTAAAATTATAATTAAAATATAATCGCATAATGCATTTAGGGTAATTAACTATATTAGAACTTCTCTAAAATCAAATTTTTAAGTTATTGCCTTAATTATCACGTACACCATTGAACATCTCCATACCTTTACCAACAAGCAGAATGATAAAAATTTATCTAAAATATAAATTTTTTAAAAACTTTTTGTAAACTTTCAACTTTGAACTTATACTGTCGGATGATTACTTAACTTGTAATAATAAAACGAAATTAACTAATAATTAGCTTTTTAATATTTTTATATAATTTGTTTTTTACAGTCAATGCGTTGGCGGTTCTCATATCTTTCCTGCTGGTTATTTATTTATTTCAGACTTATTTTAAGTAATACAAAGATTTTTTTCCACTTACAATAAATCTCTTGAAATAAAGAAACATAAATAGAAATGGGATGTTTATTTCCCAATAAGAATTTAAAGCTTATTTTATATTCAGTCTACACAATGCTTTAGGTCAATGGCCTGAAGAGGATTCCAATTATAAAAAGTTTCCCCTTTTCACTAATGGAAAAAAAAATTAGATGCGAATAATTGGGATTTATGCATTATGGACCTGTTCTTGTAAAGTTCTGAAAACACTTCCTGGTAATTATAGTACTAGATGCATTGCATAGAGCCTGAATAATTCGGATTAAAATATTGAATATATATATATATATATATATATGAAAATGAAAAATAAAACGTTTTGATCCTCCCTATAATATTTCATTTCAGTTTCTTGATTTTTTTTAAATAGCTGTACAAGAAATATGCAATTGATCTTCGCTTTAGTTATTAAAGCTGTGAAATTTTTTTATAGGTAAATAGAAAATGTAAATTAAAAATATCTTAAAATTACCAAATAATTATTTCGTTGGTCGAAATGGGTCCATTTCTATTCAGAAAAAAAAATTTACCTCTACAAAAGGTGATTCACGCTTTATGCAAACGATTTTAATCGTTAATTTTCCTCATTAGATACCGTATTGTCTGTAGCAATTTGCTTCTATCTGATAGACATGATTCTTGACAATAGCTCTAGCTCGAAATTTTCATGAAAGTAAATTTTCTTAGTACTGTTATGCAAATTTTGTACCATTTCCCTCGAACCGTTTTCCAAAGTCTCATCAGTGTTCTTGGATGCCCTTTTTCTAAGACTCTTTAAAAAAATCCACTGAAGGTACAATAGTCCATTGGTCAAGTGTAGTGATTTTACACGTATTTTATCAAACATGATACACTTTATTCCTGTTTTTGATTCTGTATTTGTTTCTTTTTGCTAAAAAAGCAGTAGTTCACTTAGACGTGTGACTAGATCCTTTGCCCATATAAAGCTCAGCTTTATCAATGCCCTTTCTATATAAGTTTGAAATTTCTTCTATTAAAATTGGTTCTAAAATAGTTTGCTGATAGAAGAGTGAATTAATTTTCGGTTTACTTGAGACTTATTTTTGTTTTTAATTTGCCCTTAGAAAATCCTACAGCTGCCATGAATACCTTTGAGAACTTCACTGTACATCAGAGGTCTTCAAACTGTGTTCCACTGAAATCTGAGGTTCCACATGAATCACAATAAAAAAATCAAGGAGAAATAAATATGTATGCAAAATGGATTCACACGATCTGTATGAAGTTGATATACTTACAAGTATCTAAAGCTCATCCTATTCATTAAAACCGGAAATTTTATTTATGTATAATAACTTTATTTTGCAACACTTTACTTTTTTGAGAATATTAAAACTTATATATATATATATATATATATGTAATGAATCCCCAGCCCTTCAAGCGTCAGTTAGAGTAAACTTCCTACCAGGACAACTCAACACACCTCCCGCATATAAGGACTTTGACTTCTACTTTCGCCTGACTTAAAGAAGACGCGTGTATTAATGACTCGGTCGCTACTGATGAACGCTGAAAGAGATCTCGTTTTGCCATGGCTTGGGGAGCAGACTGCTCTATTGAACATTGACATAAAATATAATATGATAAACGGCTGCACGTCACATTTCTCTTGTCAATCCAAGAACTTTTTTATAATCCATGATATATATATATATATATATATATATATATATATATATATATATATATATATATATATATATATATATATATATATATATATACTTCCTACTAGATTGTGACGATTCTATTGTTTACTATCTCGAGTACAATGGGATAATTTTATACTCATTAGTTAGCACAATGTCTTACAAAATCAATAGTTTTCTAATGGAAAAGGTACATTTTTACATTTGTGGAAAAGGAAAGGAAACAACTAATCA
This sequence comes from Trichonephila clavipes, assembly GCA_019973935.1. Taxonomy (NCBI): domain Eukaryota; kingdom Metazoa; phylum Arthropoda; class Arachnida; order Araneae; family Nephilidae; genus Trichonephila; species Trichonephila clavipes. The sequence goes on from BMAU01019615.1 coordinate 799,162, forward strand.
AGGATGTTAAAATCCAAATTTAATCAGGAACAGCTTCTGAATTTTAGGTTGCAAATGCATGCAAAATACACCGGATTTCTCACACAGCTATGAACATTTAAATGCCACTCAGAACATTGTGTTTAAGTGAATTTTATATTTCTCAACGTAAATGGCTACCAAAACAAAGTATAAAAACAAATTAAACTCAGAATATGTAATGCGATTGCATTTAATCTCGGTAGACCAAGACTTCGAAAGTTCGTGTGAAAAAAAGCGAGCACATATCCCAGTTACTAAATATATTGCATGAATAGGTGACCCTTGGATCACAAATTAATATTATGAATGAGTAAATGAGAGATATTAAAAAATTAGATTGTAATTTTTTAATAATAATTGCAATTATTTTTTTAATTGTCCTTATATAAAGGGCCTATAACATGTTGACTTACTTTAAATATATTTTGAGAAATATTCTTCGAAGTATGTGTATGACAGCGCTTCTAAAGCTGTAGGACGCCCCCCCCAGGAGGGGGTCGCGAGCATATTGAGAAGTCGAAAACAAAAGTTTATTAAAAAAATTATTAATTTATTGAAATTGGACAAACAACATATATTTAGACAGAATAAAAAAATAAAGGAACATTTACACTGATATAATATACATACAGATGTATCAGTACTGTTCAACGTATTTTATCATTAATTTAGCAATACTGGGTTAAGAACAAATTTAATAATTACCAGTGACCCAAAGGGCTGGTTATACATAAAATTATATGCAGAAATTAACAATTGTATAGATAATTTTACGGTTTCCCCCTAATTGTCATTTAAAAGTTACATGATTCGTTTCCCAATACCAACGTTTTGCACGTATGCACGCATATGTGGTGTATTGAGGGGACGAGAAAGGAAATAAATAAACAAATCCTTTGAGATAAGTAAATCCGTCGCAAACACAGCTAGGATCATTTTATTGCATCCTTAAGCCTTCAGAATAATTTTCTGGATAGGAGTTATCAGAAAAGATCGTATTTAGGAAAGACGTATATATACGTGCGGGTAACTTACGCACTGGTTGAGCAAGACGTTTATATACGCCAGTGACACTTAAGAGGTTAAAGTCGTATGATAGCTTTAGCATCAAATTATCGAATTTTCAAATTCAACTCATTGTTATTGAATGGAAGGGGGGGCGCGATGAAATTAATGATTGAATTTTGGGTCGCAAGTATTGAAAGTTTGAGAAGCACTGGTGTATGGAATGGGGTTCCACAAAAACACTTTCCGGTGCTAAGGGTTCTACGAAAGCACCTTCAAGTTCTAGGGGTTCCGTGAGTTAAAAAATTTCAAGACAACTGCTGTACACTGATGAAGACATTTCAAATGGTCGTTCCCTACAGTTGAGCAATAGAAAATTGATCTTCTCTTTTACTGCAGTCGTTTAAATATACCCAAATCCCTTATCGAGTTTACCACAAATTTCCATTTTTTAGAAGCTAGACGCTTTTTACATAATTTTCTACAATTTCCTTTTCTTACAGCGATATACTTTAAAATAGGAGACAGACTATAGGTTTAAATATCTGTTTTAACTTTTAAATCTTTATGAATTATTTTAATTACAGTCTTTGTAGACATTCCTAGTTTTAATGCAATGAATCCTTCAGTCGACGGATTTTCTTTTAGATTCAGAGACTTCACTTACTTCATAGTTGCCTGCGTTTGAACAGTTTTGGTATAAAGTTTTGTGGTCATGTTTTCATTTTAACTTTCTCTGCAATATATAAACGCTCTTTCCCTTTTAAATTTAAAATATTATAAATACCTTTGATTTAAATGCAATAACCGAGAATTTTACACCACTTTTTAATTTGTTGACATGAATATTTCGCCTTGGAAAGTGTGATTACGTAACTTTCAAGTCATACATCATTCTTAAGAGCCATTTTTTTAAAAATAAATCTTTTATTTTACATTCCAAACAAAAGAAAACATTAGCAGGCGATTGTTTTGAAGTTGTAAAAGTTGAAGTTGTCTCAAAATACAAATCAGAAAATCATTTACAAAATCGTTTCCATAAAGTGTGAGGGACCTTATGTATACACATAAAAACGAAATGTGAAAATTTAATAAATTGTGCAAAATGAAACATTCTGGAATTTTTTTTAAATGTAGTTAAATGTAATTTATATATATTAGCAAGTAAAACAAAACTATATTCCTTAATTTGTTTGAAGTAATTTTATTAGGTTTAATAGATACATTATAAAATTATTTTTATATAAAATTCACTTAAAATCTCTATAATTCTTGTATACCAGACATTTTTAATTTGCGATTATGCTCTGAAAATAAGCTACAAAAAATTGTATTTTGGAAATATGACTATGTGAGTCGTTTTATTTTAATAGAATATAGTATGCTCACAAACATAAATTAGTTAATACAGTCAGTTACTATTATCAGTAACTATATTCAACAAGTTGAAGAATAATGCTAGCTTTCGAAGGATTAAGAATAAGTTTTACAAGGTTTTAATCAATTTAAATACAAGAGAGACAGCTATGTTTCCATAAGAAAACTAACAGTAATCTGACGATTGTAAGTTTTTCATTTTAATAATGAATGTAACCTAAGTAAATGAATTACTTTAATAAGAAAATTGGTTACATTATGGTAAAAAAATGTAAATAATTGACAATAATTCTTCCAGGGCAAGTTTAAAAATTACAACCTTTAAAAATAATTTCTACAGTTTTTCTCGCATGTGTAAACGCAATGTTGATCTGGTATGCACAAAAATAATAACATTGCTTATAATTTATAAATTCTTCTTTTATTCTTCTCGTATTTTTTGTGAAAATTATTAAGAATTGGGACTTATCTTCTAAGTAAACAACTAATTGAGGTATAGCAAAATATATAACTTAATGCATAAGTACCTAAAAGGTTATTGTGTTTACCAAAATGATGAAGTATAGCGAAAAATTGCAATGTTGAATTTAATTATACGGCATTTAGGCCAATTAAACATTGTTGTGGCTCTTAGATATTTTGTTTATTTTAAATATATGTGTTTTTTAAAATACATTACTTATTTCTTCTACGTCTTCGCCAATATACTTGTTGACGGACCAATACAAGTAAAGTATGAGAGGGAATTTGTTCTTTCTTGAATGCTGAAGCGATGATAGTATTTTGCAATGTTTTTTGGCTAAGGAAAATGGTCGATGGTATTTTACGTAAATACAGCATTTTATTAACATAATTTAATTGCAATACATTTTTACACCTTATACTTTAGTTTTTTTAAAGCTGTTATTAATGATATCAACCTTATCCTTTTACGATGGAAATCGGAGAAAAAATTTCAATGTTTATAATTATGTATGCATTTTAACAGCACATACGTACTATCGCAACCTATTTTGCTACATTATATGAAACGGAGCACCTGGTTACCAATTCAGCGCGTACAACACAGGAAATCAGGGTTGCCAACTTGGCGAGTTATTTATAGAGTTGGCGAATATTGTGATAAAATATGCAAGTGTAATTTTTTAACTTGTTATCAATGTTATTCATTTTTCAGTTTCTTAGTTCGGGATAACATTTGCTTATCAATTTGATAAGATACTAGCAAGTAATTTTACATTTTGTAAATAAAACGTATTTTCTATTTAACTGTAGGATTTTAATTTCAATTGTATGCATATATTCGATGGTGTTTTAAATAATATTTAAAACATTATTTGAAAATTAAACTTTTTGTTCCGGGGTAGGAATTGAAGTATGCATCTTACGGCCTGTTTTATTTTAAGTCAATCATATTTTTATTTCGAAGAACATATCATTAATTTAAGTTTTACGCTTGTCACCCCAACAATTAAGAGATGCATTTTCGTAAATCATGCTCACTAGATTTACTGCCGGATATTTAAATGAAGTCACAGTGCTAATCTCTTATGCAGATTTTGAGTGACACAGAAGTAATTAGAGTGAACCCAAGTCTCCTTTATCGCTGCAGGGTGAAGGTGGTTTCTAAACTTAGGGAAAATACGGAGTAGATGTTATGCACAAAATCATCAATATACATGATTTCGGACAGATTTGCTTCCAGACACATAATGTTTGGTTGGAAAAGTAAGAGTGGCATTTATTAAACGTTAAATAAAAATGATTAGAATTATATTTTCGATATACATCTTTCTGGATGCAAGTTTTGGGTTTTTTACTTATACATGTCTTAACGCTATATAATATTCACCCATCTATTTGTTCTAAATTAATAAATATATATATATATATATATATATATATATATATATATATATATATATATATACATACATATATATAGTATAATAAAATAAAAGTGAAGAAAAACTAGAACCCACAGTACTAATTAGTAAGAAATTGGAATTCAGCAAACACAACAAATGTAGATACAAAAAGTCATAGGACTAAACTGGAGACCTATTATGATTTATATATATATAGCTATATAAGGCATCCGACTACGTTCGGAACCGTGGTTTTAAAAAAGCGCATAAATGGATAATTTAATTTCCATGATATTTAGTGTCATGTATAAAATTCATGTATAAAATTGTTTTAAGGACATTTTGCCAAAAAGCTTTTACTTAAATGCAATATTTTGGCCAAAAATTAACTTAGAATAACCTTTTTTCAAAATGTTCTCCTTCTATAAAAAATAGTTATAAAATAATAATATTTTGCTTATTTAAAGTAGAGACTTCTCCATAGAGTCTGAACTATTTTTTTTGAAAAATTCACATTATTTTCAGTTACAATCAATTGAAATAATTATCGGCATTTTTTCTTAAAATTTCTCCCCTCTGTTGTCGTATACATGGATAAACCCACTTCTAAGTTATATATTTCAAAAAATCTAGTTGAGCCTCTGTACAGAGGTCTGAGTATATACAGGCCAAATATTATTATAATAGAAGTATTTTTCACAAAAGGAGAGTATTTTGAATTCGAGTCATTCTATGTTCACTTTTGACAAAATATTTTTCTTAAATAATTTTTTACTGTAATAATATGCTTAAAAAAATTTTATATACAATTTCTAATCTAATCGACACTAAATATAAATATTATCCATTCATACGCTTTTACAAAATCACGGTTCTGAACGTATCGGAGACCTTAAAATGACCAAATGCGGTCGAAACACATATTTTTGTTTTTTATTTTATTGAATAGAGCTATTTTTTGGCCTTTCAAAATAGACGTGGATTCGTTTTTACGCTACCTAAAGTCCAAGTTACAATCATGTTAATAAAATTAGAAGAGTCAGAAAATGGATCTTTAATCTACCCGAAGTGGGCATTTAAATTGTTCTAATCTATCACGTTGAGTCTAAAAACTTAAAGTATTATGAGTATATCTCTATTCAAATTCTTGAACCTGATATTTACTGTTTTTTCTAGAGAATGTACTAAAATATTTCTTATTGTATTAATATATTTTGAGTTATAGCGTATTGTTTAAAAATGGTCTTACAAAGAAATGCCACGATTCTTATACTGATTCCATTAGCTCTAAATTCTTAAATTTTAATAAAACAATAAAGTTTTTGTACGTTCTCTAGATAAATGCATCTAATTTGTTATAAACATACTTTCACTGATATAAGTGCATTACTTTTTCTCTACTTGCTTTGAAGTTTTTCAAAAATATTGCTAAAAATTTCACTTACAGTTGTGATTTCTGTAACATTTGGATATTGTTTTTAAATATTGTTATTGTCAAATATTATTATTTAATGGTAAGAATCCCTAAAATAGCATTTATATTATTTTAATATGCAATATTTTTTTTATAAAAATATACTCTAAATGTGTTCAAATACCTTAAAGCTTTTTAAATTTTGGATGAATACTTGAAAATTAATATTCTAATCTAAGGTAATAAATTAAGAAGGAAATAACGATGCCTTGTTTCCTTCCTAATACTAATATTGATTGGGCTTAAAAATTGAAAAGAAAATCAATCGTAAAATCCGTTGAATTCGAAAATAAGATAAAAAGGTAATTCGATTGATGTAGTGGATTAAAGTTCCATGACAACGCAAATCCTTTATCGTTTCCAAAGTAAGGCGTCATTATTTTAGCAAACAGAGAGTTACTTGTTAGTTGCATCTTAACTTAAGCTGTACACAATTATATGTGCGCTTAAAGAGGAAAAAAAGAAACGGACTACTGAAAGCTGATTTAGGAAGCTTATAAATTCATTAAATTTTCAATCCTTTGCTTTCCTTACATTGATTGAAATGGGTAATGTATTAATAATATTTAAATTTTTACTAATTGTCCCTATTGCAGATCTAGGATTTATTTTAAATAAAATGCAATGTAATTTTTTTTAGTATCAAGAAAGGCATTTTTCCCCTTCAAGTCTAAAGCTTGTTTCTTTCCTTGTATTTTAATTATTTGAGTTGTTATTCAGGAACTTATTTTTTGCGTAAAAAGATTCAATGTTCACATTTTTAACTGGAAACCGTACTGCACGTGATTCAATTGAAGCCATTATTTCTAAGTCCATTCGTTATTATTACTATTAGAGAATTTAATTTTCATCTTATAGGATAAGTTAGTTCGAACAGTGTGACAGAGTAAAATTAACATTATTAAATTTACTGAGAAATGCAAGTCTTGTGTTCACTTCAAATATTTCATAAGATAAGAAAATAATCAAAATAATATAAAACGATAAATTTATTTGAATTTTAATTAAAAAAACTCGGAAAAAAGTTCGAATGTTGGAATAGTATACTGTAGTACAATGAGAATGATATGAGATTTAACAAAGATGCTTAATTTGTTTATTTCTTTAACTTTTAATTATATACATATCTAAGTATAATAAAATTATATTTTTCGGAAATTCTACTTCCGATCTTATTTTTATTTTTCCACCGTACATATTCGTGTATAATATTCAACAGCTAGTTTTTTTCCTCTGAAAAGATTATTCAACTTTCTAGCTCCAATTCTATTTAATTTTCTTTTATGGTCATAAGCCAAACTTTCCAATGTGTTGTTCTCCACTTAAAATCTACACTAAAATAGGTTTAATATGTAGTAATCGAAATAAATATACAATTCAATTCCAAATCGCATAACAGTTGGTGTCTGTTTGCATTGTTGATAGGTTGTTAAAAGCTGTCTGCATGAATGAATAAAAGTCCATTTCCCGAAAAGTCTCCATGCCCCTTTTATATATATTGATCTTTGTTTCGCATACATTTTAAGCAGTTTTTTTTATACAATTGTTTCATATGTACAATTTTTTTAATAATAACGGAAAAAGTATTTTTGTTTCCAATAGGGATACGGATTGGTATTTTTAGCTTGGTAGACCTAGCACATTTCCCAGGAGCTAATATCACTCTTTAGTGCAGCCCCATATAGGCGATACCAGTTGCCGAAAGTAATTTTAAAGCCAGTTTCCTCCCCAGAGGGAGGCACCTGAGCTCTGACGATGTGTATGAACTCTTTTTTTTCTAGGAAATTAATTTTGCCGATATCACTCAAGCCAAAGAAGCACTCATTGGATTTTTTGCATGCCGCGTAATCACACGACATGGATGCTGTTGATTTTCTGCACCATTAAAATCCATCGATTTGGGCCGGGGTCGAACCTAAAATTTTAGTGCAGAAGGCCAGCGACAAACTACGCCACCCAGCCGGTATAGAAATTATATCGAAGCCGTATTATAACCGCATATTTACAAAAGAATACAAGGCTCACCCCAAACTTGATGCAAAAAAGGGAAAATATTAATTATTTAATTGATTCTGACATATATAACAGGCCTAGAGGTGCCGTATCGCGCTTCTACACCACGGGTCCCGATTCAATCTTCGGGATGGGCAACACCTCAGAAAGGTGTTGGCTAGGCAAGGTTGACTCAATCTTTCATCCCTTCTGTTGGTCCATAAATGAGTATCAAGATTTCTTGGGGACTAAACATTGAAGGGTTTGCTGCAGACTGACTGCCTGATTGGGACACTCGCTTATGCACCTCAGCGGCCATCTGTCACGTATACTGAGATGAGTACAGTAGGCTTTGACCCTCATGGGCTGTTGCACCACTGAATTTAGCTTAGTTTTTATAGATTGATATGTATAAAAAGTGTCCTAGAAATAGCACCCAAAGTGTGCTATTTCTTCAAATTCTACGTTGTAAAAATATAAAAAATACCGAGATAACTGTACCTGTATAATTCATAGTTCACGAGAAAAATACGAAAAACAAAGCAAGGCGTTATAGTCGTAACTAACTAACTAAAATTAGATGATCGCGGGCGCCGGCGCCGGAGGCGCCTATTCCCAGAAGGATGGGATAAAAAGATAGACCATTATAAGAAAATTTAATCGAATACCGAAATCTCCCACAAAAACGGGGTGGGATGACGTACCCCAAAGCACGAGCGTTCTAACGAAGCAGAGCGCCGGCGGGGGAGGGGAAGAACGCAGGAAGGAAAACGGGACGGCCGAAGGCTGCGAATCAAGTCGGTGAAAAAATTCACCTCAGAACCCAGAATAAAAGATGCAGTGCGATGCAGCTAAATCATGTTGTTAAGAGTGTGAAAAGAATGTTTTTTTGTGTTATGGGGGGCGGGGCGGGTTTCTCCACTTCGTTGAAGAGTATGCATATTTAATTTTAGGATGAGGATACGTAAACAGTGCTTGTGTTTTGATAATTGGATAATCATGAGATTCAATAGATTTAAAGACATTTCTAGAGAGTTTAGTGATGTAATTAGAAATCGGCTCCATATGTAGATCGTTGTGAATCACGTCATTTCGGACGTACTAAGGTGCGTTCGTCATGACGTGGAGTATTTTGTTTTGGATTACTTGAATCTTTTTCATGTGGGTGGCGGCTGCGGCTCCCCATACGGGCGATCCATAAGTTATAACTGGGCGCAGAATCTGCTTGTATAAAATTACTTTATTTTCCAGGGATAGAGGAGACCTCCTCCCAATGAGGGAGATGGCTAAATGAATTCTACCCCAGAATTTCTCTGCTAGATAGTCAATGCGTTTTTTGAAAGTTAAGCGCCTATCTATGTGTAGGCCCAGATATTTCACCACCGAAACCCACTGGATGTTGTCATCAAAAAGTGTGAGCTGGAAAGGAGGGTCGATGACCCCCCATTTGCTGAAAACAATTGCTTGTGATTTATCAACATTAATCGCAATTCTCCAATGTGTAAGCCACGTTTCAAGTTTATCTAGGAAGATTTGAATAGCTTTAATTGTGTATTTCAGCTGGACACCTTGCGAGAGAGAACTGCGGAATCATCCGCAAACAGGCAAGTACTGACGGTGGAGTGTTGTGGAAAATCGTGAGTGTAAATGTTGTACAAGTACGGAGAAAGTACAGATCCCTGAGGGACCCCAGAGAGGCAAGATACCGTGTTAGAGTATGAATTGTATACACGAACTCTAAAAGTTCTATTGTGTAAAAAATTTTGTATGATTTTAATTAAATAGTCAGGGAAATGCAATTTAATTAACTTGTACGTGAGGCCATCGTGCCACATTTTATTAAATGCCCTTTTAACGTCTAAAAAGACACCTACTGTATAAAATTTGTGGGCAAAACCCTCATTAATAATGTTTGTCACACGTATCAATTGGTCGTCATAGTCGTACTGAGCACATTAACAGCAGTAATTTTAAATATTTATAAGGACAGGTGTTCAAAGTGTCCGTTGTGCATTTCGAAGCCAGCTTGAGTGCACCAGTGAAAGGATGAGTGCATGTTCCATAGCATCACCGAGGTGTACACCGAAGTACAAGCAGCATGCAGACGAGCAACTAAGTCAGTTTGTGTAGTCACCAGACACGCCTTATGAATTAAGACAACTTGGTCCGGGCCCAAAATCTCGACCAAAATGAGGGTCTCGTTTCATTCTCGATTCAGCCTTAATAAGATCGTAATTCTAATAGTTTCAACGGTCAAATGTCATTTCCAGTTGTATTTTCCGGAAAAACTGGGAATTTCGAACTATATGTCAACTGAATACATTAAATGACCATCCTCCCTGTACAGGCCTAAGCCTACTACCATACACCTTCAGTTAAAAGACAGCAACTGGGCCAACCGATTCCTACGATTGTGAGTCATGCACATGTATTTGTTTCGGGTTGTTGTTTTTACGAGTATTTGACAGCACGTATGCTATGCACTGTCTGCTTTTAAGAGTCAAATGTGTTCCCTACATTTGTGTAGGGATCCAGAGCCTCAAGAAATCTTAAGACATCCCTGTAGTCACTACACTTCTATAGACCAATTCCTTGAGATGATGGGGAAAACAATCCAACGATGTGAGATATGGTAATTGAACCAGACCCAAGCGTTCGATTCACAATCACGTACAGAATTTCAAAAAATACTCTGGAGCCCCATCATGAAATAGTTGCATCAACATTTATTTATCATCATGTAACATCGTTTACCATATTTTTTCGTAAGCTATGGATCGTACAGGTACAGTTCTTCGGGTATTTTTTATGTATTTCCTACAAGGTATCTAACTATGCAGGGATAAGGCACTATTTATGGAACTCCCTGTATATACTACTTTTAAAGCTATAAAGACATAAAATAAACTTATAATTATGTTATTATAAGTGTTAAGATGCTTTTTCATCAATGAAAGCTTTTTAAAAAATAATGACGGTAATATATACCAAAGAAAATGGTTTTAGTTTGAGTCGGTACCCCTATACCGACAATGTTTTCAAAAATCCCAATATTTTTGCATTTTTAGTTTCACTTTTATACACAATTAAGCCATTATAAGAACCTGTTTCTCAGAAATTTCAAATTTTCGCTTTATAACAATTAGGCTTTTTTTATTTAAAGAATGGTAAAATGTTTCAAATATATTGTTTACTTTTTTCAAAAAAAATCATCGTAAGAGTATCGCTTTGAAATTTGTGAAAATTGTCATTTTTTTACGATAACTGCTTCTAAGCAAAATACTTTGGGAAAATCTCCAAGAAAGTAGCCCTATTATATATAGTTACATATTATTTATATGCAATAAAAATTGCAAGTATATTAATTTTTTAGATTGTTTTCGAACTGCGTGTACTTTTTTCAAAGAATCATTTTAAGGTGTAATTTCATTTTAAGAGTAAAAAGGCACTTAATCACAAAAATAATGAATTACAACATGTATTTGCCCTATTTTATTAAACATTAGTATCTTCTTAATTTTTAAGCATAAAATAGGAAACAAAAAAGACTTAAATTGTTCAGAAAATACATTTATAGTAATTTTCAGTTTTTGTTCACCGAGATTTTTTTAGCATTTTGCATCAATTTTCACAAATTATATGGCAATCTGTGAAGAATTTTTAACTTCGATGCATTATAAATATCAAATTTGACCTTATAAAATCATAAATATAATGTAAACATGTATCAATATGTAAAAGTCATGATTTGGGAATATGTGATTTTAAGACGTTTGAAAAATTTAATTATGGATTTGTATGTTCCCATGAAAACCATGATTTCTAAAAGTTTCAAAATTCAAAATTTTCTCTAAACTGTACAACAGATTTCTAAAAAAGTCAAAAATAAAACTTTTATGTTTTTTAACATGAAATTTGTGTATTTTTATGCATGTAACAAGCTTCTCGCAACGACAAAATGCATTACACATCTCAGTTATAATTAGTTAGCTATTATTGAAAAACCTTTGAATATCAAAGTTTAAAAACTTGTCTGAACAATAAATAAACATTAATATTTGCAATGAAGTGAAATATTTAAAATACATTGTTTAGTTTTCTCAAAAATATGTAACATAAAAATATCACTATGAATTTTTTAAAAAATTGACATTTTTTGTCACGATATATGAACTCCAGTCAAATATTTTGGGAAAATATCCAAAAAACTCACTTCAATATGTATAGTTACATATCAGTAACATGAGGGGAAAAATTTCATGTGCATTCAAACATTATATTCTAAGAAAAATATAGATGCAATTTTAAAAACATTTTTGAGAAAATTGAATTTTTACTATAAAGTGCAACTTCGTCACAAAAATAATAAATTCCAACATGTATTTGTCCTATTTTTTTTAAACATTAGCATCTTTGCAATTTATTTTGCATGAAATAGTCAACAAAAGTTCTTAAATTGCCCAGAATAGCATTTTTCAGTTTTTTTAACGAGATATTTTCTAGTAATATATCAATTTTCTCAAATTTTATATAAATTTTTGAAGAATTTCTAGCTTTCATGCATTACTAATATCAAATTTTAAAATAAAACATCATAAATATAATGTGAAAATGTATCAATATGGTTTGGGTAAGAATTTGAGATCGTATATAAAAACATCTGAATATACGACATTTCCCAAGTTTTCAAGAGGATTTTGTAAAATTATTATTGGTTTTGTTGTTCAAGACAGTTTCTAAGTTATAAACTTCAAAAGTTACTCTAAACTGGACAAATGATTTCTAAAACAGCCAAAATAAAACTGTTTTTATGTTTTAAATCATGAAATTTATGTATTTTTAAGTATGTAACAAGCTTCTCGCAAAGACAACAAACATCACACTTGATTTATCATCTCATACCTTTATCTCAGAAGCTATTAAATATAAAGACTCAAGATTTTGACAATATGTTTTAATTATACATTTATATTTATACTGAAGTGGAATTTTTTAAATATATTAATTAGTTTTTTTTCAGAAACAAACAGTTAGTTGAGCGAGTAAATATGATTATTATGAATATATTGAAAATTATTATTTTTTGTTATGATATCTGCTTAAGAATATTTCAAAATGGTCACTTCAGTATACACAATTGCATTTAAGAAACAGAGTACATTTACACAATTTAAAAAAAAATATTTAGAAAACAATTTTTATAAAAAAAATCTCACCTTGTAAGAGCATTATCCTATTTATTTTTCATCACATATTATCTTTATTATGCATTATGCAATTGTAAAAATAAGATTCATCGCGTAAATATTTCTCACCTGGCCACAATTATATATCCTACTTTTTTTTTCTTTTAACACTTTACTTAAACACGCGAAGATTTAGTAATCAGTAATAATAACTAATTAAAAAGGAATTTAAACTAAAGAAAATACCCAAATTTCAGTAAATATGACTACATTTTAAGTACAACTTTTACTAAAACCCACATGAAAATCTAAAATTGCCTTCAAAGGTTTTTAGTAAATCTAACAGTTGCAATTATACAATTATCTCAAGTTAATTTGAGTATTAAAAAAAATTAATCGAGGCTTTGCAACTTTTCCCCAGTTTTAAGACAATGTTTACATTTCCATCTGTCAAAATGGTCGTGATAAATCAGCTGATTATTTTTTTAAAAATCATTTTAAGATACTTATAATTCATATAATGGCTTGCATGTTACATCATTGGAAAGGTCTTGATTTGGAGAGTTTAGAAATATCAAAAACTCAAAATCGATTTTTAAAAAGTTATTACCCTACTGACTGCCCTTAAGAACATATTACTATATTTTATGCAATTCAAACACAATATTTGGGTCCCCAAGAAAAATAACAATAATGCATCAATTACATTAATTTAATTTTCCATTTTAATAATGAATACATTATGATAAAATAAATGGAACATTTCCAGATAAGTGTAATTCAGTAACGTTCTTAAAAAATGGTCATACCTAATAATTTTTGCAGTTCTTCTTTCTCATCGCAGCCAGGTAAGTTTTGTATAACTGACAATGGCTCGAACAAAACTTAACTATATTTCTTTGTCAAAGATTATTTAATTAACTTTAGAGTATCGTGAATTTTAGTTTTTAATAATGATTTTCTCATCATGACTGAAATTTTCCATTTTATGGCATATATCTATTAAAAGAATGATAAAGAATTTCTCTCTCATTTGCTGTTTTTATTTATGGATATTCTCTCTTTTATAAAGGTTTCTCCACCCATAATAATTTTTCTTTTTTTAAAAAAATGATTGGTAGTTTTTTTGTTAAAATTACTTTTAGTAGTTTTTGTGAACATTTAAAAACTTTTACTTTGGTCTTGAGATAAATTTAATTATTTTTCTCTTTAGTTTTATAAATTTCTAATAAGCTGAGATAAAGAGGCTTTAAATTTTGTTTTTTAATATCTGTTTTTAAAAGCTGCTATTTAAGAAATATTTTTTTTTGCCAACAGACTTTTTAAAAAAAATATATTAAAAGAGCATTTTTATAGAGTATAACCTAATAATCAAGCAATTAAATTCAACCTAATAAATTTATTGATTCCATTTAAGATGCACATTTACCATTGATTTAGTTTTCATAACAGCAACCTATCATGCATCAAAACAAAGAATATATATTGTTTGTTTTGTATATATTGTTCAACTTATCCTAAAAAAATATTGCCGAATTAAACGAATTTAGTTTTTAAAAAATCTAATTAAGACATATAATTTTTCAAATCAAAGGATGTACTAGATTTAATCTGATTGCCGTCCTTTTTAATGGGTTTTCTCTTACTCACATCGTAACTATGTGGGGGTCAAAATTTTATAAAATATTTTTCCTCGCCTTTTAAAGCGCTGAATTGAGCTGAAAATTTCCTATACACGATTATTTTGAATTACTTTGTGATAATTTAATTAGATTAAAAATTAATTCTTTAAAAATTATTTAAAAATTAAATTATATTCATACTTTCAACATTTTACAATGTGAAACAGTCAAATATTAAAATCATCAAATTAAATCTTCTCCTCGTTAAATTTAATTATTAAAACTAATTGTTCAATAAATACAAAATAATCCAACGTTCCTTTCACCTCTTAACTTTAAGGTATAAAAAAAAATATGTTACGCAAAGTGTGAAGCTTGAAAGAAAAACTCGTTTTTTACTGGAGTTACTCGTATTAATACATAGGTTTATTTATTAAAAATATAAATGCGCAACTTCGATTATACTTATTCTCAGCTTTGGGAAAGAAATTAACTCTCTTAAAATAAATCGGATTAATTCAGGCTCTTAAAACTGTGATCCTCATTTATAAAATGGAATAGTTAAACTAATTCTAAATTGGTGTTATCTTATGTTTTCTACTTGCATGATAAACTATGCTCTTGTTAATAAAATTAGAACATTTCTTTAATGTTTTCACCAATTAATAAAAGGAAATTTAAATCTTTGAAATTAACTTTAAACACAATTAAGAAAATAATGTGTAATATTTTTATTATTTATATAACTTTTGTTCTTCGCTTTATATTGATATCGATTCCCCCCTTGGAATTCTTGTGAATATTATTTTCCATCTAATCGACCTCGTACCTTTTATGTTACGGGACATTTTTGTTGTCAATTAAATTTCTGAATTTCTTTAAATCTTTCTCTGTGCATATAAACATGTGTTTTCAAACATTGCCAAAATCCATTATTACGTTCACTAGCAATTAAAAATGAAAACTATCTATAAAAATGCATAATTTCGCTTTTTTGCTAGTAACAAAGGGTTTTCACTACAGAAAAGTAAGAAAATACATGAAATGATTTTTTTTTATTTCAGATATCTATTACAAATTTCAGTTGGTTACAACTGGCACTTGAAGTAATAAATGACATACCCGTTCAAGCCTTGATTATTTACACAGATGGTAGTCGTTCGGATATGGGTAGAGCTGGGAGTGGTATTTTTAGTAACACTCCTGGGAACGATGTTAAAATAGGCATCAGAAATCCTGACCACTGTTCCGTCTTTAGATCGGAACATTGCTATCAATGGTGCTCTCGATCATGCTCTCAACTTTTATAAGAACAGTATCTAGATCCTGACAGACAGCAGAAGCTCCATCCAATTTTTGAAGAGTTGACCAAAAATTGTGGACAGTACTGGTCTAGATATTTTATGCAAATAAGTTAGGCTTGGTCAGAGGAAACTAGTATGTCTCCAGTGGTTTCCATCACATGTGGGTGAACCTGAGAACGAAGCTGCTGATGAGCTGGCTGGTAGGGGATGTGATCTCCCTAACCCCAGTTCCTCTGTCTTAATCCATATTAAAATTCATTCCTTATAGAAAAATAAAATGAATTTGACTTGGCAAAACCCTCCTGCTCACTACTGTTACACAGCTAAGAGTCCTGGCTTATCTATGCAGTTCAGGAGTTCCAGGACTCATCAGACGGCCTTGGTGCGCTTTAGAAGTAGCCACCTGCGTAGTATGACTTTTGTGCAGCGGGTAAAGTCTTTCTTTATCTGTCCCTGCTTTCTTCTTACTTCTCCTGCTCATCTTCTGGACTGCTGGGGCATTTCCCTGCGACAGCTGTATGAGGAACAAGGCCAGGTGTGTAAGAGTTTTACGCGGAAAGGTCAAACGGACTTGGTGTAGGCTTTCCTGCGCCAAGGGGATTGGGAACAGCAACACAACAACTATAAATTTCAGTTAGAGGGTGTTCTTACGATTCGTATAAAAGTACATTTAGCCGAATTAAAGAAAATTACATAATGCATTATACATAGCATATGTATACCATGCTAGAGTACTTGTCATTAGGAGCAAAAATTTGCACAAACTATTTGGAAAGTCGACAGACAATTTCCTGGACTAGAGACATACAATTTCCTGGACTAGAGACAGACTATTTAGCAGACACTCAAACAGACTATTTTGAAAATAAAACAATATAAACAATGTTTTATTTCATACCTAGAAGCTTGTTTTACGTAATTCTGTTTACTATTACACATTGCAGTAAGAAGGGCTCTAAAGCAAAGTTGCAGTAAATATAATAAATTTATTGCGTGCATTTCTTAATCTGTGTGGATAGAGCCCGTTGTCACTAGTATGAACACGAGATTAAAGATTTCAGATTTCAGCTACTTATGGTAACATTTATAAACATTGTAGCGTCGTGCACCTTAAAAATTATTTCATTACCTAGTAACGCAGTGTTTCTCAAAGTGTGGGGCGCGCCCCCCTTGGCGGGTGCAATAACCCTACAAGTGGGGCGCGAGCATATCGAAAATTTATAGATTTAAAAAAAATAACCGGAAAGAAGAAAAACAAAATGATTTCTTCCATAATAAAAAAAAATACACAACACTAATATAATTTATGTTTATCATCTGGCGTTTTTCCTTCATCAAATAGCTATCTTTGATTCCAAAACCTAATTAAAGAAGAAAAAAAGCATTTTGTTTAATTTGGTGTACTTCCTCAATGATAGATTTTTTTAAACACGTTTTAACATAAAATATAACTCGTTAAAAGAAAAAACAAATCCAGATCCTGAGAATAATTCTAAGAAGATAAACAATTCATCACTGTAATTATTATTGAAATACTGTACATTAGTTGTAGAAAGAAAAGGTACACACGATTCACTTTTCAGCCAGACAGCATAATACATTTGCTGATCATTTGATTGACCTTCAAACTTACTGGTATGGTTAGTTTTACATTAGTTTCATTTCTTGAACAAAATATGACAGCTTTGCCAGCAAATAACATTTCTGTAAAATTAGTGAAAAGTGTCTCTGATTTGCGTCCTGTCTTGCACTTTTGAATCATTTTATTTCAGTTTTATTCGATTTTTTCTCAAATCATAAAAGAAAATTAAATAGTCTTTGAAAGCCGGTAAGTATACTTTCTCTTAATTGAATTATTCACTGGAATTCCGATTTCTATCGCGTAGAGTAAAAATAATTATAAACAAATGATTGGGGTGACTGAGTCCCCCCGCACTTCCATTAGCGTTAGTATCGAGTGCGCGCTTGCTCCCGGGTTAAAACATTTTGAAGTATTTCTGCTTTAAAGATTAAAAAGTAACACACTTATTATTCATCGGAATTTTATATTCTTTTTTTCCTTATTTAACATTAATTCTAAATGCTAATTCTGTGAGGTTTAAAATTACAGTCCTTTTAAACAGTTATTTTCAATTATAGCATTTATCTATAAAAAACATTTTACATTTTTGAATACAATGTCGTGAGCACGCAGTTTTACTCTCCTTACAGTTCAGCTATTATATCAAGAATAATGTTTAATTTTTTTTAAAAAATGAACTCGAGCGAACAGCCAGTGTTTCAGCCAGTATACGTTTAATGTATCAGTACTGAAGAATTTATTTCACAAATAATTTCTTAATACTAAATTAAGAATAAGTTTAATAATTATTAGTGACTTCCATGGGCTTGTCTTGTAGAGCAAAGTTTTTCAAAGGAAGGTTTAATATCAGAAATTGACACTCTTGAGTTATTTTTCTATATTTAGCTGAGATCTATATTTTGTCTTCAAAGCAGCCACCGCAGAAAATCCGGTTTAACAAAGATAGGATGTTGAAAATGGTAATAGTATACGAAGTGCTTTTGTTTTCAGTGCAGAAAATTCATTATCCACCTCTACCCAAAATTCAAAGAGGGATTTATTACAAAATTGCCTTTTAATTTTTCTCTGGATGTGAAATATATGAAGATTTCTTCTTCGGAAGTTGAGAGCCCTTCTGGAGTATGTTGAAATAGATTTCTAATCCACTCGTAACTTGCTACCAAGTTGTCCTCATCAATAAAGTACTTTTTAAAATTCTTTGCCAACATGGCTAAATGATTTTACATGGTTTTAAAAACAACTTTCACATGTTGTTCTTCGGATATGTAAGTTTTCACACATAACGAGCTGGGGCATTTTCACCCATCATTTACTTCAGTAGTGGTAAATCCAAAATTTAAGTATTTTTAAGAATATTTCCTTGATTTAATTTTCGGAACCATGCTCGTCTGTGTACTTGTTAATCCTTTATTATCGTCGAATGTTTGCTTACGACGTAAAAACATATGTATGATTTTGTTTGAACCTACTGCCGTAAATACTTAATTACCGTGAATTACAATTAACGTGCAAATTAAAAAATGTATATTCAAGCTAGATTCGGTAGCTATAGAAGTGTCGAGTCGACCAAAACTGACTGGAATTGTACGAGGAAAAGCATTTTTACATGTTTTGTGCAGACGTTCGATAGGTTACCCAGACTCACGCAAACCTACCCGATAATGCCAGATGTGATGGATATGATAGAGAAAACATAGACTCGACTACTTTTCTAATATATGTACTTTGAGAAATGGATACTGAGGGAAATAAATCTTAATTAAATATATCATTTTGCGATCTGTTCCAATTTAAAAATTAGAGAAAGAAAAATAACATAATAATAAGTAAGTAATATGTATTTTAAGTAATTTTCTTAAAATATATATTACTTAAAAGAAACATATACAAAATTTAATACTTATACAGTTTATAATTGAGATCGCATTGTAGCTTTAGCGTCAAAGTGAATTTTTATTGCAGTAAATACATTATTGTTGTACAGGGGGCGGGGGCGCGACAAAAATTATGATTGAAAATTGGGTCGCCGGTATTGTAAGTTTGAGAAACACTGTAGTAACGAGATGGAACACACAGCTATTGGTCAAAAAGGCAATTTATTTACATAAATTATTTTTTTAAAAAAATAAAATGCATTATTAATTTGCTAATCTTCGCAGCCTTTTGCTGGAGAAAAGTTAAAAATCGGATCAGATAGTCTCTCGAGTGTGGCTGTCCACGCAAACCCTTTGGCTGGTGTCGTCCCCGATCAAATCACTCCAGCGGTGGTTCCACATATACCGTCACTCATTCTTCAACAAGTCAGTCCCTTAAGCAGTTCCTTCATCTTGGCTCTTAGGGTTCGGCTGCCTCCACAAACCCTTTCGCATATGTTCAAAGAATAAAAGGCTGATGCGGATAATCCTCGTCCCCTTTCAAGTCGACCCTTTAAACCCCATGAACAGGCCTCTTTCAAGCCCTCAATAATCTGTTATCGGCGAGCGTAGCGGAACTGCCCACGGCACTCCTCGTCTTCATACCAACTTCATAAGTTCATTGAGACAATAGGTCGGAACGATTGAGATCAACTTCGTCAGCGTACCTAGTACACCATATGGATGGTCTATCAATCGACTTGCCACTTTAACGCTGAGGACATCCTTCAGGGTATGTCTTGATCACAACATACCGACATTCTTTCACTCAAGTAATACGCAGTTCACGAGCATGATGTAACGAAATAATAGAGACCGTTTAACATGAGTGTTCATTTTATAAATCGTTGTGGCTGAAAGTCACCTGGGTATCGGAACATCACACATCAAACTTCACAAGTATTGTCTGGAAGTGTTCGTATCATGAGCCAATGCTAGAATATATATATATATATATATATATATATATATATATATATATATATATATATATATATATATATATATATATATATATATATTTAAATATATAAAAAGCAATCACAACATAATAATCAGTTAAAAAATTGAAATTATATTTATCTTATAATACTAAATCTTATTTCAAAATATCAATGGGAAATATAGAAGATAAAATTACAACGTTTTCAAACAAAATTAAAAAAAATCATAAAATAAAAATTTGTAAAATATCCAACTGCAACCTCGGACTTAGGACCGAAAAGTGGGGTTAAACTTGTTTGATGGTGCCAACCTTCCCCATATTGTAACTTGGTAAGTTAATCGGAAAATATACAATTCTCAAAAATTTAAAAATTAAAAAGTTAAAATTAAACCATTAAACTTGAAAAAATAAACTATTCTCCATCACATTCTGAAAGATATTATAACATTAAAATAGTAAAATTCTAAAACAAATTAGTGCATAATATTATTGAACCGTCGAACACCAAAGATGATGCACACATCTTTAAAATAGTTGTATAGCTAGAAAAAATATCTAAAATCTGAAAGTTCAAATTAAAATTATCTAAAAATCCGAAAATTCAAATTAAAAACCCAGTTTATTCACAAATTAATAGCGTAAATTATTAAAAATCTCTCCAAAGAGTATCCTATTAATAATTAAAACCACAATTATTGAATGATTTCTCATATTTAATACAATAATTACCACTCCTATATTTTGCTCACAGCTCCAACTAATGCCATGTCAATCCAAATGATTCATAATCTAACATTAGAGTTTAACTATATGGTATTAGATGCAAATCAGATTGCATGCAAAAACTTGCTTGATTGGTCATAAATAATTTTAAAGATTAGTCGTGTAGATATTGGTCTATGTGTGTATTAAAATGTATCCTGAGGTGTGGAATGCACATATTCTTTACAGCTGGACCACTAAAAAGCTGACTTTGTGGACCTAATGTTGTGTGATGGATTTGTGCATTTAGGAGTTTAAAAATATTTTTAAGAAATATTTTTGTTCTATATATTTTCTCAAGAAGTTGATGGGATAATCATTCTGTATGCAACAAAATATAAATTTCTGGATATTCTTGAATTTATTAATATTGTGTGTAGTTAAATTATTATTTCTCATCAAAAAATTTAAAATTATATTTCTAAATATTGATATATGTAGACAACTAATAAAGTTTGGTATCTTTATGACATTGAAATTTAAATGCTTCCCTTTTATCATATATATTGCTGTACAATTTGTTCTCAATAATATTTAAATCTAAAACTAAAAATTCAACTTTGTTCGAGTTAAAATTCGTTTGTATTAATTTTAAGTATTCCGGATAAAAATTAATGCTAGGTTTAAATTCCCTGTCGCGACCTATAACAATTAAATCATCTATGTATCTTAATAAGAGGCAAGATGGTTCCTTTCTTCGATTTGATTCATAGTGGTTTAAATACAGGTTAACGAGACTATTACTTGCTGGGCCACCCTGAGGCAATCCTTTGATTTGTTTGTAAAGTTTGTTATCAAAAATAATGAAGTTATCCTGTATTACAAAACGAATTAGTGTATTGAACTTTTCAAAACTAATGTAATTATTCAAACCATATTTCTCATATGCATCTGAAAGTACCTGAATATCTTTTATTTTGATGGAATTAAGTAAATCTTCGAAATCGAACCGATGCACAGAAAATACTTCTTGTTGATCAACTTTCTTTATTACATCATGACTGTTTTTTATAATAGAAGTATCTTTAAAGTTGTCTATTGTATCTTGTAATATGGTCTGTAAAATTCTTCCCGATTTGGATACATAAGTCTTGAACACATTTGTTACACTGCGTAATTTGACTGGATTTTTATGAAATTTTGGAGTCAAAAATATATGAGGATATTTAATTTTATTGCTAGAAATATTTAATTGTTTACAAAATGCCAATAATATAGCTTTTAATTTCTTTCATACTACATTTACTTACTTCATATGCATTATTATTTTGTATATGATCATTTATTAATTTACTATAGTAATATTTACGCATAATTGCATAATTTACTGAGACTTTATCTATATAGAGATAAAGTCTCATCTGAGACTTTATCTACAAAATGTTTTTGTAAGTTTTCTATTGGTCTTTTAATTTTTCTATAACAATCATCATTTTTTCTAAAATTAAAATTCATTAAGTCCCTGAGGACATGAAAACCATATTCCTTGAAGGCCTGAGTAGGTAAATAATATTTCACTGCAACATTTAGAATAAATTTATTACTATCTTCTGATAGCTGTTTTCTCACATTTAAATTGCTGTTTGAAATAGTTAATCGATAACCAGTGCCTTTGCTCATAATTTCTCTTAATTTTTGATCTAGGACTATTTCTAAGTTGCCTGTTACTACGTGCCCTTGATATTCGTCCACGTAACTCTTGTAATCATTGCATCTACATTCTTTTTGACTACCAATTCCTTAATAATATTATAGTTAAAAACTGATCTACTATATTTTATTATACCTGAACGCTCGCTTTATTAACACATTTCTCACCGGGAATAAATCCATGTGTTTCCTAAATATTTCAGAAAATTGTATCCCATTATATGATTTGTTCATGTACAGCAAAAAGTGCAATATTCTATATTATAAGCATCCTTAAAGTCTATCTTTATTTTTAATCTATTAGTAATATATTTGCATAGATCCATGACCATGTGTGATTCGTGATTATCTTTTAATCCAATACATTTTTAAGAAATTTAAAACTATTATTATATTCTTTTATTAAGTTCAAATAAGAAATACTTTATTTGTCCAAAACTAAAATTATTCTCAAAGTCTTGTTATAATTTATTTAATTCTTTTTTAATTGTATATATTCCTCTATATTCTTGCTTTTTGCGTCCACCTTTTCTAACCCTTTTAGTCTTATTACCATTATTTCTACCATTATATATAGACTCCAGTGGCGTAACGGAGATCATTTGTTTCCCCCGCAAAGTCAGGATTTGGGCCCCCACGTTTAATTTACAAAGGGAAAGCATTTGCGTCAGTCAGGCTTTGAGCCCCTTAGAACCCTGCCCCCCGCAAAGCGGGGGTTACGGGGGTGTACGTTACGCCACTGATAGACTCCTTATCATTTTGTTTCAAAGCCTGGATTAAATTTTTGTTGTTCCATTTTACATTCAATCCGTAAGTATACATAGCATTATAAACACCGATGTAAACATTTTCATACCATAGTCTTTTTATCTTATTTGGAACAATCTTAATAAAATTTAACATAGCCCCTTGAAAACCATGTTTATTAAAATGTTGTACCTCTATCCTACCTATATATTTTTGTTGATGTATTTTTTACGATGTCCGATCTATGTTGGTTAATTCTCACGTTAATAGTTCCTGATGTTTGACCTACATATTTAAAGATATATATATATATATATATATATATATATATATATACAAATAGCTATAAAACCTAAGTATAACTTGTCAAGATAGTAGGAAATATTAACCTCCACAGTAGTACAATAACAATCTCCTGGCCTTACGAACCAAAATTGCAGGTTTAAACAAAGTTTTAGGGCTAGCCAACCTCTTCACCTGTAATTTGCCAACACTATTGAGCGATAGGGAACGGAAGTAATAATATTAGGAAAATTTAAGTATTACGAATAAAATACACTATACTATTAAAATATAATGATAAAATTATAGTCTACTAGTATTTACTACTATAGATTTAAAGATGATGCAATAAAGTTGATGGTAAGACTTACTTCGTGAGTACAGGAACAAATTATGTTTCCCCATCGATACAAAAGAAAAAGTGTAGTACCGCATTCATTAAAATTAGTATATATACACTCTGTCGCAAAAAAATATATGCACCCAGAAGAAATTGAGCTACATTCACGAAATTTGGTATGCATGTAGTGTATATGAAAATAAACAAATGATTAAAAATTCAGAACAAAATATCATTTTATTAAGCGGTTACAGCTTGCAAAAGGTTAAAAATCAGTAAGTAGTAAAGCCACCTCTGGCAGCTATACAAGCCGAAATTTGGCGTGGCATCGATTCAATTAGATCACTTATGACCCCTGTGGAAGATCCTGCCATAGTCTTTGCATCTGCGCAGTTAATTCTCCTGTATCTCGGGACGGCTGCAGTTGCCTTCCCAGCGTCCAGACATGCTCTATTGGCGAAAGATCTGGTGACCTGTCAGGCCATGGTAGGACGTCATATCCTTGAAGACATTGTTGGGAGAGTCGCGCAGTATGTGGACGAGCATTATCCTGTTGATAAATGGCACCTGGGCGACTTGATAGTATGGGTAGCACAATCGGCGTTAAAAATATCGTCCACGTATCTGCGAGCTGTCAAAGTGCCTTGAAGGACCACTAAAGATGATCGTGTGTCCCAAGAAATTGCTCCCCACACTGTCACACCTTGTGAAATTGCTGTATGCCGCTCGACAATAAATGCCGGATCGGACCGCTGGCTGGTGCGCCTCCAGACACGTGTGCGGTGGTCATCAGCACTGAGACTGAATCGGGATTCATCACTGAAGATGACACGTCTCCAGTCTGTCACACTCCAAGTTGCCCGAGGTCGGCAAAAATCCAGTCGACACTGCCTATGATGTGGGGTCAATGGTAAGCGTCTTAGCGGACGTCGGTTCCTCAAGCCAACTTCGGTCAGTCGTCTCCTTATGGTTTCTCTTGATGGCACTGGATGTCTGGAAGGAGGTAAGTGGCGTTGAATCGATGCTAGCGACGTTGTTGGTGCCGAAGTGGCCACTCTTCTGATTGCACGATCCTCGCGATCATTTGTGTTCCTGGGACGTCCTGACCCTCCGCGACGGTACACTCTACCTTCTGTGATCCACTGTTGCCAACACCGAGCAACTACCATATCGCTCCGACCGAGGTGGCGGCCGATACGTCTATTCGACCAACCTGCTTCTCTGAGGCCTATTATACGGCCCCTATCAAAGTCCGTCAGCTGCTCGTACTGCCGCCGGTTACGTCTTAGAGGCATCCTAAGTCTCAATATCGTCTATCAAAGTCATCAGATTCGTTTGGATAGCCGTACGGCGCTCGTACTCATGCTTTTAAACTCTCCCAGTTGCGCAACTAATATGCGCATAGCACACTTAGCCTTGTCTCATTGGCTTCGAAATTTTAATCATTTGCATATCTCTTACCAGACTACATTCTTGCCGAGTTTCGTGATTGTAGCTTGATTTCTTCTGGGTGCATATATTTTTGCGACAGAGTGTATATATATATATATACATGAGGAACTTAACTTAAAAACTTAAGTACTTACTTAGGAAACTTAAGTACCACTTTCGAAACATTTGCATAAAAAAAATCTTTTTTCGAGACAAAATTTATTTTTACGTGAAAAAGCATATCTGAAACCATTTTTCTACGTAGTTATCACCAATGTTCAGATATTTTTCATATCGGGAAAGCACTTTGTACCTACAGCTTTTGAAATTTCATTTTTTTAAGCAAGGAATATTAAGCAAGTTGAAATTTATCTTCAACACTTGTAGAGGTTTATGGGGAAAATTCAACGAGGGATGAAATGATGAGAAAGTAGATTCAACAATTCAGCCATGAGCACCCCAGTGTTCATGATGAAGCATGGAGTGGGAAGGCTTCTTTTTTTTAATGTTGGTTTGATTGAAAAAGTAAATGAGAAAAGTCGTGAAAAAAGGTGGTTCACAATAAGATACTGATTTATAATGAGTTTCCACATATTTCAAAATGTGTGGAAAATCGGTGTCATCTTTTTTTAAAGAGGATGCATGCAATTGCTTTCTAGATATGAAAAACGCCGGGAGAATGGTTGTAACTATGCAGAAAAATAGCTTTCAACATGCTGTTTTGTAAAAGTAAAATTTGTTTTGAAAAACCATTTTTCTATGGAAATGTTTCCACAATGGTACTTAGCTTTCGAATATCCCTCGTAAATAAACAAACAGCAATATTTTAATGTTTGTGAAAAGTTTGACAGCAGATCCTTAGTTAAGCATAGAAGATCCTTAGTTTGACTTTAGTTAAGCATACATTAATTTGCTTCTTAACCCGGGGTCACTCCTCCCAATTTTTGCTACCATGGTTACTCGCGGGGTGTAGAGAAAACCCCGAACTTTTAACACTTGTATTTAAATATGAAAAACATTTAAGTCAATTATGATAGTTATTTATAAAGTACAAGATGTTTTTTGTATTATACAAATAAAATTATTAAATTCATTGCATACAAATGAGACTAATATTACTTTAAACTAAACCTACAAAATGTTCATGTTAAAATGCTTAATTTTATATTTTTTCATAAACCACAAGTAAAACGTATATGCCAGTAATAAAAATACTTTATAATTAATGATAAGGATAGAAGAAAGTAGAAATATATAATATTTTAATCATTTTCCAAACATATAAAGATGACTGTATCCATGTGCTGAACTGCTCGCAGGGAGTTCTCACCACCCCATATAAACTTTTGAAGGTGGTTACGTTCCAGTCGTCTGAGTAACAGTGATTGCATCAGGCCTGAAGGTTCAATGACGTAAAATGTGCAGCTACAGAAAAAATCGTGGTTCTGCACATTCTTTTTGGAATATTAGGAGGCTTTTCTTGTTGCTGGGGTGTACAGAACACCCCGCGCGAGTTATCGCGGGTTAATTGTAAAATGGGGCATGGAATATATTTCATAAAACTATTAATGTTGTGATGTACCTCCCCTTGGAGGTACATCCCTCGAAGTATCAGCATGAGCTAGAGGTGTAAGATTAACGTAACAACTAGAATCAAACATTATCTTAATATGACTTTATTAAGATATTCAACTTAAACTTTAAACACATATAATCTTATTAATAGATGAGAGAATCTACTATGACGCAATACGCAACACCCAATATAATTCAGACCTATCTCAGTAATTGGACCACCTAATCTTCAAATATAATAATAATCATAAATAATCAATCCTACCTTATATTATTCTGTAATAAACTTGTCTTTATCTATAGTAGTAAGTAGCTTTACTTTTAACTTCTAACCGCTCACCAATTTGTTTATCCACAACACGTAGAACTTGAATCTTTGAGCAGCGAACTTCAATAATTGTCCAATACTACAACGCACGTTAATTGTCGAACATCCCTTTACACTACCATTACATTGCTATCATTGCCCTCATTGCCATTACGCTTACTCTAAGATCCTATATTTATCCTATATTATTTGCATCTCTTCACTTCTCGTTTCTTGGATTTGGTTGGAAAAGAGTTGCCATTAATTCTGGCCAAAAGAACCCAAAGGACTTGTTAAAGAAAAGACGCGTAAGTCGTCACAATGTAATTAAACTGTTTATTAAGTATGTAACTGATTTTTTTAATATTTAAACAATAGAAAAGATAAATAGCAATATAAAATATTATTTCTGTATTCCATACAAAATGATCATATTAAGCAGAGCACGTACTTAACGATGGACAGTGCACTTCCTAAGAAGGAATACCAGGATGTAAAGCAATTGAAGATTTTCGAACAGGAAATTAATTCCCAGCAATTTCCGATGAATAACTCCATTTTCTCTCTTACCATGCCTGAGAATTACTAAATAATTAAAGTCAATGAAATGAGCAATTTAGAGTCCATATTTAAATTCTAATGGGATTGTTATGAAATATTGATTAGTCCCTTTTGCATCACGAAAATATATATAATGGGGTATCTTTATTTAGAACTTTTTTAATTTTAAAGGAATTTATTATATTTAGGCCTTATGATAATGGCATTGGGAGGGGGGCGCACATATTTGTGTGTGTGCACAACGACATATGTATAGCGATTAGTGTTCTGATATCATTTTGATTTCAATCGTAGTTGAGAAACCTTCAGGCATTCACGTTGTCGATTACATTCTAGAAATGCTATATTCGCAAAAACGATGTTTTGCGTGTCCAATCAGGAACCAAACCTTTAACGAACCTACCAACGTTTGGAGATACGTTTTATGTAATGCCCTACTATTAATAATTTTATGTATTTTTTGGTGCTTATGACTTACATTGAAGATAAACTCCAATCAAAAAACAACTATACAATAATTTCAATTTATTAAAATGGTTTATTTTAGGTAAAATTTGATGAAAGTTATATCGAATTTTAAAACACTCTGCATGGAATGCAAATCCACGTATTTAAACTTTTTTTTACACAAGTTACCTAACACAATTATAAAGGCAATGAACTAATATCTGAAATATATTCAAATTTTCCAAAATGTTATAACTCATTGCACATTTTATTATAGAAAGCTGTATAAAATACATAGCGTTCGTAACAATTAACTGTTAAAAAACTACTGATGTTAGAACTAAATCCTTATCCTAAATCCATTGCTTTTATCGTACTTAAAATAACATCTATACAAAATATGAAATAAATGCATTCATTAACTTTTAAGATATCAGGTTTTACATAACCTAACTTTGACAAAACATTACAACCTTCATAAAAATTTTGATTCTTATTTTACTAAAAATATTGTTTAATATCAGACAATTAAATTTCACTCAATTTATAGTGTTTGCTTCCGTGGCCGCGGTAGCCGAATGGTATAGGTATCGGATCGCGGATTGCCTTGTCAAGAGTACAAGCCCAGTACCACTAAAGACCCACCGTGTAGGGCAGCGATACACGTTAAATCTGTCGAGAGCTGAAACGTCCTTCCGTTGGTGTGGTCTGGTAGTTAGGAGAGGGGGTTACCAGCTCAGGTGTCGTCCATGTCACTTGACCATGGTTCAAAATTACGAGAACCGTCGCCAAAAGCACTCGTGTAGCTGAACAGAGCGACTAATATATTCAAGCAATCAAAGAATAGTGTATGTTTCCCTCTTTCTTTATTTTAATTACTTTTTCCTGGTTGCTCAATTTTTTTCCAACACAAAATGACAAGGATACAAAATTCTTGAATATCATTCAAACATTGATTCTGTAACGTAAGCAGATACCTTCATAGAATTTTTTTTTTAAAAAAAAGCCCTTTGATTTCCAAATAAAGATTGAAATAATATAGAAATTATTTGCTCAATATTTGCAATCTAATTAATCAATAAGTAATCTGAAACAACGTCTACTGATAATCAAATAGGACGCTTACTAAGACTAGGATTAATCGTACGGGATTTATCGTAAAAAGTTGCCATTGCTTCAAGGTGATTCAAAGTCAAAGGTAATTTTTTAGTATCTTGTGTAACTGATCTCACTTGATTGAGATTAATTAATTATTTTACCCATAAATTAAATGGTTAGTTTTAATTACTCATAACAATGTGGTATTTTATTAAGTTTTGAAAATTTCTCTTGAAATTATTTAAAAGCTTCACGCATTTATATGGATAGGAATTCTGATTACTACGGTCATTTAAGTTTCACATGTATTTTTATGCCAAGGGTTTGATTCAAATTACCCTATCTGGCATATGAATAATTAATTTAAGTAATAGTTACTATTTATTAAGTTAGGTTACACTTCAATTGTTACTTCAAAAGATATTTCATGTTTCACCTTTTTCGATTTTTTGTATTGGGAATGAAGAGTCGAATTATCTGTTTTTCTTAAACCCAGTATTAAGTAAAGTCTTCTTTCTGTATTTGAATTAACCCCTTACGTGCCCTGGACGTGTATACACGTCCTGCTCAAATGGGGCGTTTAGTGCCGCGGACATGTATACTCGTCCTTCCAAGCAACGGATTTTTGCATTGTGTTGCACTATTTAAAACTAGTCCAGTGCTTCTCAAACTTTTAATATTCACGACCCAATTTTCACTCATAGTTTTCGTCGCGCACCTGTTCCATACAATAATAATGTATTTAATTCAATAATAATAAGCTTTGATGTAAATCTACAATACCACTTTAATTATAAACCGTACAAATTATGGAGATAAGTATTAAGTTTGTATATAATTTCATGGCGTACCCATAGAGTTACTGATAATTATTAAACTTGTTCTTGACTTAGCACTGTTAAATTAATTGTGAGAGAAACAATGTAGTAATAATACATTTATATAAGTGTATTATATCATTGTAAATGTGTATTTTATTTTTTATTATGTCAGAATGTATTTTTTTTTGCTTCCTTTTAATAAATTAATAATGTTTTAAAAATAATGTTTGTTTTCGACTTTTCGATATACTCGCCCCTCCCCCCTTGTAGGGTTAATACGCCTCCCTAGGAGGCTTGCTCCACAGTTTGAGAAACACTGAACTAGTTCCACGACTTTGGAATACAAAATGACATTGACAATGCTTCTTAAGATTTTACTTATTTAGGAGAAGAATGGGGAAAGAAATTGAAAGGGTATATTATAGGAAAGAGGAAATTCATAGCGAGATAGGTTTTCAGTACTGTTAACGTTTCCTAAGAAAAGTGTAATGTGAAAATGTGTTGTTTGTGCAAGGAAAATATGTTCACCGTGAATCCCCCTATCAGTGCACTAAATGCGATGCTGGTTTATGTGTTCAACCATGATTCAAGATATATTACACAACATATAAGTTTTTTTTTATTGTTATATTGTACCTATTCTTTATTTTATATATTGCAATCATTATTTTTCTTTTTTTTCTTTTTTAAAGTGAAAGTAAACAATTTTTTGGTTGAAAAACATGTCTCTTTTCCCCCAATCAAACATGCAGCAATGAGCGCTTATGGGGAAAATGATGGCACTGGAGGGAGGTGAATTTCGTAGCTGTTTGTGGGTAGTTAAGAGGTTAAAACTAAGAACCACATTTACAATCACATAACGTTAATCTTTTAATTCCAAATAATTTTACTTAGAATATTTACTACACCATTTATTTTTAAAAAGTTCCTAGAGAAAAATTACATTTCTTTCATTAGTTCACTAATTTATTTCCAGTTTTCTAACTCGATAAGTTACAATACGAATTTATTGGGTAAAACTCTGTAAGTTTTAGTTATGGTGATAAGTAATACATATATTTTTGTCATCAAATTTATTTCACAAAATGATGTTGGTAAAAATAATTAACAATCTTTTTAAAAATTAAAATAATTTTATTCAATTTAAGAAACTTTAAATATTGATTTAATTTTTCGAAAAATAATAATAATAAAGTTGAATTAAAATGCATTTATACATGAATGCTCTTTTCCATGAATTTGATGCGATAAGTTTAATTATTAAAAATTAAATTACTTAAAATTAATTCAGTTAATTGAAATAAAAAAAAAATTCATGCCCCTAAAGTTATTTTCATTAAGTTAAGATAAATTTAATATTTAATTCCACGCTTATTTATTTTTTAAAAAAATGTGTCTTTATAGTTATAAAGAAAAAAATTTATATTTTCAATTATAACTTTTCTTTTTATTATTTCACATACAATTATTTCC
This sequence comes from Trichonephila clavipes, assembly GCA_019973935.1. Lineage (NCBI taxonomy): Eukaryota > Metazoa > Arthropoda > Arachnida > Araneae > Nephilidae > Trichonephila > Trichonephila clavipes. The sequence continues at coordinate 830,946 of BMAU01019615.1, forward strand.
TACCAATTCGAATTTTAAATAAACTGAATAAATTTAAAATGAAGTCGTATTAAATTAAATTCTAACCAATTATACAAATGTTATTTCCAACATTCTTATCACTAAATTAAATAACTATAAACATATAAAAATTACAGAAAAATGAAATTTTACAAATACCATGCCATAAAATTTGAAACAATTGGGAAAGAGATCAAAGCTTTATACTCCAATTAAAAAATAAATTTTCATAATATGGGATAATGACTTCAACCTTAGGGTTATGTAAATGATTTATTAAACAATTTGAAGGATTAAATGTTTAAAGATATATTAAACACTAAAGGAAAACTTCTTTCTTCTACGTCTAGTGTTTAGCGTCCGTCTCAGTGATTTCCCGTGTAGTCTTTTGGCGGGCACTATTGGCGGGGTGTGACGTCAGTGTGGATTGATCCACTCGAAGTAACAAGGGGGAGGAGAATGTGACAATGCACATATCCAACCCTACAGCAGTGTTCTCTTTTACTTTCAAATTTAACATACTGTGCCTTTTACTCAAAATAATTACTTTTTGACTGTACTCGAGATTTAAGTCTCTTTGACCAATCATCTATCGAGGCACCAACTACCTACATGGGAATTTCCATGACTACCTTCCTTAACGAGTTAACTGTAATTGGGAATTAACTGTAATCGTCATGGGGAATTTTAAGGATTTTGTGTCGTGATAAGTATAGCCGTCATACGTAAAATTAAAAACAAAATTGGCTATTTAAATTTTATTTTTTTAGAAAAACAAAACATATTCTCAAATTTCAAGATGCTTAGTGAGGCCAGGCAGGAGTAAAACAAATAAAAAAAATATGAAAAATTTAAGACGAAACTCATGCGTCTCCGTATACGCATGCTGAACAAGCGTATAAGTTCGCATAATGAATTTATTTATGTGCCATGATAACGTTTTTTAGATGTCAATGTGAAAGAGGTAAAATCAAAAGTCGGAAAGTTTATTTGTAATAGAATGGTCAGCCATGGGTCAAATATGTTACGCAGTCAGGCACTTCGCCTCTATTGATAGTAACTGTTCCAAAGTTACCTAGCTATCGAGTGGTGTAAAGGCTAATTGTTTGACGTTTAAATCATATGCTAACATTAGGGTATATAATGCCCCAATTCCATGCTACCTAAAGAATAGCTATTTTATTGGGGTGGGAAAGGCAATGTTGCTTTCTAGTAAGATGATTGTGATCAGCCCTACAGCACCTCTCCAGAACTTTTTTTATTGTCAAAAGAGATAATATATGTTTATGTCAACCAAATACATAAGTGTTAGCATTATATAAAAATGGCAATTTTTCTAATAAATTAACTTTTCTGCCTGAATATTTTAATAGTGACACTTACTCCGGGATTAACAAGTATACTCATCATCGATCGGTTTTTGTTACTCGCATAATTGCACACTCTCAAACAGGGGTGCCACTGTTAACTGGTTCAAGAACTTTTTAAGACTGTTCTAGTGCGATACCCTTTTTCTCACACCTTTGTTTCAATACGGATCACAGTTTATAGCCATGTGAATTTATATTTTGACGGCTGGAAAGCTAATCTTTGTAATCTATTATGTCCGGTACAATCTCTGTCAAACCCCACGTATGCCTTATAAACGCGTACAGTTATATTGAAAAACCAAACCATTTCCATTGAACTGATTACTTTATATCACGGTTTCCACTCCTTTCTGCCAAAAATGTATATCTAAGATTTCTTCATAGCTAAACTTAACCCAATCATTACTGAACGGAAGTCGGATGAAGAGCTCTCGACAAGCCTTTTATCTTCCATTTAGCTTCACGGGAACTCTTTGTATATACATGGTCATTCTGATGCTTAAAAGATTCTTCAATGTCAAAAATTTTCTTGTCCGTAAATAGAATTCGTTTAGGACACGGCTCGGCAAATAGTGGTTTATGGGTCACATGCATCCCGCAAATTGTTTTTTCTGGCCCACCAAGACAGAACATGTTTCTCTATATTTGGCCCCTATATATTTATGAGAAAAGTTTTTCTTAAATGAAGTTCAGCAAGCGTAAATACAAATACAAGTTGACTGATATTATTTTGCAGTCTATGCTGAGAATTTTTACACGCAATTTTATTCTATATTAATAAAAATAAAAAAGATAAAAATTCTAACAAAGTTTATATTTGTCTTATTATAATGATTCTAAATGTATTTGTAGCTTATAGTATTGAAATTAGCACAATAAATGAGTTAAATTAAACTTCTGCTAGTTTAACTTACATTTGTTAATTTTTAGAGAGTCCAATTGTGAGTAAATTGTCCCTCTATCTTGTCCAACCAGATATCTGGAAGGATGGGAAGAAACACCAATCATAATCAGAAACAATCTATTTATTGATATACTGATTGAGCAGAACTGATTCAATTAATTTCAACAGGAAGAGAATGCCTCAATGTAAGCAATATATGTGGAACAGCAACAAGATGCATGAATTATAAGAAGACTACAAATATCAACCTCTTTATTTTAGGATCAATTCTATTATCTCAATTAACTTAACGTTAATTTAACTTTAGTGACCAACCGTCACTTTAATTCTTTCGTCTATTTAATTATTCTCTAAAATTAAGTGATACCTGACCAGTATAGCAATCTCACCTGACTTCTGTCTTTCTCTCTCTCCTTCTCCTCCTTGCTAGCTAGAAAACCTTGACTATATAAAATAGACTTAATTTGAATATCATGGCTTTTTCTTCAAAAGGGTTAGTTGTGAATAAACGTGACTGATAGCCCAAAGATTCCCCAAGAGAGAATACATTCGTGACACAATTTATACATTTTCTGAGATTCAAACTTGGTTAATAAATGAAATCTTTTAAAAAGGTGAAACCGTTTCAACAGTGTAATCCTAGAGCCAAAGCAATTGCCCACCCCAGGTCAACAGCCATTATGAGCATGCCATGATTGCAGTGCTTTTGCGTTAGGCAATTTAGTTATTTTGTAAGAAAATACAGTAGGACGTTGTTTATCCAAACAAATTGGGACTGGAAACCGTTCGGAGAACCGAATGCGATCCCTGTAGTATATTAAACTGGACACTATATATCACAAAAATCATCACATGCGGGAAACGTGCTTGAAGAAAAAACAAAATAGGGGCAAAATGTCGAAGTTTTACCTTTGTTGTGGAAAATAATTACTTGCCTTTGCTGTACTACTGTACACCTTTGTTGTCCGCTGCGAAGTCTCTGATTCTCTTGAGTAGTTGTGTAGGACAGCACTCTGACTGTTTTCCGTACCATTACATAGCTGTTTCTAACGCAGAAAACGCGTCAGAATTTGATATACCCTTGCTACTTCCGTTGTTGTTGTTGTTTTCCTCGTCTTCCTCTGTTTCATCGTTGATAAGGTCGGATTATTCTTGCAGGGTAGTCACAATTTCGTCATCAGCATTTGAAATTTAGTCTTCTACATCGCATGCCATCCAGGATTTCTACATCTTATTTGTCGCATTCTTGAAATCCTGGAATAGACTGGGCAAATTCAGTAATCTCCTCCATGTGGTCGTAATTGAAGTCTTTTTCACCTTCTAAAACCAGCCACAGCTTATTCCTTGCATTTTTTCAGGCTCTGTCTTTCGAGCGAGTCCCACGCTTCGGAAGGACTAACAAGGACTTCGGAAGGACCTGCTAACACTTAGCAGGCGTCCTTCATATCGAGCCTTTCAGCAGAAGCAGCAATACTTTCTTCATTGTTTTCTGCCAAAAGTAATCTCTACAAAACTTGTTTCCTATAAATGCACTGTTCGAAAACGTATTCATATAGAGAACATGTAATAAAAAAAAAAAGAAAAACTGGTCCGGATATTTGACGCTCCGAATAAACGACGTTCTACTGTAGTCAGCTTTTTCGATAAATCTTCGTCTCAGGTCTTCAAATTCTGCGTGTAGCACATTGTTATTTTTGAAACACTCGTCTGTGCAGTAAATAGAGTTTTCTTTCGACAAAAATTTCAAACGTTTCTCACCTTGAATGCCTTGATGAAAGATGGTGTTCTTCGCGCACACAAACGACAGCATCTACATTAAAATTTACATTTTACAAATTAGGTATCATAGATACAAGTATTTAATAATATTTTAATCAAAATGTGGAACAGTAGTTTAATTTTCACTTAATTATAACAATGAAACATTTTTTCAACTATAGGCATTTGCATTGTGCATATTATGTGTATAATATTCTTATTTCCACTTCATCATATTAAGTCTTTTGAAATTCCTCATCCAAGACTTTTACCCAAAAAAATTATTAATCCTCATAGACTAGGTACAAAATAAAATCATATATACTTTTGGAGTTTTCGATTAAGTTTTTATATTCATACCTATCTTCACGTCATCATTTTAAGATGTAGTATTTCAAAGATTTATTCCTAAAAATTCCAATCCTTTACACTTTTATCTTCCAAACATTTACATTTAAGAATCAACTTCGTAGTGAAATATTCATCCCATCTGCAATACCTAAAGATGTTAAATATTTTCCGTGAAGTAATGCAAGCGGAAAGAATTACAACCAATATTCAATTTATCCATTTTCCATAAACTCTTCTTTCGCACAAATCTCCAATATAGCTCTAAAACGCCTTATAAAGTAAGATAAAATAAAGGATTCTGCATTATGTGCCATCTATAGCATTTTTGTCAATAAAAGAGAACATTTCAATTCCTCTGACATTGGGATGGAAAGAGCAAGTAATTTAATACCACGTTGAATTGAAAATAAACATTCATCGCCAGTTACGAAGAGCAAGAAATAAAACAATTCTTTGGTATGAGACAGAAAATCGTTCTCCTCAAAAGATAAAATGGCAGAAAAAGGATTAAATACTGCCATAAAAATAGATTCTGTCATTATTAGATATATTCAGAGTCACTTCCAATGTATTTCTACGATATTTCCTAATATATATCTGAATATGAATATGCGCCTTATAAGGTTACATGCAACATTATAAAGTAATGAAAATGAATAGGTCTTTTATGGATTTGAGGGTTCTTTTTTAATCTAGAAATACATTTTATTATGGAATGCGTAGGTTTTTAATATATAAGTGAGCATCATATAATATTTCAAATTTCCTATCAAAAATTTTTTAATGGTAGACAGTTTTAGGTTTGTGAGATAAATTTAAAACTTGTTTTGCATTTTATTTGATTTATTTGAACTAGATAAAGTAGTTTTTGTTATATTTCTATGATCAATTTAAGGCTTTAAGCTCATTTGTTAAATGAGTACAGCTCCTTTACATAATACTTAATATTATCATTTAGAAGACCAAGAGTTTGAGAAGATACATGCTTCTGTTTACTCAGCGGTTCTCAAACTGTGAGACATCCCTCTTGGGGGGCATGATAATTCTACATTGGGGGGAGCAAGAGAGCATATTGAAAATAAAAGATTATTTTTTTTAAAAAAAATTAACTCTCTCTCTCTTATTGAAAGAAAGTAGAACAAAATGCATTCTGACATAATAAAAAATAAAATACACATTTATACTGATACAACATACTTATAAATACATCAGTATTGCACAAAGTAAGCTCATGTCCATAAATTAAGGATAATAAAGTTCAGGCAAAGAAAAAGACAGAAGCAAAACAAATTTGACTTATTTGTAAAGTCTATTTATTAAAAAAAAAAGGTAAAGAGCAAAAAGGATGCTATATGTTCGACAGAATTAATAAAAATTGCAATTTTTATCCCTGGAGCAAATTTCAAAAAAAGAACCTATTTACAAAAAACAGTATAACATGGTTAGTATGATGGTTAGTACGGAGTATGTCTCCCAGACGATGCAATACAGGCCTTACAACGCCTAGGCATGCTGAGTATCAAATTATCAATCTGATCTTGGAGAGTATTACACCACTGATCCAGCAATGCCCTCCGAAGTTCCGGTAGATAGGTGGGAGGGGGTTGACGGGTTACAATTCGACGGCCAAACATATCCCACACATGCTCTATTGGATTTAACTCCGGTGAGTATGCTGGCCAATCCATACGGGTGATATCCTCCGATTGAAGGCATTCGTCTACAATGTTTGCACGGTGAGGACGGGCATTGTCATCCATAAGCAGAAATTCATCACCCATGGTGCCCCTAAACAAACGTACATGTTGTTCCAGAATGACATCCCGATAGATATGGCCTGTCATTGTTACACTCTGAATATGCAGGTCAGTTCTGGAACCAAGAATAATTCCTCCCCAAACGAGCCATCCTGCACCACCGTAACGGTATCGTTCAATGGTGTTCTCTTGGTGGTAACGGGTACCTGGCGCTCTCCATATTAAAGTATGGCGAGAATCATACTGAAAACTAAACCTGGACGCATCCGAAATCATCACACAAGACCACTGTTGTGATGTCCACAATGCATGCTCTGTACTCCAGGTTAATCGCAGGCGACAGTGAGTTGCGGTAAGTAGAACAAATCTGAAAGGCCTACGTGCATATAGACCAATGTGCCTTAAGCGTCTGTACACGGTCTGCCTTGAAACTGTTGTACCGGTAGCTGAAGAGAGCTGACGAGACAGGTCTGATGCTGTACTCCGTCTGTTTCTTTTGGCATTAACTGCCAAATATACCGGTCCTCATTCGGCGTTGTAACTCGGGGGTGACCTGTGCTGTAACATCTACTCACATTGCCATCATCTTGGAATCGTTGTCAAAGCCTGGATATGACACTCTGGTCGATTCCAAGTTCCTCGGATACTTCCAGCTGGGTACGTCCACATTCCAGTCGTTCAATAATTCTACCACGTAAGAAATCATGGAAATGCTTCTTTTGTGCCCAAACTATGCGGTTATTTCACTGAAAGGCTTTTAAAGCGCTCGTGAACAATTTTACTTCTTTGTCACCATTCCTTATATACCCCTCTCTTACACTCTCGTCATTGTAACGTACTATTTGTGCCATCTGGTGTTTTCCTGTAATTTGCAAATTCTTCAAGATGTGTGTGATAATTCTACAGGTGAAATTTTTATTTTAGAGTTCAATTTCTGTGTGATTCTGAATTCTTCTTAATTTATGGACATCAGTGTATTTGATAATAACTTACCGGTTAAGGACAAGTTTGATAGTTACTAGTAACTCTTTTCTGTATGGGCTTATTATATATAAAACTGTATACAAAATTTAATACTTTTGCTTACAATTTTAAAGTTTATAATTAAGGTCGAATTGTAGCTTGAAAGTCAAGGTACATTGTTATTGCATTTGACACATTGTCATTACGTGAGGGTGAGGGCGATGAAAAAGTATGATTGAAAATTGGGGCAGAAATAATGAGATTTTGAGAAGCACTGTATTAACTAAAATAATTACTATGCTTTAAAAATAATTTTAGAAGGAAGTGCAGTTCACTAATGAATGAAACGTCAGCAAGTTTTGGCTTTTAACGGATATCTGAAAAAAAATTTAGCGATATGAGATTCATACTGAAATCAGACTGTACTACTTAAAAATGAATAAATCTTAGATGTGAAAAGTATAAGCGCAGCAAAAAACATTCTTCATAGACAGAATGACATATTGTTGGTTCAAGCAGAAAGAGCAGCGAAGCATAATCCCTTAATAAAATACATCACATCCTCTTACTGCAATTACGTTGCAGCGTCTGTTTGTATTCAAAATCAATTTATGCAACATATCCTGGGGTAAAATTCCCGTTTTCAAAGATGATATGTGATACTTGACTTTTATTCCTCGGAGAATATATACGCCACTCTTTTCCCAAGTATCTCCTCAAAATCACACATGTACGAAAGGATTTCTATTGGTAAGTATCAACAGCCAATGCATTCTACTGGTATCTTCACAAACTAGATGCCCCTTAACAGCATGGACATGTGGGGTTGTGATCACATCGGAACAGGTACAAGTGAAGAAGGATAACTTCGCAGCAATGATCTTTAGTAAGTATATATATATATATATATATATATATATATATATATATATATATATATATATATATATATATATATATATATATATATATATAATGCTCATTCAAAAATATAGAGTTCTACCAAAATAATTTTGTACGCAAGCTCTCCAAGATCAATGATTAATATTTCTGATTGTATAAGGCAGTTAATATATCTGAATGACCATGGCATTCTGATCTGGTCGGTGTTATTTGGTAAAGTCCTGGTGTTTTTAATAGACAGCAGACGTTTAGGGGGAGGGCGCTGATGCATGCTAAATCTATTGAGTCCCCACGTTGCTGTGAAATGGATGATATAAATGCTATAACATCTCAGATCACTCCCTTGACCATGGCTCAAAATTAAGAGGTGGCGAAGGTTGATCATAAACAAGAGCAGCATGTCGTTTCGCGTCCTACGTTAATAACCTGATGTCAATGAAGACCACACTTTAGTGAGGCGTGGAATTCGGGAGAGCAGGATGGTAGCTCAGATAATGTTTTCGTCACTTGACCATGGCTCAAAATTGCAAAGACTGAGGCTAATAGCACAAGGGCAGCTTCAAAGTTCAACTTTAATAAAGAAATAAATTCAAACTCAAATTACGAAGTTTATTGCCAATAACCCTTGTATTACGACAGAAGGTGACATCAATAAACAATGAGTGTAATAATTAAGTGTGAATATAATATATTCTAATCCATGTAAAGGGTGTTTTTTTAGAGGTATAGAACTTTAAATTGCAACAAAACAACGATGTATTATTCGATTGACATGAATTTTTTTTATTCCAAAGATAATCTTGTGGCATTACATTTTAAATATGATTTCTGGCATATGACTGCCACGGCAGGCTCGGATGTAGTCCAATCTGGACGTCCAATTTTCGATGACTTTTTCTGACATTTGTGGCCGTATATCGGCAATAACACGGCAAATGTTGTCTTCCAAATGGTCAAGCGTTTGTGGCTTATCCGCATAGACCAATGACTTTACATAGACCCACAGAAAATAGTCTAGCGGTGTTAACTCACAAGATCTTGGAGGACAATTCACAGGTCCAAAACGTGAAATTACGCGGTCATCAAACGTGTCTTTCAATAAATCAATTGTGACACGAGCTGTGTGACATGTTGCTTGCGCCGTCTTTTTGGAATCACAGCTCCTGGACATCATGATTGTTCAATTCAGGAATGAAAAAGTTAGTAAGCATGGCTCTATACCGATCACCATTGACTGTAACGTTGTGGCCTTCAACGTTTTTGAAGAAGGATTCCACCAGCCCATAAAGCGCACCAAACAGTCAGTTTTCTGGATGTAACGGTGTTTCGACATACACTTGTGGATTAGCTTCACTCCAAATGCGGCAGTTTTGTTTGTTGACGTAGCCATTCAACCAGAAGTGCGCTTAATCGCTAAACAAAATTCTCTTATGAAAATCGGGAACAACGGCAATCTCGTTTTGGGCCCATTCGACTAATCTACGCCTTGCTTGATGATCGTTTTGATGAATTGCCAAACCAAACTGAGAATAAATCACTTGACAGTTGTTAAATTGGTCGCCATCTTGGAAAGTAATGCCAACTTAAGGTATGTGACTACCTTCGGAGCACTTTTTTTGAAATATATAAAATTTCAATTAAATAAACCTTTTTTTATTTGAAATGGGACATAAAAGTAAGAATTTCAATACAGTTCTTACAAAGTTAAAAGTAATTTTGGAAATATTGGGAATTTTGAGTGAAATTTTAGTGAAAAATTGCAGTTGCGGTAAGGTTTGTATTGAAAATGCTAATTAATATATTCTTATAATATTTATACAGTACATAAATGACATCATTATCTGTGTTGATAGCTATAAAATTTGTAAATACTTCTGAAAGTTTTTGAGATATGTAAATTTTTATGCAAAACCTCAATTTTTTATAAAACACTAATGTTATTTTCTCACAAAAAGTGCAATAAAATAAATAAATATATATACAGAGATTAGATTATAGTCTAGAATACAGATAACACTAAATAAAACATTTTCTAAAAATTTCAAGTCAGTATCTTAAAAAGAAATTCTGTAGTGAACTGTACCGTGAAGAAAAAAATTGAAAAACATAGTTTTTCAGGAAATGCATTTAAAGATTTTAATACTACATGAAAAAATTTCTACTAATTTTACACTTTTTAAACTCACTATATTTATAGCTCAAGCTCTTTTTAGCTTCCTGTAAGGCTGATTTGACCTTTATTTTACCCTTTTGTTGTTTTCTGGAGAGTTTTGTAGACTATAACAATTTTTTGTTTTTAGCGAAATTTTGGTGAAAAATTGCAGTTACGACAAATCTTGTACACAAAATTCTAATAAAAGTATTTAAATAATATTTATAGAGAACATAAACAACATCTTTATCTGTGATAGGAATAAAAAAAAATTGTAATGTTTTTGAAAGTTTTTTAAATATGCCAAATTTTATGCAAAAACTCAAATTTTTAAAAAATTAATGCTTTTTCTTTCATAAAAAAGCAATAAAGTACATAAATATATACACAGATATTAGATTTTGATTCATAACACAGATATAACTATATAAAACATGTTCTGAAAATTTAGATTTAGTATCTTAACAATATTTTGTGTAGTGAGCTTTATTGTGAATAAAAATATTTAATAACAGTTTCTCGTAAAACACATTTAATAATTTTAACTCAAAATAATTACTTTTCTACTCACTAAACATTTTCAAAACTCCCCATATTTATAGCTTAAGCCCTCTTTAGCTTCATTTTTAGCTAATTTGGACTTTTTCTTGGCTTTTTGTTTTTTTCTGGAGAGTTTTGTTGAGGGTAATGACTGGCGTTTCGATTTTTCAATTCTCTCCTTGTCAATTCCCATATAGTTTTTAAGTGTCGTTGGATCAATTCCTATACCTAAATAATTAAATACAGGCAATAGCCCTAAATAACCCGAATTATATAAGAGGACAGCCATGTATGAACCCAAAAACAAAGTTTTTTTATGAACAAAAATTTCTTTCGGCAAAACAGACCACAATACATTATTAAAACTTTCATTATTATTTTGAGTCTTGCCATGGAGGCATTTTTTTAGTAACTCTTTATCACAGAGTGCTAAATAAGTAGGCTTTATCACTTTAATCACGTAATTTGAAAGGTCTGCTGTTTTGTCCGCATATATTTTGCCATCACTTAATGCTTGTTTATATTTGCACCAGCTGTCTTTCCCTGTTGGACATTGCCCATGCATGGGATTTTGATTGCTAGAGCAGCAGTGAAAGAAGGCAGCTATTACAGCAGATTGCATTTTTTCGAGGCATCCAACATTGCTGCGGATGGCAATTCCATAATAGTTCTGCAGTTTATCGATAAATTTATCAGTTAATTTCCACTTCCCACCAAGTTCTTTGGTGTTCTTTTTTAGTTTCCTTAAACGTGAGCCTACTCTTTTTTGTATATGTCCTATACATTCAAGTTTTGTGACACTGTTTTCACCATATATATCCTTCACTTGTAAAAAGCCCTTGGAATCACCATCACCATAGTACTCGGTGTATTGCAGGTCTCGTTTGATTAGTGACCTTTCAAAAATTCTAAAAGCTCCAACAGCTTCCATGTTTCCAGAGGATCCTTTATAATTTGAACATACATGCTCACGTTTCACATTCAATTCACACATTTTACAATACTGAGTCATTACTTCCAGATCTAAAATTTTTCCCGTATCAATGGAAATAACTGAAACGTAGCCATTAAGTGACATATGGCCTCTCCGCTGCCATGAGCCATCTACCGAAACACCACAAGTTGTACCTTTTTTAAAATTTTGCACTTCTTTAGATGCAGCTTTCATATTTTCTTCAGAACATAACTGTACTGCTTCCAGCAGTTTGAGTTCATGAGCTCTGAAGGTATTTTTAGAAATGCATGGCAATTTTAAAGTACATAACAACTTCTTACCAGCTGTGAATCCTCTGCCAATCAATCTCAATCCAAATACCAATAAAGTATTGAGAGAGAATTTCTTATTTTCTTTAGGAGTAGAAGTAAAGCCAGTCATGAACCCACAACTGCAAGCCACACACAAATTAGAGCAAAGTCCTTCCTTAGAATCTTCTGCCAGTTTCAATCCAGTTGCATAACATTCCGGACAACACAAGATTGAAATAATTCCCATCAAAGCTTGAAATTAATAATTCTATTTCCTGTAGAACCATGAAATTCAGGTTCAGGCACATGAAAACTGTCAAAAGTGCTCAATTTCGCTTCACTTGCAGACGTACTATTATTACTGTTAAGTGCTAACTTGATAAACCTATTACCATAAAATTTTCTCTTTCTAGATACTTTCGATCTAGCTTTCGGCATTTTGAAATTACTCACAATCAAATAAAACGTTAAAATTAAATGAAAATTAATGAATTAACTGAAAAATTATCAAAAGTAAGTAATAATTAAGAAGAACGCTTTAGAATGAACAATGTAAACAAACTATAAACGATATTATTATTGCCATTCAGTAAAACAAGCTTGAATTAAAAAAAACAGTTGCCAGATTAAAAAATAAGTAACGGATACTTAATAAATAAGTAAAGGATACGTTGATCTATATTTACCATAAATATTAGATATTTATATTGCTTAAAAGTCACGAAAAAGACGTTCAAACTTTTTGTTTACATTTTTATGTCTCTTTAAACACCCATTTCCGGTTTTGAAAATTCCATTTCCGGTTTACTAAATAAGCTATAACTTAGCTTCTAAATATCGTAGGAACTAAAATAAAGTATTTTTGGAATCTTAAGAGTATGGGCTATAATATAAAAACAAAAAAAATTTCGAAAATGTTCTCCAAACCGAGGATTTTGGGGTAGTCACATACCTTAAACTTCTATACCTGGAAAAAAAAACACTCTTTATGTCAGACATCATATATTTAAACATTAACAGGCGTTTAAAACCTAAATCGTTATTTGTAAGGTGGTATTTCTAATATGGTTCCTTTCAATTCTTGTGAATGAAATAGTCTCCCAATTTTTATTTTTAACTTTTTAAAACATGTTAAAAAATTTAATTTAACAGGTAGTATTATCAAACAACTTCCAATATGCAAATAAAAAACTACATGGAATCTTTAGTTTCGTGCTTAATTATCTTGCCCACCTTTATATTAGTAACAAATTCAAAGACTCCTTTCAATTATTTGATACTAGCTGGTATACCCGTTCTTGGCACGGGTTAACTGAAAAATTAAACAACACAGATTGAAGGAAAAAGAAGTTTTTAATTAGTTAATTTTATGTGAATTGCAAATTAAACAAAAAAAGCTTTTTGCCTATTTCAGCTAAACAAAAAAAAGAAAGGAAAAAAACACCTTTGTTAAATTTTAAGTATATAGATCTAATAGCAGAAAAAAGGATTTTTTTTATTTATAATTCCTCGTAACACTCTTGAGGGTCGATTTTTCAAAATACATCCCTAAGCTGATCTCTGCTCAGCAAAAGTAACACATTGTTAAAAGTTTTGCGTAATGAACGCTTAAAGTAGTGTAAATAATTTATATCTGTAAGTGTAATACATTAATATTACTTTCTGTTGCATTTATTTTATTTTAAAATTGTAATATACGCAAGCAACGCCGTTTTTTAAATTATAATGACGATTCAGTGAAAAACATAGTTAAAATATTAACGATAGAGTCAAGTTGGCAAATTCCAAGCTAAATTTGTAGCTCGAGCTTCATTAGAGCTTTGTAAGACCCGCCGTGTAGGGGAGAAATGCACTTTAATACTTTATCCAACCGCATTATGATTTGCTGCAGTTTTTTTTATACAATATTTTTTTGGAGCACTACATTTCAAAATAAGGGATATACATAAACAAAATACTCCACTTTGGAAAATTTAATCCGTTTAGAGCTAATAAATTAATTAAAGATATTCCCCTGTAAAATTAATTATATACACCGTTCACTTAAAATAAGTAGTCAAATCATTTTCCAAGGTCTTCACTAACATACAAAAACATAAGACACTTAAATATTGACATGAACTATTTTTTCGGGACAAAAATAATAATCTTTGCAATCCGCTGAAAACGCTGTCAGCTGAAAACGCAATATCTGCTACAAAACTATTCTGCTTCCCCGCTAAAATACTCATCATAGAACCCGTGCTGCCATATATCTTGGAAGAGTGGATTTCGAAGAATATTCCTGCTAAGTATTGGTAGAATATTTCTTCTAAGTTGGTGTGGTGTGGTAGTTAGGAGAAGGGGGTGCCAGCTCAGGTTTCCACGTCACTTGATCATGGTTCAAAATTACGTGATACATTGCCAAAAGCCCTCGTGTAGCTGAACAGTGCGATGTTAATATTCACTCACTCACACACTCCATAAAATACAGTACAGTAGTTATAATTATTTTTATACTTAAAAACGCAATATCTACCTATTCAATTAAAATTATAGCGTTATAGTTAACTACTAACCACAAAAAATTTTGAAAATTTATCCAAATGATGCAGTGTGAAAGAGAAAGTTTATTTACTTGAAGTACCAGAACCGATTAAAGCATTTATTTTGAAAAAAAGATCCATTTCTTACTACCAAATATGCATAATAAAATCATAAAAAAAACATTAAAATAAAGAGAGATTTATAACAACCTCTACCTTCAAAACTTAGTTTTAATTTGAAATAAAAAAATAGGCAGTATTCTGATCACAGGAATTAATTAGAGGCGAGACCCTTGCGTAGCCAAAGCAAAAAGAGTTTTTCACAAACAAAAGATAGATATATGCTGACGTTGGCTTTTTTGCAGCGCAAGCAAGATTTACTTGCAGATGTCAGAATTTTTTCCTTCTTACTTGACAAATATCGTTATATTTTGGACGCTTTTTACAAATTTTTATAAATTATAGCCTATGCTATAAATTATAGCCTATTTGTAATTCTGATGTATACGCTATATTACTGTAAAGTTTCATTAAAATCCATTCAGTTGTTTTTGCGTGAAAGACCCACAAAGATCCTCACAAACTTTCACATATATAATATATATTAGATGTTTGTCCTTTATTCATTGAATAACACCTCATTCAAATGTTTACCTTTTAAACCGAAAATGCTATTTTATATTTATATCGATTTGCCTTTCAACTAATCGATATTTCCACTTATCTCCGCTTAATTATTTTGCCTCACGAGACTCTCTTTCAGACCAAGTGAATTTATAGGAAAACGATTTGTAAGCAATTTGTGGATTAGGTGAAATCGAATTGAAGAGAAATTCTTTCCAGTAATTTACTTTAAGGAAGGATATATATCCTTAAGTTACACCGATATTTCTAATTAAGGAGAATCTCATTGGCTTCTGGAAACGAAGAATATCCATTACAGAGACATCAAGAAGCAATCGACAAGAGGTTGGAAAGAGTCTTCAACAGAAATGGTTGGTCTTAATGAATACTTTTGAAATTCGTCCATCTTATTATTTTCGATACTTGTGGATCGATTTGACTCACATTTAGTAATTTTAAATTTCTTCATGTTAATTAGAGCATTTTTATTAAAAATACTTAAGATCTTGTTCGGTTTTGTTTTAAAGTAGGTCATAATTTCTTTTAATGATGTTTTTGATGGAGTTTCATGATTATTATTTTTAAAAGGGAAATGTTACAGTTGGATTCTATTTAATTATTTTAGTTATATTTAATTTATTTTGATGCCATATATTAAATGCACTTTAAAATTATGTATTTAACCACCATATTCACTTTTAGATGAGCCGGCAGTCAAAAGGAACATCATCCGGGGTTCCGCGAAAGTTCATTTCATAGGCGTAAGTTGTATCCCTAACCTCCTGTTGAAATTAAGGAATTTTGACCGGCATAAAACTGGATTAGATTTAACCACGTTTGCACAGTAAGAACAGTCACAGATTCTATTTTGACCGATGAGGCTGCTAACTTGCAATTGAGTAACCGGATTTTTTAAAACAAAATAGTGATGAAATGAAGTTTTATACGAAGGTTTGGCTTTATACTTAACCTAAGTTGCTTAACTTTAGATTTCGAAGTGCAATACAGCTGACGTTTTTTTTTATATATTATTATATAGTGCAGTATAGTCAATAATATATTAATTTTAGCTACAAAGAAATGTTAAAAAGCAACATTAAAAGCATTTTTTCCGCAAGATATAGCTGTGTCAGAAGATATCTTAATTAAAACAAGTTTGAAAACCCTCTTAAAGAAAAGTTTGTTCAATAAAATAGGAAATTTGATTAGTAACAAATGCACATAACTATCTAATAACATTTATTTAATTAATATAAATGAAGTTTGGAAGGGTTTGTTTTTTGCAAAAACTTTGTAAACTTTTTTTTTTCGATTAAGTAAACTTCTAAAGGAATTTTTGCTAAATCCAAAGTTGTGTAACTTGGGAATTAAATTTATAAATTTTGATTATGTGTTATGATTTTAAAAATTTGAATGAAATGGGCAAATACAAAATTTATGAAATATTTTAATTATTTTTTTTTATTCTACAAATTAAATGCTTAATTTTTGAAAAATGTATTCATGATATTCACAGTAGATGAAAATAACGCTAAATCTTATGAAATAATATTTTCTTTGTATAAATATGACAATTATGTAATGGACTTAAGTCGTATGAAATCCTAATCACATGTTGAATTCCATGACGTGTTTCCATCCATTCCGCTCTCGCGTTTTGCTGTTGCCAACTTTTGGTTTTTGGAGAAACTTTCTTTTAAAAAGTAGAGGATAGTGGGGTATTATACGATAGTCGGGTGATGTAGAATATCGAGGTTGTGGCATTGTTGGTAGCTGTCAAGGTGTGGTAAAACGTTGAAGTACTGAAGAAAGACTCTCACGAAGCATTGCAGTAATAGTTGACTCTTTGTTGTTGCATGCCACTCGCTACCAAACAAAATGTGTTTAGCGATTTTCAAAAATTTTTGCATGTATATTTTCAAACATTTTAACCTACTAGTACACTTGCGACTTGAACCTTAACCATAATGTATATAAAATAATTGTAGTTTGCAATGCTGAGGTCTTTTTTTAGTTGGCAATGTTTTGTCCTTCAGTTTATAAGCTCATTTTACAAGATGGTCTGTCGAGGATTATGGAATACTAGATATTCCAAAATATCAACATATTCTATTCTGTTTTATTATTTGTAATAGACTTCCTACTATCAACCAAATAATCAAAAAACAAAGACGCTAAATATATTTTCTGTAACGGATAATTATTCGAAGATAAACGACGTCTAAATTTGGATTCAATGATTAAGCTTTTCCTGTAGCATCACCGTGACTATACTGGACTGTGGATTTTGTTAAGAACTTTGAAACAAAAATGATATTTATGTATTATTAAAAATTTGTCTTTTATGGTTAAAATAATTACGTTTTACGAAGCCTTAATTAGTTTTCCAATGGTTTAAACCAACAATTCCCTATAATAATCTCCATTCATAATTTAAAAAATTATTACAACAAAATGAAAATTATTTATTTTTTGACAAGCGAAAATTTCCTTACAATCATTTGTAGTATGTATCCATGTTGATTTTGGAGATTTGTTTCAAAAACTAGTGAAGTTATTTATAGGAATGTAAATAGTTCCGTAATATCCGACTCTCATTTACATATTAGTAACAAATAACAACGAACATAGGTAAACAAGATGCTCTTGATTAAAAAATACACGTATAATATTGTTTTTTAGAAACAGATTTTTGAAGAATTATTGTACTTGAACATCTTTATCTAAATTTTACAAGAAGAATAAGAAATTCGAATCTAATGTTAATTCTGAATTCAATGGAGAACACCTGATTGCATTGTGATCATCACAAATTTAGTCCGTTGTAAATTTAGTGCAAACTTATAAAAGCTTGTAAAATCGCAAACTAATTAAAATTTTTAAAAATCCATGCATTTTTATTTTTTTATTACTCTGCAATGAAGTGTTTTTACAAAGTTAAAATTTTAAGGTGAGTTATATCATATATAGTTTGGGGGAGTTAAATTAAGTGTACTAAGCATTTTGTACTGCACAAGAGAAAAAATAATAAAAAAATAATCCGAGTTGAATTTTGTTTTTTGTTAATGTTACTTTTAATATGTTTCTCTAAATCAAAACTTTTTCTTTGGCAATTTTCTCTATTTCTGTCTTCTTAAGTACATGAAAGATTTTGTTTACATTAAGTAAAAAGCCATTGAAATTCTAAAAAAAAAACGAAAAAATTAGATGTTTAAACAAAAAATATATCTGGACAGAACATGAGAAAATTCTTACGGTGACATTTCTGTGGGACAAAAAAATTTTTCGAACTTCTGTAAGATATCCTTTGGAAGTCAAACAAAATATGTTTATGTCCATTGCTTGTAGGAAGAGCGTAAAGAAATGTTATTCTGAAAGAGGGATCGAATAAAGACAACGTTAAAAGAGAGAGCGGTGAGTTCTCCAAAAGAAGTATTCGAAATCAAATATACGTATATGCTTTATACATAGCTATTTAAGCTAAATTTTAAATCGCTATTTTTTGTTGTTCTTTTGTTGCCACCGCGATGAATAAAAAAATAAATTCAATAAATTCGAAAATATTCCAGTTTTTTTTTTTTTTGGAGTATTCTTTTATAAATTGTGTTGAATTTTGGTGAAAAGTTTAAATATTTTAGAATATAGAGAAAATAAATACATTGCTGTGTGTGTAAGATGTTCCATAACAAAGCATTTATTTTATTTTCTTGTTAATGAACATTTGGCTGTTTTTTTCTGAAACTTTCAATAGAAAAAATATAGAATTTCTTATACGAAGTAAATAGAAAATACTTCAACTATATGTTCTCATAACTGATTTAATCACACATTTTTAGTGATTCAATTAATGCTTATTGTTGTCATTTCCGAATTCTCAAGTATTCAATAGAATTTTTCTTTTCCATGATAGCGCCTTTTTTAAATTTTCTAATTTTTTGCATGTATTAACTGTTACAGCGCAGTTATCAATTCATTAGCATTAACTTTAAATTATTTCAAAGCACTTATCATATAACTTTTATGAAACTAAAAGAAATGCATATTTCATACTCAAAAAATTGTATAAAATAAACAAGTTAAAAGCACAAAATTTTTATATGAGTAATAATACAAGGGGGTTTATTCGCTCTCTTTTTCTGATTGTGCTGCTTTCGTTTAAAATAAGACATTAAGAATCAATTATCATGGTTAAATATTTGATCTTCTTCACTATATATTTCAGATGCTATATTCTGCCTACAATATGTAAAATTAGTGAAAATTTCTATTCAGAATGTACAAGATAACATGAATTTCTCTTTTGATGAATTTGTAACATATTTCACTTATAAATCATTCCAAATAATTCATATAAAATTAGACCTAAGTGTTTTTACATGTATCCTATCAAGGAAAAATCATCGTTTATTAGAGTAGGAATGTAGAATTGATGTTCAAATCATTGATGCAGGCGTAACATCTCTACCTTCTAAATGTATTTTCATGATGCTTTAGTGGTTAATTCCTAACTGAAAGGAGTACTAGCCTGTTCTTTGAGCAAAAAGATGTTTACGATATGATTAAGTATAACACAAGGTGATTAGTGCTCCTTTTACCACTTGTAATGTCAAAAAATAATAATAATTACTAATACTTATTTCGAGAGTGAGGATTTTTAAGGTATCCGACTACGTTCCGAACCGTGATTTTTCAAAATCGTGTAAATGGATAATATTTATACTTATTGTCCCTTAGATTAGAAAACGTATATAAAATTCTTTTAAGATAAGTATTACAATAAAAAATTATTTAAGTACAATATTTTGACAAAAAATGAACGTAGAATGACCCATTTTCAAAATATTTTCCTTTTTGTAAAAAATGCTTCTATCATAATAATATTTTGCCTGTATATAGCTCAGACCTCTGTACAGAGGATCAACTAGAATTGTTGAAATATATGACTTAGAAGTGGGTTTATCCATGTTTTACTACAACAGAGGGGATAAATTAAAAAAAACGCCGATAATTATTTTAATTGGTTGTTACTCTGAAAATGAAGTTATTTTTTTGAAAATCATAGTTGAACCTCTGTACAGAGGTCTGAGCTATATACAGGCAAAATATTATTTTAGAAGCAATTTTTATAAAAGGAGAACATTTTGAAAAAAGGTTATTCTAAGTTAATTTTCTGCAGAAATATTGTATTTAAATAATTCTTTTTGTCAAAATGTCCTTAAAACAATTTTATACATGTATTCTAATCTAAGTGACACAAAATATCATGAAAATTATCCATTTATACGCTTTTTTAAAATCACGGTTCCAAAAGTAGTCGGATACCTTAAGTCTGTGGTTGATCAGCTTTCAAACGTTTCTTACTCGCATTTTCTTCCAGAGTAAATCAATGTTCAGTTCTGGAACTCTGCAGCGTTCTATCAATCGTAGAACACAATAAATTTCTTTTAAAGGGAAATAATGAAAGACATATGCAATCCAGACACAATTGCAAAGGATAATCAAAATCCGCAATCATGAAATACACTGTCATTGTTACATCTAAGATAGCTTCAGATGTGTTTAAATATATCAAGCCCTTTAAATCTACCCGATTTATTCTTTAACCTGGTGAATTATTCAAAAGATGATAGAATACAGCAGCAATACAGCCACTTCTATTTTAAAATATTTATTAAATTTGGACATGTCTAATTTCAATCAATTCACACTCACAAAAACACAGATACGTTTAATGCTTATATAATACAGTCAGTTACAAACTTATTTTTATATTGATGGAACAAGAGCTCGCAGGCTCGTGAACAGTCCGTTCACTTTAATTCGCTTTTAAATGTGGACGGTCTTCCTCACGGTCATCGTCAAACTGTAATACTTTAAGATTGTCTGTATGCAGGTTAAAAGTTATACTAGAATGCTTGAAGCTATTCTAGATTTAGGTAAGGGGTTTGTATATACGTATACATAGCCATTCTCTCTGGTTTCTCTTTTTAATACGGCGCAGTAATTTAAGCAAATAGGTGGGACAGTTGGCTCCTTGAAACAATGCTTAGCTTTTAAGTTTTAACTCTAAGAATTTGTTATTGATTTATTATGGCTATTCTACTTTCAAGTGTAGTATTGCACTGTATAACTACATATTGTTTAGGATTATGTGTTACATTCAAAGCAATTTAGTACGATGACTTTCAGACTGGACCAACGGAATTATGTTATTTCTTGCCCATGTTTTTCGAAAGTCGGCACAACTAAATATTTCTGGCTAAAGAAGTAACAGGTTTTTGCACTGTAAAATAACAAAGTATAATATCACATCATATACTTCAAACTCTTTTGTACATTTCAATTTCAAAAACATTTTATTGTTCCATTCTTTTATTTTTGAATGACTTTGATATTTTTGGTTAGTAATCTATGCAGATAATAATCTATTACTGACGTAATAGTAGTTTGTTCTCTTTTCATAAGTTTTTAAAAATACTCATTTTATATAAAAAAAAGAACTCCTGTGGCAAAATTGAGCTTACTTAACAGCATGATACCAAAATCATACTTAATTGAAAGTAATAGCTGTAACTATGAAACACCTAACCACACTTTATCTTATGTTAATTAAAATTGGAACACTTATTCCTTTCTTCAAGTACTATATAGTTCTAGAAATCATTATTCATACACGACTTTCAAATTAACATTTCGCTGCTTTGTAAAACTTCAGTTCAATAACATTCCTTTCAAATATCCCATTCGAGGCAGAAAATTGGGCAACAATTTGTTTGGAATGGCCGATAAATAGTTCCGAGAGTAATTAGCACTAAATGGTCAAACAGAGTGTCAATCGCGGAGAAAGAAGAAGCTCTGCATTCTTTACTCAATAAAATAAAGTTTGATAGGTAAAATTAATGTTTTTATAATTTGCAACATTTTTCGATAAGATCATTCAATGTGAAATATCATCAAATGACAAATAAACATTTGCATTTCAAGAAAAATATAAAGAATTAATTAGTTTACGATATAAAAGCAAAGCAATTCACTCCAAGCTGGAATGTATCAAATATTTGATCCACAGAAACTTGTGTACGATTTTTATCTTTACTGTATTGGATGTTTTGGGTAATCTACAGTATTAAGTGCTGTGAGAGCGATTTATGATCAATTTAATATAGTAAGTTATTGATGTGGTTTCCAATGCCATCTCTCTGACGTAGACAGATTAAGGCCCACGAATTCAGCGTGGCAAGGGGCTAGAAGTACGTCTATCCTTTGAAATAAGCACCATACAGGTGACAGTACAAATTAGCTCGACGAAATTTCCCGATTAGACGATAGATGGTGAAATCACCTATCTCCACCTACACAATTTAGGCATGGAACTGAAGGGGAGGGAAATATTCTCCAGTCCCCGGCACTCGTGATTCAGCCCACAAGACTTCGGACCCACTGAATTAACGAGTACGTACTCCGTGTGTACTCGCGGGTTATTTGGTGGCATCGGGCATCGAGCCCATGTCTTCCGGTCTGGAGTCCGATGCTCTAACCACTAGGCTACCCACCTCCCAATATAATAAGTAATTATCATTTACACAAAGTGAGAGGGAGGGTTTAATAAAGTTGCACTATAAAGCAACCTTGGAGACGAACCTTGAAATTTTGAACTAAGGTCAAGTGACGAAGAAAACTTCAGAATCTGCACCCCCTCTCGGAGCTCACGTACCACGTTAATCTGAGAATTTTGACCCACGTCAGATTAAACATGAATCAGTCACTCGACAAGGCGAGTCATTAGTTGCATTGAGGCTTGAACTGACGACATGGCAACCATGAGTTCGTGACCATAACCAATATACTACCAAAGCTTCCACTTCACAAATACATTCTTTCTTAAACTTGATATTGAAATGAGAATGGTATATCTAATTGCATTATAAAAGTAATGTTCTAATGGTTATATTTATAATGCACTTAATTTCATGGAGGTGTTTTAAGAAGTAGTATTAATTAAAAAAATATAACAAATGCTATATATTTGTGTATGAATTGTTAAAATTATGCACATATTTATATGTGTTCCAGAACAGAGATCACCAAAGTGGTGGTCCGTAAGAAAATTTCGCTGTTCCCCAGAAAGTAATATACTTACTCATCACGTTATGTTTCAAGATGCATTGAAACATAATTCTACTCATAACAATAAGTGAAAAGTTATGAAAACGCTCCTTCATAGAATATCCCCCACCCCAGTTAATAAGTCGAACTGCGCAGTAGCTGCATTGTTATATGTAGGTCAAAGATCCGTGGGCAGTAAAAATTCAAAACAATTCAATAACAATTTTAGCATGCATCTAAAAGAAAGCCTCATCGACCTATCGTCTGACGAGAAACCCTCAAATTTAAACTTCATTCATTCTTATCAAGATCTCAGTGTTGGCTTTCCATGAAAAGTAAATAACCCTTTTGTGAACAGGCGATTAAAATTCTGATTACATTCTCTACAACGTATTCATGTGAAAAGGCCTTTTCATCTGTCACAGCCATCAAAACAAGGTACGGATCTGAGCTTGAAATAAATGCAGTTCTACGTCTTGCAGTAACAACATTGGTTCCAAAAATTCCATAAACTTATTTCAATTAAGTAGAAACATCTATGATACTAGGAATGCATAATGCTACAAGTTTGATGTACTTAACCATTTTTGAATTGTTTTTCTTAGTTTTGTTTATTTTGTTTATGGTTTATTAATAAAGCTTTCATAATTTGGTTACAATTAATAGTTTCATTTTATTAACTTGATACATTTTATGTGTTCGTATATCACAAATGCTTATAAATATATTTACACTTAAAAATCCTATTAGTGGTCCGCGGGATTTAAATTATGAATTTACTGGTCCGTAAGGTCAAAACTTTGGCGACCGCTCTTCTAGAAGTAAGTGAATATTAACGTCACACTGTTCAGCTGCACGAGGGCTTTTGATGACGGACCTCGTAAATTTGAGCCATGGTCAAGTGACTAGGACGACACCTGAGCTGGCACCCCTCTCCAAACTACCACACCACACCAAACCGCTGTTCTAGAAGGTTTCCAAGATTGCTGCATTTGTGAAAAACGACCGTTTTTTTTTCAATTTGTTTACTATATACATTCTGGTCACCACAAATACAACATCAGGAAGAAAGATTCTAAATTGCTTAACATTTCTAGAATTTTATATTTTTTGGAATATATATATTTTTTTCTTTAGATCTTAAGACAGACCCTTAAATTATTTACAAAAGTTTAAAACATTTTCTAAAATTATAGAATAGTGATTTTAAGTAAGTGATTTTAGTTGTAGTGTTCTTCAAATTTAAAGTGTAATGCAATTACCAAGAAATTTGAAATGAACCTAATGTAACAAAATCAGAATTACGTTTTACGAAAGATACCACCAGGATAAAAAAAGTGACTGAATATAAGTTAAATCTACACACTGAAAATATGTACAATTAGCAGAAAATTATAGGTCGTATACCTGAGTTCCCTTTTTTTTTGGTTGCTAAATACTTAAACTAGCATAATCATTACTTACTAAGCTAATTATATGCATCATAAACGTTAATCTTTATGCTAAACTTTTACATGAAATTTGTATTTAATGAGTTTCTTCATATTTTTCAGTGTTTAATTAAAAGTATAATAAAAAATTAGATTAATCGTATTCATCAGAACTTTCATTATCATCTATTTCCTTTATATTTGATACTGTTATATGATTTGTCTTTTAGTTATAATTAACCCACAGATTCTCAAATATGAAAGTAATAATTACATTCTTGAGTTGATTAATGTATCTAAATTTGCAACATTTTTATACCTGTGTAAAATAGACGCTTTAAAATTTCGCAATAATTCATTATCGTCTGTGTTTTAAAAGAATAATTTTTTAGTGATAAAATTACAACTATTTAAGTAATTTATACTTCTTTTTAATTTATTTCAAATGCATTTGCTGAAAACAACCAAAAAATTCGCATTATTTCATTTTAATAAGTGATAATAACATTATTTGAATTAAAATTGTACAAATAAGTTTAAAAATGAGAAAAATTATGTTAGTATTTAAGTTTTAAATGTAGATACAACTTACTTGTGTTTTAAATTTTTGGATTTTATTATCTTTAACTAATTACTCCTTTTATATTTTTCTTATTTTATTTTCTTCCTGTTTTACTAATTTGATGTTTTAATACATTATTATCTGTAAAACAAAAGAAGTTTTACAAGTATTTATGTAATGATATTTTATATTTATTTTGTTAACATACTACAGTACTAATTTGCATAATATTAAACAAGAACCACTAATAATGTATTAATCCCTAGGTATATGATGTGCTGTTTCTTTATTTCAATTATAAAATATTGTTGAAGGAAATCGTTATCATAGATAAAGCATATAGATATATATATATTTATATATATATATTTATTTATTTGGTCCTTAGTCCGAAATTGCTTTCTGACTCGCTAGGTTCTTCTTTTTTGTAGTTTTTTTTATTTCTCTATAATTTTGTTCTTCATGTTCAGCTTTTATATTTTTATTACGCTATTTCTTGTTATGTTCTTTATCTATTATTTCTTGTTTTTGATATATAATACATATTTATTTTATATATATATATATATATATATGGAGCTAAGTTACATTATATATATATATATGTATATACATATACATAGCTTTGCTAGACATGGAGATGAGCAAGAACATATACATAAAGTTGGACCTCTATATAAAGAAGTCGCTAAATCTCGGAAAAAGGTTCGTTATATGGAGAATTCATTACATAGAGATTCATCTTTTAATATACTTTATAAACCACGTAAAGCAAACTTTAAATTCATAAACACTATACAATAAAAAAGGAATTATTCACACCTTTTTCAAAACTAGTATATGTTTATTTTATGTATCTTACCCATCAAAAAAAGAAAGAAAAACTGCAAGGAAAACAAGAAAAAGGATGTCAAAGAATTCACTGTATTTTCAATATTAAGAAAATAATTTGATACTAAAATTAATGAATTTTCAGGATATTTTATAATTTAAAGCATACAAGAGAGAGAGAGAGAGTAATATTAAATATACATTTTTTTATAATTAGAACACGAGGACAACTCCACTGAGGGTGAAAGAGGATATCGAAGATGTTTCTAGTAAACTGGGCAATGGGTGTTAAAGACTGCACTTCTTTGATGGAACGTCCAGAATTTTATTGCTCTCGCCGAGTTAGGATCGAATAAAATCAATTCAAAATTTATTCAATTAAAGAGAGAATAACTTGATTTTTTAAAGAAGTGCTTTAAAAAAGGGGAGAACAAAAATTGAATCACACAAAAAAAAGTTCGTTTATTAGAAAATGCCCTTCGCTATAGAGAAGTTATTTTCTGAGAAAAATCGTGAAATGTTTAAGGTTCCAGGAAAAAGTTCGCTATATAGAAAAATTCGCAATGTATAGGTTCGTTATATAGATGTTTGACTGTATATATATATATATATATATATATATATATATATATA
Organism: Trichonephila clavipes; assembly: GCA_019973935.1. NCBI lineage: Eukaryota > Metazoa > Arthropoda > Arachnida > Araneae > Nephilidae > Trichonephila > Trichonephila clavipes. Next base: position 857,600 of record BMAU01019615.1, read on the forward strand.
TATATATAGGGGGAGACAACAAGGAGTCCAAGACATTTGTCTTTCTTTACATTTATTTTAAACTTAAACAAAAATTAATTAAAAAAGTAGCTATTCTAACAGATAAGTTTCGATGATGTTTTCATGGTAACGCCTGCTCGCGCACCTCCGTCGTTCCTCCTTTCCGCTTTCTCTCTTTCTCTCAATTCTTAAGAGTCCACAGGTTTCAGTTCTCATTAGCTGCGCCTGCGCGCGAAGACCGCTTGGCTTTGGCTGCATGCCACAACCGGCCAGCCTGACTGTCCGCTGTCCGCAGCGGTACGTCCTCCTTTTTTTTTTTCATCGAGACCAGAGGAGAATCTGAAAAATACAAAAAAAAAACGGAACAGACAAGGACTATACGACAAATACACAAAGATTTAACATATCATAATTCTGCTGAACTAGACAATTTCTCCATCATGTGAAGGCACCTCTTCGACATCCGGAAGGTTCAACAGAAAAACATTGTTTCACAGGCATGGCATGATTCTGAGATGTCGATAGTACGGTAGGATGAACGGAATCATTTATTTTGCCATCTCGGTCGTTATCAGATCCATCAGGCATAAGAACGTCTTTTTTAATGAACTCTTCTTTAGTTGAACGCATCGATATTTTCCTCTCTAGAGTTCTGGACGTCTGTTCAAAACGATCTCTCTTTTTCCTCCGTTTCCACTGCCAGGGCTCGAAGATTCGTCGGAGCATTGAAAACCGTCTTTGTTTAGTCTTCATTGGTGAAGGGTTATCAGAACAAGATAAACGTCTGGCTCTCTGACACACAGGAATATCATTTTTCAATTTAATACACATTTTTAACTTAGTACTCTTAATTTTATTACATTTATAATTCTTAACTAGAGAACTCAAATCATTTCTAGTATTAAAGTTTTTAACATGTGGCAAATCATAACTAGAGTTTTTTATCACATTTGCAACATAAACATTTGAAATAGAAACATTTGAATTAAAATGAGCACCCAAAGAGGATTCACTTTCACTCAATAAAACATCGCTCTTTGCGTGACCTAGTTTCTTTATTTCAGAATATACACTGGGATGTATAATAATTTCTTCGGTCAAGGTCGGTGATATTGCCGTTCGAACACTTAGACCGGGAGAGTGTTGATTAAGAGAAAAAGATTTATCGGTTTAACTTCTACCATACGCTGTTCGCCAAAACATGAGCTTAATGTTATGATTTCTTCGGAAGGTTTATGCACTCTAATTAGTGAGGAATTTAGAACTGGGATCTGGCAACCTGAATCGATCAAGGCTGTTATGGGCTGATTTTCCACAAAAATGTTTACATATTGAAGTTGTGCAAACTCATCGTTTTGTTTTTCGCTCCCGACTTTTAAAGTATTCGCGTTTTTTCTATTATGGATGTGGCTGTTAGATTCTTTAGGCTTAAAACGCTTCTCACAATCTCTTGTGTAATGAGATGAATCACCGCATATATAGCAATTTTTATTTTCTTTTTCAAGATATTGGGGATAGTTCTCTTTAATCTCTGGTTTAAAGTTTCGTGGTTTATTTTTAAAGGGGTCTTCAGTATATCCACAAGCAATAGGAATTTCCTTACGTGATCCGTTTTTAGATGAAATATAAATATCGCACTCTTTAGCTAAATCAATTGGCCTAAACCAATCTTCTGCTTCTCGAATACCAATATGAGTTGCGGTTTCCTTATTTAAAGTTTCAAATAATTTATCAGAAATTATAAGATCACATAGAGATTCAAAGGAATTAACTTTTCTTAACGAACAATAATATTGGAAGTTTGCCGTCAATCTTGCAGCAAATTGGATGTATGTCTCGCCTGATGATTTTACAGCATTTTTAAATGAGTTTAAACACTCGCGAGGGGTTAATTGGAATTCTCTGAGTACTATAGATTTTAGTTTTCCATAGTCATTTATTTCCTCCTTTTTAATATACAATAAGACATTATGAGCTCTTTCACCCAGAAGATTTATTAAAATTTCAGATTTATATTCGTCATTTATTTTCTTGGTTAAAAATGCGCGTTCTAATGATTGGAAGAACAGATTAAAATTTTCAGATCTGGTGGGAACAGGAAGAAATAAAGTTTTAATGCTTTTGATCATATTTTCTATGTTTGTTTCGAACTGTTTCTCTTCGACGTTAGCTGCAGGATTTAAACTTAATGCTTCATTTTTAGCCGTTTGAAGTTCGACTTCTTTTTCTAATTGCGCTAGCTGTAGTTTTGCGAGCTCAATTTTCTGTTTTTCTAAAGTTGCCTCTCTTTCGTTTCGCGATACCCTCTCATCTATACAGTTTTGAATTAAAGTTTTAACGAAATCTGGATCACTCTCAAATGTACTACTGTTCTCAATTTTAGTCTTTAGTTAAGCTATGGTGTCCGTACTCTCCACAATACCGTCTAGATCCTCAACAACTCTTATGAGATCCTCTTTAAAAGCGTTTTTATACATTTTAGAAAAATATGGAAAGATTCTACCTGTTTTTTCTAGCTCCCTTGTTGCTCGCACGTACGATGTATCCAATAATTGAAGAAAAACGTTGATTTCACAGATCTCACCTCTTCGCAGGTTATATCTTGAAATTATTAGCAGGACACCTCTTCGCAGGTGTTTATGGAATAGTTCCAACCTCTACACAGGCGGAATATTCATCGAAAAATTCAACCTCTACACAGGTTGAACGAAGTTTCCAAAAATGGCGGCGCGTCTCCTCCACAGACGGCTTTTGTTCACGTTCCAAACTTTGATCAAAATCGAAATTTTTTCGATCCCAGCCTCTACACAGGCGGAGTATTCATGCTGAGTTCAAACCTCTTCATGCTGTCCAAAGTCAAATCGAAATTTTATCAATCCCGGCCGAGCCCCCATAATTTGTGGGAGACAACAAGGTGTCCAAAACATTTGTCTTTTCTTTACATTTTTTTAAACTTAAGGGCAGTCGGAAACCTCTATACCGACAATGTTAAATCGGCTGTTTTCGAGGAACATTTTCTCAAAATACATGCTTGAAAGGTTCATTATACAAATGAGCTTTTAGCTAATTTTGAATTTTTTCATAATTTATAAAATATTTTATCAAACATAGTTTACGTTAACCCGTTTTTCACATAAAAAAATGTAAAAAATAAATTTTGGGGTTTTTACAAAAAGCGCCATCATTATAAATATATAATAAAAAATTTCTCTGTGAACAGTAGTTTCTAAGAAAACGGATCGAACATCAAAAATTGACATTTTGAGAAAAATTGATTTTAACGTATAATTACTTTTTTTAAAACATGCCAGCTCCATATTCTAAATCATCAGCATTTTTAGTAGCTCATCATCTTCTTTCTTCCTTTTAAAACTTTGGTTCAAAGCCTCTGTTTGTCGAGGCAAATTAATTATACACACTTTCCCTAGTTTTGATACATTCCCCATATTAAATGAGCTGCATCCCAGTGACAAAACTTCTAATTGTACAAATGTTTTCTTCAGGAGACATTATTTACACTTTCAATTTTGGTACCTCCATGTTTTTAGCAATTCTGGATTAGCTAAATCCCTAAAAACAGGTCGCATGGCCTCCACAACATCCACAGGTAAACTATTTTTGTGATGATAAGTCTCCCCAAGCAATTCTGCTTTTTAAATTTGCACCACGTATCTGAATCAGAGGGACAAAATCCATGCTGAGGTTTTTCATCGGTTGATAGCTTGTGTAAAAATATTGCCCATATGGCTTGTTGCATGTCCTTCACGCTAGACAAATTTCTGCGGATAGCTAGACCATAATATGCTTGCAGACGGTCGATTTTCTGTCAATCTATTTCTTCCGCATAAAGGCTTTCCGTCAGAAAGTTTTTGTCCTCTCATCTTAGTTTTCAAGCGTCGAAGACGTGTCCCCCATTCTTTTCATAACATGACCTATGCATTCTAATTTCTCGACAGAGCAATGGTCACCATATACTTTGTTCTCGACAATAGAAGTAAACGCTTTGGAGTCCCCATCTCCTAAATATTTTGTGTACCGAACATTGTAGAGAGACTGGGAACGCTGAAAATGGATAGAGCTCCAGCTCTCCATCTTACCGCTGTAGCCTTCAAAATTTCTCTTACAATTTTGAAGATGCTTGGTTTTGTTCGGACAAATACAATGTTTTGAAAAACTTCGACATCTATAACTTTGCCGGTATCAACACTTGTGACTGTCACCAAGCCATTCTTCGAAGAAAACCACGCTTCTGCCAGCTACCATCAACAGCAACAGCAAGGTCCCTTTTTCCATCATTTTCATCAACGGCTTCACGAACAGCTTCTGCCATACTGTGTTCACAGGTTTCTCTTGTTGCCTGCAGTAAAATGTGGTTGTACTTTGAGAATTTTGTGGGTGGCGGGGGAAGATTCATGATACCGCAAAACATCCTAGCAGACTCAGCACCTTTACCTATGCATCGCATAGCATACACTAGCCGGGTATTCAGTTCGTAATTCTCAGAACTATCGCATTTCTTGGAGTTAAAAAAAGTATAGTTATATTTACAAGAAGGACATTTTAAGTGAAACTTCACAGCTTCACCACAGTTACTTTCACTGAGGTGCAACCTGAGTCCTGTTTTTTCACACTTTATACATTTTACAGCTTCAAAAAACACACAAGCTAAAAGGTTAATGTCCACAATAACATTTCTGAAACCAGAAAAAGCCTCATCCGAATATGAAATATCCATGTTTACAATTTTTCTCTCACTGGCAGATGGTTCAGTTTCCTTAGTACAAAGCTTTGCACCATCAGCACAATTTTTCATCAGCAGAGTTCTTTGGAACAGTAGAATTGCTTTCACCACAACCATCATTACTTTTATTACATCTTCCTTTATTAAAAACTCCTCTTCGTTTCTTAAATACTTTAGTCGATGCTCTAGGCATAGTAAAATCGATATATTATAGCAATTTTTTGAAAGTTTAAGCTGAATAATGTTAAAAGAATACTTGCGAGTTCAAAATTACAACGCAGTTTTGAAAGTGTAAACAAACACTGATTTGACCGTTAAAAATACAGTGAAGTTTCAAATGGGTTAGGAAATAAAATAATAAAAGGCTCAATTTATACAATAAAAGATAAATGTTTTGATTTATACCAGACGCTCAACTTTTAAGCCAAAACAAAAACTTTGTTTACTTTTACGCTTGTCAAATGGGCGTGGCCCAGTTTCAACGATTATTTAAAAATAGGTTTTTAGGGCTTCTACTTACCCTAGAGGTTAAAGTAAGGTATTTTTAGAAAGGTTAAAATCTGTACTATGTGGAAATGTAAAAATCTCAAATTGTCAAAAATCAAATTTTACCTTTCCGACTGCCCTTAAACAAAAATTAATTAAAAAGGTAGCTATTCTAACAGATAAGTTTCGATGATGTTTTCATGGTAACGCCTGCTCGCGCACCTCCGTCGTTCCTCCTTTCCGCTTTCTCTCTTTCTCTCAATTCTTAAAAGTCCACAGATTTTAGTTCTCATTAGCTGCGCCTGCGCGCGAAGACTGCTTGGCTTTGGCTGCATGCCACATATATATATATATATGTGGCATGCAGCAAATATATATATATATACACTGGCCTCAAAAAGTTAAGGTACAACCGGGTTTTTGTGTCTAATTTGCAAATGAATGAATGTAGAAACAAAAAATTTGGAGGATATGTGCATTAAATAGTTTTTTATTGAATGCGTCATAGAAATTTGTATAAGTGTATTGCAAAAACGATTTATAACAAAAAAAGCAATCTCTGCGGAAAAGTCCATTCTTGGAGAAAACAGCACATCACAGTGTTATGTGGTAAAATGGCATAAAACAATACAAAAATGGGTTCTAATAAGGAATGTGTCCACCCCTAACTTGAATGCATTGGCGGCATCGATTTCCCATGCTGTTTATTAAGTTGTCGGACACCGGAATAGGAAGCGAAGACCAGCCACAGAGTAAGCCTTGTTTCAGCTCATGTAACGACCTTGGAGAAGGATTTAAAGCAGCAACCTCTCTGCCAAGATAGTCCCAAAGATGTTCTATCGGATTCGGGTCTGGAGATCGAGCTGGCCATTCCATTCGTTCCAAACCGTGATCCTCCAGATACTCCTCAACAATCCGAGCTCGGTGAGGTCGTGCATTATCATCCATCAGAATGAAGTCGTTACCAATAGCAGCAGCATATGGGCGGACATATGGATCAAGGGTCTCATCCCGATATCTAAGACCAGTTACGGTTCCTCCATGGAACACATGCAGGTCAGTGTGGCCACCGAGCGAGATCCCTGCCCAAACCAGGATTCCACCACCTCTATAACTGTGTCTTTCAACAGTGTTGGATTGATGGTATCTAGTGCGCTGTTCCCTCCAGATCAGTAGACGCCCTGAATCACTCTTCATTGTAAATCTGGACTCGTCTGTGAACAGCACAGAAGCTCATTGTTGCTGCGTATAAGAAACATGTTCTCTTGCCCAGCATAAGCGGTTCCTTCGCTGTCGTCCGTTGAGGGGAACGCACACAACTGGTCTTCTTGCATACAGACCTGCATTGTGAAGACGATTTCGCACCGTAGTAGCGGAGATTCTTCTTCCTGATGCTTGAAAGTGGTCTGCAACGAGCTGCGGCACAGTAGTGGTTCTTCTCCTTCGTGACGAAAGAGCTAAAAACGGTCTTCTGCAGGTGTTGTAGCTCGTGGTCGGCCTGGAACAGGTCTTCTGGACACAGAATCTTCGGATTGGTATTGATCCCAAAGTCGCTGAACAACACTACGAGACACATTGAAACGTCTAGCAGCATCAGCCTGCGACAATCCCATTTCCATTCATTCAACTGCCCGCCACCTTAACGAATTGGGTAAACGACGTCTCTGAGACATTTTCTAAACTCTATTGACTATTTTCACCGAAACTGCCAACAACTGTTGAAAATCAACACAACATACAGACAAAAGTACGAAAGCTTGATATTTGCATATTTTTCTCTCACTCATAAATATACGTTCTTTTCTATAAAATAAAAGTTGTAGCAATCGTTTTTGCATTAATGTTTTTAAAGTTCGTTATTATCATTCATGTAAACTGTGCATTTTATTGTTACTGCCATTTTTTTTATGGTGAGCTTCGAAAAACATGTTGTACCTTAACTTTTTGAGGCCAGTGTATATATATTTGTAAGCTATTTGATTACTCAAAACTCATATATATTTTATATATTAGGTTATTGCATAATTACTGGCCGCAGTCGCTATGGGCAACTTCTACAGATCGTTTCAATCGGTACATTAGGGAGGCACACCAAACACTTCTACTCCATGAATGGGAAAATTTGGGGAACTGGAAACATTTATGGACGTGTTGGATCAACGTGACATGCAAATTGTGTTTCAGCTCGAGTTAGGGCTTTGACATTTGGTTTCTGCAACATTCGAGAACGTCAACAAAACATGGGATGTGGGCAGAAAAGTTTAGTGGATAATCCTTAGATTGTTTTAAGTTATGTAGCGGCGATATGAAGATTGATCACAAACCTGGGGTCAGTCATCCAGTGCGTAGTGATGTGGACTGCTTACGGAAAACAATAGTACGACAGCTGTAATCTGATTTCTCTGTATTCCCACAGACAATCTCTCGACGTTTGATGGCAATGGCATGGTCATAAAGCGCGAAACATGGGTACCACATGCCCCAATGGATTAACAACGTCTATGAAGCCCAGAGATCTGTCAAAGTCTAGAGGATTACGAGGTTAGAATGCCATACTTGTATCGTATCCTGGCTTTGGATGAGAAATGCGTGTTGTACGCCAATCGCAAGTGCAAAGCACAGTGACTGCATAAAAACGAACCTGCAAAAAAGATCCCCGAACCAAACTTCCATAGACGGAAAATTGTCGTCTCTGTTTGGTGAATCGCCAAAACCATATTCCTCTATGAATTTCTCTCGAGAGACCAAACTATTAATTCGAATGTGTACCGTCATCAACTAAATGCTGATCACAGGAAACTTCGCATCAAACAACCAGTACTGTCAAAAAGTTCAGTTCCCATACTGTTGCATGATGGAGCTCAACCCCATATCTCAGTTTGTAGCTTGCAAAATATCCGGAAATTCGGGTATGCGCTTCTGTCAAACGCACCTTATTCTCCAGATCTTAATCAGACTGATTATTATACCTTTTACCTGTTGGAAAGGTTTGTGAGAGACAAACAATTGCTGAACCAGGATGTTTTGATTTAGGGGTTCGTGATGCCTTTGACGAATGTGACACCGACTTCTGTCACCCACCCACGAGGCATTTTTTTTACTCAAAATTCGTTCTAACAAGTATATTTATACTAATGGTGGTTCCTTTGCTGAATAAAATCCATTTATTTATTTCTGAGTCATGTTTTCTTTCGTGCTTCATTTTCGGCTAATATTTATGGAACAACCTGATGTATTCATAAGAATGATAACTCATATGCATTTCGCTCTCTTTCATTGTTTTTGAATTACTAATCCGTGTTCTCATACAGTATCATATTAAAATGTATTCGATGTGCGTAAGGCTGGAATATTCTCCTTACATATCTTTGAAATGAAATTTTGAATTACAGTAGAAAGTCATTTATCCAAACGTTAATTATCCGGAGCGTCAAATAACCAAACCGGAATTTTTTGTCAACTACATGGATTGTATATGAATACGTTTTCGAAGTGCAATGCTTAACAGTTTTTTCGCCTGGAGCCAAAAGTGACGGGAAAACCAAAGGTCAGGGATATTTGGGGAATTTTAGTTGTGTGATTTGGAACAAGTTGTGGCCAGATTTAGAAGTAGAAAAGACTTCAATGACGACTACAGGGATAAGATTACCGACTTTGTCCAATCGATCCCATGATTTCAAGAATACGATGATACCAGGATAGCATGAGATGCAGAAGACTATGGATTTGAAATGCTAAATGCTGACGAGAGATTGTGACTTCCGTGCAAGAAGAATCCGACTCTGTTGAAGATGAAACAGATGAAGACGAGGACAACAACAACAACGAAAGTAGCAAGGGTTCATCAAATGCTGACGTATTTTCTGCGTTAGAGACAGCTATGGAGTGATACGAACAACAATAATCAGGGTGCTGTCCTATTCAACTACTGCTGCTCAAGAGAGTCAGAGATTTGTCAGCGGAAAAACAAGGATGTACAATGGTACAACAAAAATTAAGTGATTATTTTACACAATAAAGGTAAATATGCGACATGTTGCTCCTATTTTGTTTTTTCTTTAAGCACATTTCCCGTATATGTGATGATTTTCAATATTCGTATAGTGACCGGTTTCATATACTGCATGGATAGCATTCGGTTTTCGGTTATCCGAATAATCGCTTATCCGAAAGGGGTCCAGTTCCAATTGATTCGGATAAACGACGCTCTATTGTACCATGATATTCAGCCTTGCGATTAGTTTCTAGTCCTAAAATTCTCGAACATTAAAGTATGTATGGAAATAACTCATTTAATGGAAAAATTATTGATATTTAGCTTAATTTTGCATCCATTATTGATTCTTAATATCATACAGCATAGACTAATATCATAATCGTACATAAACCGAGATTGAAGACTATCTAAATCTGCTTAGAGATTTTCCTTTAGATATTCAAAATGGACGTTTCTGGTTTATGTAATATTTTAAAAATATATCATTTACATTCATTTTTATAATCTTTAAGAAAATGATGGATAAGACCATGAGTTCATTTCTTTATAAAATTATTAGAAAAAAAAATCGCATACATCCTCCAACCTACTATCTTAAATTTTAAAATACCAGAATTTTAAACGAAAAGTTAACAAATTGTACCCAATAAATTTAAATAACACAAATATATTCTGAGTCACAAAGGCAGATTAATTTATAGTATAATGTATATAATGTTTAAAAAAGAAAGAGAAATTGTGTGTATTTTTACAAACAACCTATGTATCTAAAATAATAATATAAAGTTTATAAACTATATGAGAGAGAATTTGAAGAATTTATTTTTATATGAATTATATATCTCCAAAGGAATCCAATCTTATATGAAATGAGGCAATTAAGATAAATTTTTGCAACAGCTTATTTAAAAGTTTCTAAAAAATCAAATATAACAATCAAAATATTCCCTGATTAAAAAGACAAGTAGTAAACTAAGCAAACAGGTAGTTCAACTAATTTTTACTAATTTTCTACCTTAATTTCTCAATTTAACATTAACTCTCTTAAGCCAGTCTTGTTGTCTCTTCGGACTAATAAAATCAAGCAATTAGACTACACATTTCAGTGAATACGAACTGCGTTACACTTTGATCTCAAGTTAATTACTTCTTTAAAGTAATTCCTCCTGGGGAATATACTAATGATTATTTTTCATTACACAATATTCCGCGTTTAACATTTGAAACGTCAACAAATTGTGTGCGGGGAGAGTTTTAGTTTGATGTAGCGGCCTTACTAAAGCAGCAAAGAATGCAACACATACTTTCTCGACTAGTGACGCCCTTATTGCCTGTTCCGTACTAATTACTCCCAGTAGCGTCACTGGGCCATTCCAAACAAATTGCTTTTCGTCCGTTCCTTGATGGTGCTTTACGAGGAATGCAATTGGATTGAAGGATTACGAAATCCTTAGGGCGGGTAATGATTGCTTTAGATGCCCTTCTATGTCTAATTAACTTCTGAACCTGCATCGGAAGTAACGCCGTTCTGTTTCTTCAAACGGCTTTTAACGCCGATTTTAGTCTTAAATATGTACCTGTAGTTTGATTACGCACCCATTTACAGATATTCACAAGACTACTGTATATAAGCTTGAATAAGTGATATGAATTTGATTACTGAGCCATCCGATGCATATATGCTCAAGAATATAGGAAACCAGTGTTTCTCAAACTGTACCGTAGGGCGCGTCTCCTTTAGATGCCGTGCTAACTCTACGAGGTGGGGCGAACATATTAAAAAGTCGAAAACAAAAGATTATTTATATAAAATATTTATTAATTTACTGAAAGTTAACAAAAAAAATAAACTCTGAAAATGATAAAAAGTAAAATATGCATTCACATTGATATCAATACACTTATAAATGTATGAATACTGCAAAAAATGCATGTTATAATAAATTTAAAAATACTAAGTTAAAAACAAGTGTTATATTTACCAGGGACCCAATAGACTTGTATTAACCCTTATCTTGATAATTTGTAAGGTTTAAAATTAATACCTTAACTGCCGATTAAAAGTTACGCGATTCACTCCCCAATGCAATCGTTTTTCACGTAGAAGCGCGTTTGTGATGTTTTATTTGAAGGGGGAAGGAGAAAAGGAATATATACATAGATAAATATGTATATATATATATAAGCAAATCCTCTGAAATAAGTAAATCCATCCTAAACACTGCCAAGGTTTTCTTATTATATTTCAAAGCCTTCGTAATAATTTTATGGAAGCAGTGTACAGGAAAAATTGTACTTCAGAAAGACGCATATATACGTCCAGAAAATTAATGCTTTAGCTGAGAGAGACTTTTATATACACTGATTTCACTTTTGTGGTTAAAATCGTATATTGTAATTTTAGTGTAAAAGTATAGTATTATTGAATTCAATTCATTGCTATTGAATGGAGCGGGCGCGATGAAAATTATGATTGAATAATGGATCGCAAATATTGAAAGTTTGAGAAGCACTGTTGTAAACTAATTTTTTTTCAATCGCCATGTCTTGTACAAAATGTTTTTTACATGTATGTTTGTAAAAAAATAATTATAATTTTCCGCTAACACATGCAACACATTTAAAAATGAAAAATCTTGCTTTTATGAATATTTTTTTGTATTTATTTAGTTTATCGATGCCATAACATCCTTGATCTAAGTACAAAAAAAGGGTTATCAGACAGTTGGTCATATAGAAAGCTATGTTACAATATTAATTCACAATCTTATAATTAAGCAGAGCAAAACCGAAATATCGTAAGTAAGTTAAATTTATTAGCAGTTTTTAATCTTGGTGAAATATTAATGCATATATTGCTGTCACACAAATATTGAAATTAAATGACACATTTTGGCACTTCAGAGGTTTAACTCAGTCAAAATTCACACAATTATTTTATCAGCGTTTTTATGTTCGACTTTTTTCATGTTGACGGAGGGAGAGAGATAGAGAGATTAGGTCAATGATTATTATTAGAAAAAATTCCATCAAGGCTAAAAAGAAATATTTTTTAAAAATGTAATTTCTTTTTTAAAAAAGACCAATTAAATCTGAATAATTTTGAATAAGGAATTATGTACTATGTAAGTTTTGAATAATACATATTCTAAACGAGATTAACAAGGGAAAATTATTATTAGTTTAAAGTATTTTAAGTGTCTCAAATATTGTGTTATTTTTTAAATCCTATGAGGGGATCAGGTATCCCTTTCTTATCTTTTTCTGCAAAAAGATAAATATAAAAACATGATATAATTAGCTTTTATCTAAAAATACTTTTTTCATATTACAGGTATCAAAATTTTTACATAAAATATAAAATTCTGCTTGAATAAAAACTTGGAACACCAAACAGTATTTTTTCTACATTTGAAAAAGTCATACATTTATAAATTTTATTATATAGCTTTATTGAGCAAAAATTTGTTTTTTTATAGCAAATATAAGGTCAATTCGAAGAAATGCATTTATAGAAATATAATTCTAAATATATCTTCTTTTTCTAACAGTTTGAATTCAAAGTAATACATTAGTATTACTTAAAATATATTTTGAAACGAAATTTCGTCAAATGTTGAGTTATGCAAGTAATACTTTTTACTACATCGAAAAGTAAATTTTCACTATTTTTTATTTGTTATTCTCTACGCTAGAAAGTGTTACTTTTTGTAAGGTTTCTATAATTCATATGTAAACAGTACTTTTGAAAATCTAAATTTTGAAAATATTTTTATACCTTATAACTTTACTTATTCTAAATGATTCTACTTTCTAGGATTTCGAAAAAAAATTTAGTGACAAAACACAATCTCCTCTTTAGAGTAAAAACGAAAATTCTTTTGTTTCTGAAAATAAAATATTTAAATGAAATCGAATAATCTACCGTAGCTTAGACGTACATATATAATTAAGCAATGTACCTCAGTAAAATTTAACACAACTAGGATTGAATTTATACTATTTTTACGCAAACACACTTTTATATCACATTGCAACAATTGCTTAACAGGATTCATATCTAGTACTTCAAGATAAAAAAGTTTGGTTATGTCTAAAGTTTTTCAGTTATATTTCAAATTTGAATTTTAAAAGGGAGAAAAATCATATACAATGGGACCACTGTATAACGAAGTCGATAAATCCCGGAAAAAAGTTCGTTATACGGAAAATTTGTTATATAGAGGTTCATCATTTAATATAATTTATAAACCGCATGAAACGAATATTTTAAATTCATAAACACTATATATTAAAAAAGTAATAATTCATACCTTTCTTAAATTAATATATGTATATTTTATACATCTTACCCATCAAAAAAGAAAGAAAAACTTCAAGAAAAACAAGGAAAAAAGAATGTCGAAGAATTCACTGTATTTTCAATATTAAGAAAATAATTTTATACTAAAATTGATGAATTTTAAGACATTTATAATTTAAAATATACAATTAATATTAAACATACATTATTTTATAATTAGAACATGGGGAAATGGGGCAAATCACTCAGGGTGAAAGAGGATATCGAAGATGTTTCTAATGAACTTGGCAATGAGAGTTAAAAGGTTGTACTTCTTGGAGGAAACTTCCAGAACTCTATTCTTGGCGAATTAGGATCTAGTAAAACCAGATCGATATTTATGACCGCAATAAAATTTGTTAAAGAGAGGTTATCTTGAAATTTTTTTCAGAAATAAATTAAAAAAAGGGAGAACAAAAATTGAATCACAAAAGAAAAAAATCGTTACATAGAAAATGCACTTTGCTATAGAGAGATTATTTTACGGAGAAAATCGGGAAATGTTCAAGGTTTCAGAAAAAGTTCGTTACATAGAAAAATTCGCAATATAGTGGTTCGACTGTATATGGTGTGATGATGGCAATAGAATAATCTATCAGACAAGAATAATCCATCTTCAGTTAACTCCAAATTTAATTGTTCGTTACTATTTACAATATATTTGCATTATATTCACAGTTCTTCATTGAGATGGGTTCGTCGCTTGCAAATTACTCGTTTCTAAACCTTTTGAAACACGAAATCGTCGTTCGCTGGTTCGTTATTTGTTGCTTCATGGTGTCGAATGTTTCTTACGTCTAAAAATTGGCAGGCTCCCCAAACACTGAGAGTTCCATCAGACATTTTCACAGATCTTGTAGCTTAGGAATTGAACCGCATATATACATATGCATGCGTGTGTGTATAAATTTTCAATAATCTTTTAATCTTTGAGAATTGATTGATTGATTGAATATTAACGTCGCACTGTTCAGCTACACGAGGGCTTTTGGCGACGGACCACGTAATTTTGAACCATGGTCAAGTGACGTGGACGACACCTGAGTTGACACCCCCTCTCCTAACTACCCCACCACACCAACGGGCGGACGTTTCAGCTCTCGACAGATTTAACGTGCATCGCTGCCCTACACGGTGGGTCTTTAGTGGTACTGGGCTCGAACTCGTGACAAAACAAGCCACGGTCCGATACCTATACCTATACCACTCGGCTACCGCGGCCACGTTAATCTTTGAGGAAAAAAGTTACAAGGGGACAGCAGAACTGTAATGATAATAACTTCCTTTCATTGAGCAACTGTTAAAATTAAACGGAATCAGATAAATTTCCTGAAATTATTTAGATGATCAAACTCGATATTAAGTGTAAAAGCTTTATTTTTCATGAATTTTAACTATAGAAAGGATAAAGAAACAATTTAAAACGTGAATGAATCTACATTTCTGTATTTAGGTCAGAATGATCCTATTAAGCAGAACATAATGACGGACAGTAATGTACTTCTAAGTGGAATACCAAGATGTGAAGCAATTGCTGATAATTTCTGACAGGAAATTAATAATTTGAGGGACTGATCTAAGTAAGGAAATTAATGTAAGACTGAAAATTTCTATATTAGTAGTGTACTTGAAACATGCGAATTAGTGATCACGTTTAAATTTTAATTGAATTGATATGAAATATCGATTAATCTATTTTGCATTCAGAGAAAAGTGTGATGGAATATTAATGTGTATGAATTTTTTATTCTGTATGAATTTTTCGGACTTTAGGTTCCTCGATAATGACATTTACGTATATGTATACAGGGTGCGTAGGAAAATCCCTTTAACCTGCATATACTAGCAATACAGCTATGTAATTGGAGCCGCAATACAATAAAACGTATACGCCCAATGCAATGCAAAGGAAGATCGTGACCCTAATGGCGAAATTAGGAAGATATTCATTGCACATCGAAAACGAAAAGAGATAGAGAAAAATTTCCGAATAGAAAGTTTAAGAGTATCAATTAATTAGTTCGACACGACATTTGGTTCTTACTGAGATGAAATACTCAAAAATGTCTGTAATAAAGGCACTCTATTTGGTGTGAACTACTGAAAAGAATGATGTAAAACGCACAGTTTTTGTTATACAGTCGGACCTCTATATAACGCAGTCGCTAAATCCCGAAAAAGTTCCTTATATAGAAAATTCGTTACATAGAAGTTCTTCTTTCAATTTCCTTTATAAACCACATAAAACGAATAGAAAATTCATAAACACCATATATTAAAGAAAAGTAATTATTCACACCTCTTTGTAACTTAATATTGATTTATTTTGTAAATCTTACTTATCAAAATAGAAGGTAGAAAAACTGCAAGGAAAGTTTCTTGGTACCTTTATCTATTTCTTGAAGAAGGATTTTTTTCTTTGATACTCAAGCATTTACATTTTGACATTTTCGAGCAACAAGAAACGGTGTTACCTGTACGACTGGTCAATACTACAAATAAACGGAGAATAGTTCAAGGATACGAGAAAAATCCACTGAAGATGAACGGGTATAGGGGGATTAAATGTTGCACTTCTTGGATGAAATGCCCAGAATTCTATTGTCTAGGTGACTTAGGGATATAATAAAACCAGTTAAAGATTTATGACCTCCATAAAATGTGCTAACAGAGAAAATAACTCGAAATATGTCCAGAAACACGTCAAAAATAGAGAGATAAAAATGGAATCATAAGAGAAAAAGTTCGTTATATAGGAAATGCACGTCGCTATTGAAAAGTTATTTCACGAAGAAATCGTGAAATATTCTTCGTTCTAGGAAAAAAACACTATATAGAATAATTCGCAATATAGTGGTTTGTTATATGGAGGTACGACTGTATTTAATGCGTTTTTGCTTCTGTACAATTTGCTGAGGTAGCACAAAAAAGGAACGCAGAAGCCAACATGTCGAACATACTCGGACTAATTTCTTATTATTGTCTGACTTATTTTTTCATTTATTTGTAAGATGCCAGCAAACTATATTGACATGAGTAAGTATTTTATGTAATGCATTGTGCGGATTTCATAATACCTATTATTATTCCTTTCAAAAGTTTACACAAAATGAAGTGCAAGTATATCAAACATTTTGGGGTATACATTCTACAATTTATCCTGCCATTTTGTACTAATTAATTGATGATTTAAAACTTTCTCATTTCAAATTTTGCTTTATCTCTTCTCGTTTTTCACTTGCAATGCGTTACGTTGGGTCCTTACTGTACTATGACCTTACTTGCATAGACATAACTCTCTTTGTTCGCAAGTATTTTCAGGTTATAGTAGTGATTCTCAACCACTGTGTCACAGCACTCTTGTGTGCAGCCAATTTTGTAAAAATTATCAATTATGCACTCAGAAAAATACAAAAATCCGAAACCGAATTATTTGTCCGTTTTATGGGAATAAACTATTTATAAAATTGTTATTTGAGAGTTATTCATTACAACACAAATTTGGATAGAAAAAAACTGATTGGATTGTTATCCATTTCTGATAACGGATACGTCTGTATACAAATTAAATTTGAATGAAGTGGAAGAACGAATTTCACTCTGTAATAATAGAGACTTTTTTTCAAAACACTTTAAAAAGGGTAAATTATCCGACACAATAGCCGAAAATGCTTTTAAACTATTGTTACATTCTACATCTTATTTGTGTGAATACGGATTTTCAGCAATAACAAGTATAAAAATTAAAAACAAAAGGAAACTCTAAAATCTAGATCAGCGTTTCTCAAATTGTGGGTGATAACTCTCTCTCTTTACTGAAATTAAACAAACAAAATATATTTTGACATAATAAAAAGTAAAATACACGTTTACACTATAATAATAAACTTATAAATGTATCAGTACTGCACGATGTATTTCATAATTAAATTAACAATACTATAAGAACAAGTTTAACAATTACCAGCGACCCGTGGGCTTGTCATGCATAAAATTGTATACAAAAATTAACACTTATCTTGATAAATTGTACGGTTTATAAATAATCCCTTAACTTCCGATAAAAAATTACTTGATTTTCTCCCCAATGTCACCGTTTCTTACATAGGCATGTGTATGTAACATATTGGAGTGGGGAAGAAAAGGAATAAATAAATAAATCCTCTGAGAAATAAGTAAATCCTCCGCAAACACAGTCAAGGTCATTTTATTGGATTCCAAAGCCATTGGAAAAATTTTATGTATAGCAGTGGACTGAAAATATCGTACTTCGGAAAGATGTATATATACGCCCAATGAAATTAACGCTTTGAGTGAGCAAGAAATTTATATACACCGATGGTACTTAAGAGGTTAAAATTGTATTGTATCTTCAGCATAAAAAATAATATTATTGAACTTAATATCATGTTATTGTATTAGGAAAGGAGGCGCGATGAAAATTATGTTTGAATATTGGGTAGTAAATATTGAAAGTTTGACGAGTGATTGAAAGTTGGCGAAAGTTTTGCTGATCTAGATGACGAAATGAGATTGACATTATAAATTTTATGACCAAATATAAAAGAAATTATCAAAAATCAACAAGCTGAAATTTCGCATTAAATATATTATTAAAATTAATTTGTTATTAAGTATTCGATATAAATTTTCTTTTCTTTTTCAGGAATATTATTTTATTTCCCATTGGAAATTATAAACACAAACAATTACATATATTGTATTATGGATAATTAAAATTATTTTATTTTTAGTGTAATTTTGAAATTGTTAACAGGGGACGGAACAAAAATGAGCGGTTGAGAATCACTAGGTTACAGGAACTTTCTTATGTACCCTAAGTATGCAAAAGTGACGATAACGACTGGAGTTTTGACATCATTTTGATTGCAATTGTGATCTTAATGCATTCAGATATGAAAGTTGACAATTAGTTTCTAGGAAGGTCTTGCGAAAACCGAAAAATAGAAGCGACAACTTGTAAACAGTCTATGCCTGCTAATTGATGGTAAATACACCGGTGGGTAAAACGTAAACAACGATATAAACTTTAAACATATAGCCATGAAATTGCACAAAAGTGGACTATTGCGATCAGCGCAATGAGCTCGCAATTAAGTAGAAAGTGATGCGTATGCAAATGTTAGCCACAAAACATCACAGGCGACGTGAGAAAGCGAAAATGCGTGCTGTCGGCGAGTGCAGCTTATGACTACAGTAAAAAGAAAAACGAAGGTGCAGTTACAGACATTCGTTGCAAGTGCAAGTGAGTTCTTTCGTGAAGAATGGCAAGAAGAAACAATCTGGAAGACTTCATACGTTCAAGAAGAATCTGATAAGTTCGGAATCAACAAAAGTGTCGTTTCGCGCGCATGGGAAGTTTTCTAAACCATGCGTATAGTTGCAAGAAAGATCAGTAGTAGCTGCCCTAATAAAACAACTACAATACATGACAGATATTTAGTCCTGCATGCGGAAAAAGCCCCATACCAGTCAACAAGGGCCAACAAGGTGTACAGCAACATGGTAACAAATGTCTCGGTTTACTGTGATCAGTCGCCGACCTCACAAAGGGGGCCTATTCATCCATCGTAAGGTATACCGCATCCCTTTGAAAGTTAGCCATCGGTGACACCGTATAGAATAATGTAAAGAGCAAAAAAACTGAACACCTCATCAATAAAGTCATGCATTTTATTTGCATAGTATTCCACTTTGACATCATTAGATAAATTTGAAATTTTTCATGCAGAGTTTTAATCCAAAGTTTTGATTAATTCTCACAAACTAGATACAACACCAAATGGCATAAAAAAACAACAAAAAATTATTTAAACTTTTATATTCCTGCATATTAACATGTTATCTATTTCGAAATATTATTCCAAAGATTTATTCCTACAAATTTATAATTTAATTTTTTTCAGCACATAAAAAAGTCAGCTTCAACTGCAATAAAACGTTTATTCCATCTTCAATACCTATAGATGTTAAATATTTCCCACAAAGTAAGGAATGCGGAGAGAATCACAACCGTTATTCAATTTATCCATTTTCCCATATACTCTACTTATGCACAAATGCTAAATATTGCTATAAACTGCCTTACAAAGTAAAATAAAATAAATGTTCCTGCATTATGTTCCATCCATAGAACGTTTTTCAATAAAAGAGAACGTTTCAATTCCACAAACATTAGGAAGAATAAAACAAGTAATTTACTACAATGTGCAACTGAAAATAAACATTCATCGCCTAGTTAAGAACAAGAAATAAAACAACCCTTTGATACGAGACAGAAAATTGTTCTCCTCAAAAGAGAAAATGACAGAAAAAAGATAATATGCTTCCATAAAAAGAGATTATTTCACTATGAAGTTATATTCAGAGTCACTTATAATGAATTTTTGTGTGATATTAACTACCACACCACAAAATATATATATACAGATTTATATATATATATATATATATATATATATAAAGCCAGCCAGATCCGATATACCATATAACGCGGCCACTATAAATAGAGATTATTTCATCTATGAAGTTATATTCAGAGTCACTTATAATATATATGTATATATATATATATATATATATATATATATATATATATATTAATCTGAATATACTCATCTTGAAATATTGCAGACAATGTTATAAAATGAAATAAAATAAAACTGAATATGTTTGTATGGACCCATGAGGATTTCTTTTTTTTTTTACGGAAATGCATTTTTAAGGCTTTCCAACTACGTTCGAAACCATAATTTTAAAAAAGCGCATAAATGGATAATGTTCATGTTATTTAGTGTTACTTAGATTAGAAAACATGTATAAAATTATTTTAAGGATATCTTGAAAAAAAATATTTAAATAAAATATTTTGGCAAAAAATTAACATAGAATAACCTTTTTTTTCAAAATGTTCTCCATTTCTAAAAAAATGCATCTAAAATAATAACATTTTGCTTATATAAAGTAAAGACTTCTCCAGAGAGTCTGAACTAAGATTTTTGAATAATTCACATTATTTTCAGAATTACAACCCATTCAAACAATTATCGGCGTTTTTTTTTCTTAAAATTTCTCCCCTCTGTAGTCGTAAAACATTGATACACCCACTTCTAAGATGTATTTCAAAAATTCTAGTTGAGCCTCTGTACAGAATTCTGAGGTATATATAGTCAAAATAATAGAATAATTTTTCCCAAAAGGAGAATATTTTGAAAATGGGTCATTTTATATTTATTTTTAGTCAAAATATTGTACTTAAATAATTTTTATTGTAATACTGTTCTTAAAAATATTTTATATACATTTTCTAATCTAAGTGACACTAAGTATCATGAATATTACCCATTTATAAGGTTTTGCAAAATCATGGTTCCAAACGTAGTCGGATACCTTAATATAGAATATGCAGGTGCTTCAATTAGCGAGATTCATGTTGTATTTAAAAATTCGTATTGAAATTGTTCTTAACAGTACAGAGAATTTTGAATTTAATAAATTTAATTGCTACTTTTTATTTCATTTGATTTACCAGAACTATATACAAAGTCATTCTTGTGAATTTGTTTTGATCAATTTAAAGCTTTGTACTCATTTGTTAAAAAACACGATACAACTCCTTTATATGACATGGATATACATAAGAGCAGAAGTTTTATGGGTAGTTTATGCTTCTCTCAATTAGAATAAACAATCTAGTTCTTAAGAAGTTTCTTACACTAAGGTGCAGAACGTGAAAACGTTTCCCAACTTTACCGAAAATCTAGGAAAAGTAACAAACCTGGATGGCATGAGATTTACACTGATATCAGAGTTTTCAACTAGAAAGATCAGTAAGTCTTATTGTATGAAAATAAATAAAAATATGAATATGATAAGGGCATCTGCTGTGAATGAAATACATCACAGAATTTTAAACTCCATCGTTAACTTTATCTGTTGTATTTTTTAGATAATTGTTGTGTCTTTCATGAATGTTGTTAAAAATTAATCACAGCATTAACATTTTGAACGCAACAAAAAAATCCATTGTTAATAGCTTTGCATGTTGTTAGTACAACAAGAAGAAACACCAAATTAATGTCTCACAATCTCCCTTAAGTGCAATATTTGTGTCGCAGCGTTTTGTTTATACTCAAAATCAAATTGTACAAAAGATCCTGATGAAAAATTACCGTTTGTCAACGATTATAAGTTTAACTTTCCTGGAGTTCTCCAGAGAATATGTAAAGTCTCCAAGAATCTCCTCAAAACATCACACGTATATTCACTTGGATTTTATACGAGGAGATCCCACTGAACAATGCATTCTGCAATACCTTCTTTCTTCAGAAGCTTCAAAATAGCATAGGTCATGTCTGTTTGTGCATTCTAATCCGTTAAAGAAAGTCTGTACCATTAAGTCCCTCGTAGCAAATAAAATTGGGGAAGAATAACTTTTTTTTAATAAGAATCTGGTAAGTAAACCACCCCTGCCGAAAAGCTTTGAGTCTCATCAAAGTACCTCTATATCCAAGCACTCCAGAATTATTCCCAAAGGTATCTTTTTTTGGTATTAGAGGGAGAGGAAATCACGTCTGTGCTTCTCTCTTTCTTAACTTGAGCCGATAATTCTTTATAAAATTGACTCTTACGAAGATATGTTCAGTCTGTATGTCTATTTTACCACTGTAAATTACAGTACCTGTAGACTACTATCATGGATATGCAGTGTTCTGAGAATAAGCTACCTTTACGAAGACTTCTTGTGACTGTTAACATGAATGCCTCTCCTTCGGTTACATTTTGCAGCTGGTGAAAAACACTGCCATGTGTTTCTTCTCATTTATCCTAAACCTGTCATACAATGCAAACGCTAACTCCACGAGATTTAGGCGTGACCTTATGCCACCTTTGACGTCGTATTCCTGAAATTCCATCTGCATTATATTTCTACTGAGTTGGTTTACTTTGTACTGATTTCAAGACACCCATTTTACAATTTTATAGACGCGTGCTATAATAAATTCGTTGCTTTAGCTTTGCACTTTGGTGTAGATAAGAAATTATATTCATTTTCTCAATTAAAAAGGAGTAAGAAATTAATGTGTAACTTTTCAATATGAGAAGTTAGTAAAAAATCAAATAAAATCTTAATTCTCGTGTCGATTGCCTTTGTCCTGGTGGTGCTTCAAGGTGAAATATTATTAAACAATGCTACTAATAAATAGAGTGTATTCTAGTTAGTGTACATCCAACATTATAAATATTAATAGCTTTTTAAGACTTAAATAGCTCTAAATAGCTTTTTAAGACTTAAAATGTAATTTGTAGGGCGGTTTATTTAGAATAATTAACATTATTTAAATTTCTGTCAAAAATTTCTTTTCTTGTATTAAAATGAAGTCTATAATTTTTATTTTTAAATTTTAAGCAATGTTAATAAAATATTATTTAACACCTAATTTTTTCCGCAATTTTTAAGATTTAATTTAAACAAATAAAAAATACGAAAAAGTTTTGGTTTTGTGTTTAATAAGCTTTCACACTTTATAGTCGTAACAAATTCAGATACTAAAGTCAATTACTTGATATGCTTGTTCTTTATCATTGAATTCCTCATTCAAATGTTTACCTTTTAAATCGTTCCTTTAGTAGAAAATACCATTTACATTTATATCAATTTGCCTTTCAACCGATCGATACTTCCAGTTATCTCCACTTAATTATTTTGCCTCGTGAGACTCTATTTGAGGCCAAGTGAATATATACGAAAACGATTTGTAAGCAATTAGTGGATTAGGTGAAATCGAATTTAAGGGAAATTCTTTCAAATAATTTACTTTAAGCGTGGATATATATCCTTAAGTTACACTGATATTTCTAATTAAAGAGAATCTCATTTCCTTCTGGAAACAAAGAGTATCCATTGCATAGATATCGAGAAAGAAATTGTAAAGAGGTCAGAAAGAGTCTTCAGCGGAAATGGTTGGTCTTAATGAAGGTTTTCGAGTTTTGTCCGTGATATTATTTTATATACTTGAATGGATTTAACGGCATTAGAATATTTTAGATTTCTCACTGTTAATTAGTGGCTTTACTGAAGATTCTACATGATTTTATTTGATAGCAGTTTGTAATTTTTAATGATGTCTTGGAGGTATTTTAAAGAGTGAGATGTTACATATGGGTTTCAATTAGTTACTATAATTATTAAAGATGACGGACTATGTTCACAATCGTTTTTTTCGAAACACGTATAAATGAATAAGTTTTCGAATTCGCTGGAATTTGAAAATAAACTTTTTTTTAAGAATATTATTGCAAGAAAAATTATTTAAATGCAGTTTTTTGGCAAAAAAAGGAAGAAAAATAGAATACTTTCACACTTTCTCATTTTATAAAAATTGCTTAGATAATAATATTTTGCCTGGACACAGACTTCAATACATAGCTCGAACTATAATTTTTGAAGATGTTATTTAAAAGTTGATTTATTCATATTTCAATGTATCAGATTAAAAAAAGAAAACAATCCTTTTTTTTATTTACAGTAACTAAGAAAATGTGATTTTTTTCCAAAGTCCTAATTTAGGTTCTATGTAAACAGGTTTTTGTTGTATACCGGCGAATTGTTCGTATTATAAAATCATTTTCCATAAATGGAAAAAGTGATTTTTGATTTTTTTTACCGAATATATGCCTTCAGTGGCGCACACAGGAATTTTTCAAGGGGGGTCCGGGGTCGAAAGTTCACCATTCTTGTATCATGCTCCGTTTGATTTTGTCAATTTTTGGAAACAAAACACATTAAAAAACTAGTTTTTGAATAAATAATTAGCATTAATTAATAAAATTAATCATTAATAGCAAGTAATTAGTTAAATTTTACGTACTAATATACTTAGAATTACAATCAATCGGAAAAAAATCAAGGGCTTTGGGGGAGGTCCGGACCCCAGAACCCCCCTGTGTGCGCCACTGTATGCCTTTAAATTTTTTTTATTGCAATAATATTTTCAAAACAGTTTTATGTCTGTATTCTAATCTAAGTCACTCTAAGTTTCAAAGATATTATTGATGTATGCGCTTTTGCAAATTCACGGTTCTAAACATATTTAGTCATCTTAATATATAAAATATTTGAAATAATTTAAATTTAAATTTTTTCATATTTGAATATATTTGACCATATAATATATTTGAAAGTGATTTATACTTGTCTAATAAATAATTTTAAGCTATAAGGATGTGTGACTAATGATTATTAAAATTAATATTTTTTTAGTGATAGAACTTTGTGTCAATCGATATTTCCCTTAAAATAAAAGTTTGACTAAAGATACTTTTTAAAAAAAGTCTGTTCAATAATTAAGAAAGTTCTTTATTGAAAAAGAAACATATTATTTATTTAGAAAACAAAGAAAATTCGGGAACAGTTTGTTTTTGACAAGATCTTTTCAGAATCAAATTTATAATTTTTGAATGTATTTTAAATTAAAGTTAAAAAAATACCACTTTTTTATAATCCTTCAACATTTCCAATTATTTCATTCTACAAACTAATTGTCACTTGGAAATAAGAACGTAATTTGGAGGGAAATGACCTTAATATTCATGGAAATTAAAGAAATCTCAGATGAAAAAAGCGGCAAGATTCATGTCTCACAGGATTTTGCTAAGCAAATATGACAATTATTTATAAAAAAAAAGTTAGAGTTAACGCTCCTTAAAGTGCAAAAATAATTCTTGTTTTTAAATATTTGAAAATTCATACGTGCTCCTTTTTACTACTCAGCAATGATGAATTTTTAAAATAGTAATTTTAAAATCGTAATTAGTATTTGGAACGCAAAATAAAATAAAAGAATACCAAGCATTTAAAAACCTAAAGAAGAATCACAATTGAAAATTATATGATTCCAATATTTTTTATTTCTAATAATAGAAACTTACTACCAATATTTTTCTTTGAATTAAAAATTTTCTTTGAATTAGAAATTTTTCCCTTTTCAGTCCCCTTAAGTGCATGTAGGATTTTGTTTAACATTCAATAAAATATCATTAACATTCTTCAAAAAAGAACGAACAACTCTGATGTTTAAAAAGAAAATATATTTGGACAGAACATACAATTTTTTGTCCGGCAACATTGCCGGGGGCTAAAACAATTTTTCGAACTTCTTCAAGACAATCTTTGCAAGTCAAATAAAACATGTTTATGTCCATTGCTTGTGTAGGAAGAGGAAAAAGAAATGTTTATTCTGAAAGGGGGAGGAAATATAAAGACAACGTTAAAAGAGTGGAGAGTTCTCCAAAAGAAGTATTCGAAATCGAATATCCGTATGTTTTATACATAGCTAGTTAAACTAAATTTCGAATCACCATTTTTTGTTTTCTTCTGATTCTACAGCGATGAATAGAAGAAAAATAAAGTCAATAAATTCTAAAATATTCCGCTATTGTTTTTTAGATTATTCTTTAAAAAGAGAGCAGAGCTTTGGTAAAAAGGTTAAATATTTTATAGCAAATAAATGTATTGTGTTAAGACGTGCCATAAGGGATTGCATTTATTTTGTTTTATCTTTAATAAAAGTTTGTTGTATTGTTTTAGTTTTATTTAACTATTTTTAATTGAATATAATGCAATTTTTAGTGTGAAACAACTCAGAAACTCTCAAAACTGATTTAAACAAATTGTTAATTGTTCAATTGATGTTTATGGGTAACATTATTAAATACCCAAATTGTCAAAACAATTCTTTGTTTCCTTGATATCGCCCTTCCAAATTTTCAAATTTTTTTGATTTGTTCTAACTGATACGGTTAAGTTATCAAGTATACATTTAAGTTCTCTTAAACCCTTAACGATCACATAATTTTTCAAAAATAATGAACAATGCTTATTTTATGCTCAAAGCATTGTATTAAAAGAACATGCTTCTAAACAAGTTGAAAATACAAAATTTATATGGGTTATAATAATAAGGGATTTATTCAATCTCATTCTTTGATTATGCTGCTTTTGTCTAAATACGAGATTACAAAGTAATTGTCATGATTGGAGATTTGATAATCCCCTTTATTTTTCAAATGTTATATTCTATCTAAAGTATGCAAATTTACTGAACACCTATACATACAAAAACAAGATAACAGAAATCTCTATTTAGTGAATTTGCATGATTTGCTACTGTCTCCACCAAAGGATTGATTCCTCAACGGTCACTCAGTTCCGCGTGGAAAAGTATCCAAGACTGAGAATTCCGATGCTTATGTTCAAATACAAGTAAAACTTTGACCTCCCTTTATCCAGAGGTCTGGTGCAGTTCCCAAGCCAGTCTCCGTATTCAAAGTCCCCAGCGCGAGGGTTGAAAATGACCAATGCCCAGGTAGTATACCCGGATATATCCAAACAGAAATGATTCTGACTCCTGTGTCGTTTTCGGGGGTGTCACGTATTCCACGTTTAAATAATCTTCGAAAGGAGAAACCCATACACTCTAAGACGTTTCAGAGACGCTTCAAAACTCTACGTTTGGACAATCTGCGACGCCCCAACGGACTCTCTCCGATTGACTCTCACACGCCTCCGATGACCTATAGAGGCTCCAGATAACGAGCATGTCAATGTCGTCCTAACGCAGACTTTCAAAGGAGTGATCTGGCCTCAACAGCTACTTCGACAGTACTTCACCTTAACAGATCTATAAATCGTGAAAAAGTAATTTATATGAAATAAAGCTAAGTGTTTTTACCTATATTCTAAGTAAGAAAATATTATCGTATAGTAGAGTTTAAAAGTAGAACTGTGTGTGTGTGTGTGCTATTTAAATAACTCTCATTGCGCCACCCGTAATATCGCTTTCTTCCTAAGATATTAATTTGAAGGTTTGAAAAAAACGCTTAGAAAAGAGTGACAGCGTGTTCTTTGAGTAAAAATACATTTATGGTACAAAGAAAAATCATTAGTGCGCGCGTTCCTTTTATTACCCGTAATGTAAAAAAAAAATATCGACTCGGTTTTCCTAGGGATAGGGTGCAATTTTAAATATATTTATATGGTTGATCAGCATTTTAATATAAATAAAATACATTCTCTTCCGGAGTAAGTCGAAATTTCATTTTGAAACTCTATAAAAGTATAATACCTTTTCTTTAAAAATAAATAGTTTCATATACAAAGTCACTATAATATCAATTTGAATGTCACACAGTATTGATTGAACACAGTAATTTAAATCTTTAGTCACGGTATTACCTGAAAGACATGAAACCTTTAACAGATGTCAAACTTAAAACTTTAAACTTGACTCCACTGCATTGTCTTTATACAAGTTCAAAAACTATCCTAGAGGTTTCTGGACTTTTACGAAAGTTTGAGAATATATATATATATATATATATATATATATAGTATAATAGAATAAAAGTGAAGAATAACTAGAACCCACAGTATATATATATATATATATATATAATATATATATATATATATATATATATATATATATATATATATATATATATATATAATAATATATATATATATATATATATATATATATATATATATATATATATATATATATATATATATATATATATATATATATGTTACGATGGAACACCGAAATCTTGAGAATATCGGCTTTCACCGGTGAATGTCAACATTCCCATAGTCGCTTGGTGTATATCCGAAATATTTGCTAAATATCCTTATTTCTGACTTACACCGGTAAATGTTGACGTTCACCATGCACTAATGGTAAATGTTGAACATGTCGGACATTTATATTTTCTTCTCCGTAATTCAGTCACGATAAATGGTTTGCCTCTCTTTCTGAAAGGAATGACCAAGAACTTAAAACTCACAGTACATTCAAAATGAGAAAGAAAAATTATAGAAGTTAAAAACTTACTTAATTATACAGTACGTTCTAAATGAGAAAATAAAATAGTAGTAATAAAAAACTTACAATATTATGGAATTCAAATGTTATGTATGCAACAACTTAAACTATAATAACACTTTGAACTGCACACGAAACCCTTGCTTTTACAAATGCATTTATTTGTGGAACAATTCCTTCTGCAATGACAGCCTGTATTGCCTTACCCGCCGCTTCTCGAATTAACTGAAGCTGCTTTTCTCGGCGACATTTCTTGAAAATAAATCTCATCTGTGGAAAGTAACGTCCCTTTTCTAACAAATTACGAACTGATTACGTGTGTAAAGCTGCTTGGAAGTATCATTTTCGTTTGCAAGTTTATAGGAGTCGAAGTCTTTTCGACCTCCACCAGAGCATATCTGTGATTGACGACATACGTTGGTGAAAGCCCGAATGTACAAGATTGTAATACAATATTCGCGCGATGTTTCAGCCACGTATTAGGTGTGTGTCGACATTCACCGGTGAAAGTCGACATTTTCCAATTTCGGACATCCATAATAACACACACACACGCACACGCACACACACACATATATATATATATATATATATATATATATATATATATATATATATATATATATATGTCATGATTTTTAAGACAGAATCAGATTAAAGTTAGAAAAGTGAAGACCTTTATTCGATCATTTGTACATCTGTTCTGACGCTAAGGGCAGGGAGGAAAAAGCACGCCATGGTGGTGGTTTCAAGTGGATAACACTTGAAAAACATATGGTAAGTATCGCTGCTTTGAAGAGGGGCTTGCAAGTTAATGCTGACATATGTTGACTATTAAATCTAACGATCTGGAATTAGACACGTTTATTGGCTAGGCCATATGTTCGGAAGAAATAAATGGATGATTAATTTGATACTTGAATATGGGAACTGAGAAGAAAGATGAGTCAAGTGCTAGATAGGGAATTTAATTTTTAATCTAATTTAATTATCCTTACATTTGCCCCCCAATTTTAAAAGGGAGTCATGGCGTGGTTTTTTTCTTTACAAACTTAATCAATTTTCAATAAACACAAAACAATACATAACATTATTTAGAAAGACATTAACACAGTAGAAATATTTAAGCAATAGGAATACTAAAATCAAAATGCAATACAATAAAGGAAACTATAACAACAAACACAGTAAGGACACTTCCAACATATCAATTGATAAACATGAATTTCCATACATATAATTGAAGATTATCTTGTTCAAATCTATTCGACATCTAGAATAAGAGCTCGCGTTTCCTCCTATTCCTTCATAATAATAGATTCGTATTATAGCTAGTAGATATTGTTTTAAAAAATTATATATTGGAAAATAATATCATATCAAACAATAAGATAGTAAATATAAAAAAAGCATGAAATCATACAAATGTTAAAATAATTTTGTATAAAAATCTACTCTGGCACCATCGTTGTAATACCTTATATTGTTACACACATTTTGCATGTATGAAATACACTTTTTAAAAAGATAAAAAATATAGACACTAATAAAATGAAATTATTAATAATATGAAAATGGTGTATAACACACAACTTCTATGCACTATCCAACACAATAAACAATGTTTTATTTCATATGCGTTATAAAATGTAAAAATTATAAGAATATAAGAGCACTTTTTTATTATTTTTGAGTCGGAAAAGTGGACTCACTTCAATAATAACTTTTAGTATGTATGAAAATTTTCTCAATATTCACTGTAACTTAACAATATCGCATACAATATTTTGAATCTTTCCGTAACCTTCTAAAAATTCGTTTCATAGACAAAAATTCTTGATTTTCTCTTACATCACACATTCACTAATATAAACTGTATCACCTTACTTAATTTTGAACACATCTCTCTGAGAAATCTGCGTCATCAACTCACAGATGTTCAGGGATGCTGATAAGAAACAATGGGAGGTGTACATATCAAACTAAACAAGTTTGTCCTCTTAATGTTTCGGGACATATACAAAATTATAATGATTGTATTCTCCCTTATCCACTGTATAATATCCAAAAATAAGCTTCAAGTTATTAAATTAATTTTAATTTTAGATAAGGAAAATTTCGAGAAATAGTGAATTCTGATATATGGCCGGTATATCAAAACACACAATTTCAAAATAAAAAAAATTAAATGACATGCAATAAGATTACTGCTGAATAAAATAATTAAATTCAGTGGAGAAAAAAGAATGCAACGTGACTTTACTTTTGTTTCTTCTCAAAATCAACATCATTAGTATCAGTGTACCTTAGATTCATTTCTCTAATAACTTAATTTATATCTTTCAACTTTAAAACACTAATTTCTCTCATAACTCTTAACTCATTCGACATCTTAAGATAAAATTATGAGAAGTATATATTAAAATTTCTCAAAATTTTGTATGATTAAACCTATATACTTTGTTTTCTCAATTAAAATATAAAGAAAATATCTCATTTATAACACAACTATATTATAAAAATTAAATACCATATCATATCATATATTATTCTTTTTCGTAAAGTTCTGTTGGTCCTTCCATCATTGTATCACTGGAACTAAATCACAATACCATTCGGAGAAAAACATTTTTTTATCTATTCTGGCAGAAGGGATTGACATCTTTCATCATGGAGTTTAGGGGATTCTCGCTCCCCCCCCCTCCTTTTTTTCTTTTTCTCTCCATTAGAATGTTTCTTCCACTCACGGTAAACTGGATGGCCTCTTCAGCAAAGACAGAATATCGTTCGGCGGTAAACACTGCATTATTCTCGGTGTTAAGAGCGATGTTCTTTCGGGGATCACTAGCGCGTTTTTTTATTTTTTTCCGTACCATTTTTTATTCCGGAAATCCGACGTCTTCAGCATATTGGCATATGGTGCATTTGGTGTTCCGTCAAATTCTCCATTTTAGTTATTACTGCAGTTGGCTTTCGTTTTTATATTAAAATATTTTATAAAAAAGATTAGTTTTTTACATTAAGATCGCAGACAAAAATCCTACCGGCTTTAATTCTGTCATGATTTTTAAGACAGAATCAGATTAAAGTTAGAAAAGTGAAGACCTTTATTCGATCATTTGTACATCTGTTCTGACGCTAAGAACAGGGAGGAAAAAGCACGCCATGGTGGTGGTTTCAAGTGGATAACACTTGAAAAACATATGGTAAGTATCGCTGCTTTGAAGAGGGGCTTGCAAGTTAATGCTGACTTATGTTGACTATTAAATCTAACGATCTGGAATTAGACATGTTTATTGGCTAGGCCATATTTTCGGAAGAAATAAAGGGGTGATTAGTTTGATACTTGAATATGGGAACTGAGAAGAAAGATGAGTCAAGCGCTAGATAGGGAATTTAATTTTTAATCTAATTTAATTATTCTTACATATATATATATATATATATATATATATATATATATATATATATATATATATATATATATATATATAAAACAATGTTCTATTTTTTTTTCTTGTTCCTTATCAATAATATAAGCAAGTAGGGGGAAGGTTGGTGCCTTTTCCTCTTAACCGGTTTGCCCGTACATGGTACGGGCTACTGAAAGTCGAGAGCTACCGGTTAGCTCGTATGCTGCACTGGCACTATTATTTTCTTTCTTTGATTTGTGCGTATGTGTGTTTCTATGAGGATATTATCTAGTGCTAGTGTTTTGAAAATTGATTTTACCAATGATACTGAAATGCGTTTCACCCGTTATTTTCTTTATGGGAATTTTTATTTAATGAATGCCAGAAGTTAGACCTTAAAATTTATGTTCTACTGTTGATACAGACCGACGACTTTTGAAGTTTTAGTGATAGCTCAAACAACAAAAACACTTTTTTGCAAAAAGAAGAATTAAATTTGCATATAGATTCAGAACTGTCTGCGGATTATTCGGATTATATTTCAGAGGTACATTTATATTACACAAAGCCCTTACCCTTTGAAAGAGTACTAACCTAAAATTTTTATAAGATATATGAAAACCCTTTCATATCATACAGAGTGTACTTAAAAAAGCAAACATTGAAGAGTTTTTGTGTTCTACAATTGTAAAGAAAGAAAATGGTGTGTCCACTTTATAATTAGAGGGAAATTCTTCCAATTTTTTTTCTCTCATTCTCTGATAAGTACGGAGGTTTGTAATAAAAAATAAAACAATAAAACTATAAACAGTAAGTCTAGCCGTTAATTTTAGCATAAGTCTATGATTTTGTTATAGTTATTGCTTTATTGTGGCTATTCTAGTTTCACTTGTGCTGTCTTGCTGTGTTACAGCATATTGTTATGTATTACATTAATTCTAATTCAATTTAGAAATACGTTTTAGAGCCTCGGGGAACCAACGGAAATATGTTATTTTGTAGGCTTGTTTTTCAAACACATGCACGACTGAACGTTTACAGCCATAACGTATTATTATCACGTTATACTTTAATGTTCTTCGTCCAACGCAATGCCACAGCTCTTTTGCATTTTTATTCCTTTATTTTTCAATGAACTCGATATTTTGCAGTTAGTAGTATATGCATAAAGTATTCTATTACTAATTTAATAGCCGTTTTATTTTTCTTTTGTTAACAAAAGTATTTAAAAATATTCTTTATATACAAAACAAAAACTTATGGCAAAAGTGACCTTAACGTTTTCATACAGAACATCATACCATTGCCATACTCGTCTGAAAACATTATCTGTAACTAAGAAACTGCTTGCCATTTCATCTAGATATTAATTACTATTGATTAAAACAGAGATTCGTTTCTTCAAATAATATAATTACAGAAATTATTATACCTAGAATGGCGTTCTTATTAACACTCTCTGCTGAACGTATTCACTAATTTATTTTAAACCAATGCAACAACATTCCTTGCAAAGTTCTATTCGAAGCAAAAAACTTGGCAACAATTTATTTGGAATGGCCGATAAATAGTTCTAGGAGTAATTAGCACTAAATTGTGAAGCAGGGTGTTAGGGGTGGAGAAAGAAGATGCTACTTTCTTTGTTGAACGAAATTA
Source organism: Trichonephila clavipes (assembly GCA_019973935.1). NCBI lineage: Eukaryota > Metazoa > Arthropoda > Arachnida > Araneae > Nephilidae > Trichonephila > Trichonephila clavipes. The sequence goes on from BMAU01019615.1 coordinate 891,144, forward strand.
AGTCTGCTAGGTAAAATCAAACTTTTAAAAATTTGTAACATTTTGCGAATAATAGCCTTTACTAACAAAGGCTATTATTGCAATGCAAATATTATTTGTATTCCAAGAATAACTTTGAAGAATAGGGTCTTAGGGATGTTAACTTTGTAGAGAGAACTGAATATAAAAAATAACTTTCGAATACATATAATTCCCTGAAATTCAAATTAAATAATTCGATTCCTTTAAAGATTATTTTTAAAGGAATGAAGTTTTTTAAAAAGTATAAAATATATAAAATATAAACATAATTTTAAAAAATTATGAGCATTTGAAAATATAAAACATTTTTGTAAGACATATTAAGAAAATGTTACGTTGTGCATGATATTTTCCATGATAGTAGCCTTTGCTGAGTCGTCTCAACCGGATGTTGGACTTCCGGTTGCAATGAACAATAACTTGGCGTCAGAAAAGCAACTGGATTGGTTGGAATGCATCCGACAACTCTTTGTTCATCAGTGTCGGCTGTGATATGTCCTATGCGGCCGTAACTTTGAACAATTTCTGTGACAATCACTAATTGCTGCGCTTCTGACGTAGAGCTGTGATGGGGTATTCATATTTTTTGTTGCTTATTCCACCTGATCGACATTAATATCAGATCAAGGTCCACGAAATTCATCATGACGAAGGGCTACATTCTTACGCCTGTCGTTAGCCTTAGCTTTGAGCACCAGGCAGGTGGCAGCACGATTTGTAAACATCCTTTAAATTGTAGCGTATTATAAACATGATTTATGTCTAATGAACATATTTCTTACCTCTTATTGTCTGGTTTCATTCCACTATAAATCATACCCTTCCCACGCAATATTGAGTTTTTCATCGATTCTGAAGCTGCCATTCTGTCTATAATAAACTCAAGGTATAATGAAAACGCACTAGTTCATTCATGTAGAATGAAGGTAACTGAACTTGGGAGGTCTAGAGAAAGTATTTCCGTCCAGAGTAGATTGCCAGCCATTGTATCATTTCCGGAAATGAGAAAGCAGATAAGCTTGCTAAAGCATGATCTCTCTTGTCCCAACCTGACTCTCCTTTGCCTCTGCGTAACATCAAAAGACTCATTTACAGTAAATTGCAAATTAATAGAGTCATCCAGTATAGTGATGCAGCTGCAAGTAAAAGGTGGAACATCTTGCTTAACAAAAGGTGGAACATCTTGCTCAACAAAAAGGGGAACATCTTGCTTAACAAAAAGGGAAACATCTTGCTTAACAAAAGGTGGAACATCTTGCTTAAAAAAGGGGCAACATCTTCCTTAACAAAAGGTGGAACATCTTGCTTAACAAAAAGAGGAACATCTTGCTTAACAAAAGGTGGAACATCTTGCTTAAAAAAAGGTAGAACATCTTGCTTAACAAAAGGGGAACATCTTGCTTAACAAAAGGTGGAACATCTTGCTTAACAAAAAAAATCTTGCTTAACAAAGGTGGAACATCTTGCTTAAAAAAAAATCTTGCTTAACAAAAAGGGGAACATCTTGCTTAACAAAAGGTGGAACATCTTAACAAAAAAGGGGAACATCTTGCTTAACAGTTCCATGCTGTGGAATCCCCAGTTCCATGCCTCGATCTCTTGGAGTTGCGTGCTTTCGTTTACTTACAAGACAGGACTATTTGCAGAGTCATTTACATCGCATTGCAGTAAAGAATTTTGCTTGTTGCCACATGTGCCACCAGGGTGAAATGGTTGGTGACCACCTCAGACACTGTGGCATTGTTTTGAAGTTTTTTGTAGACAACTCTATGGAGGCAAATTTTGATTTTTTTTCTTTTGCTTCGTCTTCATTTTATTGGGCTGCTCGTTAACTAATGGCAGAGATGCCGATAATGGGCGTAGGATAAAAAAATATCCTTCATAACTATTTTGACGATTTACTCCGACTAAACGCTGTTAGCGATTCCATGTTCTATTTTGATTCGTCGTCCCCATGCTGCCTACTATCACACCTCTGAATTTGTCGGAAGAATTCAGCAACACTCTGTATTTTGAGTTCTAGAGAAAAAAAAATTAGCACTCCTTGGACCAGTGTTTCTCAAACTGTGAAGCACACCTCCCTAGGGGGCGTCATAATCCTACAACAGGGGCGCGAGTATATTGAAAAGTCGAAAACAAAAAATTATTAAAAAATTATTAATTTTCTAAAAAAAACAAAATACAGTATGACATAATAAAAAATAAAATATGCATTTACACTGATATAATACACTTATAAATACACTCAGGAACATTGAAAATAGCGACCCAAGAAAGAAGCTGAGTACAATCGCGAAACTTTGCAAATAAGTGCAGCGTAATGTGATATGCAAATGATCCAAGTTTTGTGCCAATACGCATGCTCATACACGCCGAGGTGGCGCTACAATCAGAAAGAGGGTTCTATATAAGCCAGCGCAAATTCGAAGATTCATAAACGTGACGATTATCCGCCGATTGTAGGAAGACTTTGGTAAGCAAAACATGCCAGGTAAACATGCTAAAAGACATTTCTCACAGTTAAGCGAGTTTGAGAGAGGCCTGATCATCCGGATGAAAACTGCAGGCTGGTCGACGCGCCGTGTTGCTGGCCAGGTGGATCGTTCGGAATGTGCCGTAAGAAATTGTTGGGGGCAGTGGACACGAGAAGGTACACACGAGCGGGAAACCGGGTCTGGAGCGACCAATAAGACCACGAGGAGAGAGGATCGAAGGATCGTGCGGCAAGCACTTGTAGACCCCCACAGTGACTCGTTCAACGATACGAGCAGACGTAGGAGTAGCAATTGTTCCACAAACAATTTCCAGACACCTTGCAGAAGCAAACCTTAAATCCAAGCGCCCTTTCCGTGCACTCCCTTTAACAGTAGAACATCGGCAACTACGTCTACAGTGTTGCCAAGCCAGATCAATGTGGAATGTCACAGATTGGCAAAAAGTTGTGTTTAGGGATGAATCCCGGTTTGTTTTGGGGACAGATGATAACCGTGCACGGATGTGGATGCGTCCTGGTGAACGGAACAATTCCCCCCACACTGTTCTACGCCACACTGCCCGCACAGCTTTTGTAATGGTCTGGGGGTTCAAAGCTTATGATAGCCGGTCCACTTTAATTATGATGCGTGGAACCTTAACGGGCCAACGGTACGTTGATGATATTCTTCGACCTCATGTAGGACCTTTCTTAAATGGTCTCCCAGGGGCAATTTTACAGCAAGGTAATGCTCGTCCGCATACAGCAAGAGTTACTCAAGACGTCCTACGTCATTTTCAGACTCTTCCATGGCCGGCCCGCGCACCCGATTTGTCCCCGGTAGAGCACGTGTGGAATCACCTAAAACGGTAGATGTCATCGTGTCACTCTGTACTTGATTTAGAGTCGGCTGTTCAAGATTTGTGGACCCATCTGCCTCAGGACAACATAAAGTGTCTAATCAACTCAATGCCGTACCGTGTGGCGGCATGTATTGCAGCTGGAGGTGGTCCAACGCGCTATTGAAGTTGCCCAGTATTTGTGTCGTTGCACACCCTGTATTCGTTTAATTGTCTGCTTTTTGAGATCAAGTGGATCTCTCATCTGTGTCATTATGTGTATTAAATTTCATTTCAATCCGATGCTTTCTTTTGGGTCGCTATTTTCAATGTTCCTGATTGTATATCAGTACTGAACAAATCTAAGCTAAGAACGTTTAATAATTATCAGTAACCACATGGGCTACTTCAATGCAGATTAAAAATTACGCTATTCGCTCCCTAATACCATTTTTAACACGATGGCGAGCGTATGTGGTCTATTGGGGGACGGGCTGTAAAGCAATAAATGAGCAAAAATCTTCGGAAGTAAGTTAATTCTTCGCAAAGACTGTCAAGGTTTGGAATGATAGGTTGCTGCATTCCAAATCCTTCCGCATAATTTTATGGATAGCAGTTCACGGAAAAGATCATACTTTGGAAAGATGTATATAAACGTCCGGGGCAATTCACGCACTGGCTGAGCGAGACTTTTATATACGCCGGCAGCAAGGTTGAAGTCAAAATGTTTAGCGTAAAATTATAGTATTAGGGAATTTAATACATTGTTATAATATGGGGGAACGTCATAAAAACTATGATTAAATATTTGGGTTGCAAATATTGAAAGTATGAGAAACACTGCCTTAGGCACCTTAACTGAAGTTGAAAGTGCAAAGAAGTTTATTTAACTGAAATATATTAGTTACTTGCTTGATTTTATACAGTCCAGGGAAGTATGGCTGTTTTTTATTTGCACAACGCTGGATGTTTCGGGTAATCCAGTATTAGCTATTTTAAGTACTGTGAATATGAGATTTTCTTAACGCAATTTATAATTATTTAAACAAAAAATTAGTAACTGGCCACTCAGAATGCAACACCAGGAAATAAACTTCTAAAAGTTCTGAAATTTCTCCAAATTTTACATTTGAATTTTTTCCCCTTTAATTCTTAACAGAGACAATTTCCCCTTTTCTATATATCTCTCTTTTTTTTAAAAAAAAATATTTCTAAAAAATTCTTCCTAATTATAGCATGATTTAGCTTAGATAAAAAATTGCTAGGTTTTTTAAATTTAAATGATATTTGCAATTACCATAATATTTTAAGTGAACAAAATGTAACATAATCAGAAAGAACTTTTAGGAAAAAAAAATCCATTGGCTAAAAAAAATCCATTGAATATAAATTTAGCCTGTGCAAACTGAAAAACATGTGCAATTAGTAAAAAATTTTAGGTCGTATATCTCAGGTGGTATTTTTTATCTCTTTAACTATTTAAACTAGTATAACGGTAGTATAATCTACAAAACTAATTAAACGTATCTTAAACATTAATCTTTATACTGAAATATATTTTTTTTAAAATCTTTAAAATGATTTTCTTCATATTTTTTAGTACTTAATTAAGAAATATCTTAATAATAATAAGATTAAACGCTTTAATTAAAACATTCATTATAATCTCTTTCTCTTACCTTTAAATTATATAGGAATGCCCTTTTAGTTATATATAGACGACAAAACCTCGTAGATGAAAACAGTTATTACATTCTTGAGTTCATTAATGTATCTAAATATGTAAGTTTTTGTCAAAATTAATTATCTTCTACCCCATTTTAAACAAGTAGTTTTAATGATGTAATTATACCCCATTGCGAAATTTATACTTTTAACCTTATTTCATATGAGTTTGCCTTGAAAGAACTATAAAATGCGTATTATTATCGCTTTCAACACGTTATAAGTGCGCGTTTCTTTTAATTAAAATTGCATAAATGCGTGTAAAAATGAGGACATTTATGTCAGAATTTGAATTTTGAATGTAAGTAAACCTTATTTTTGTTTTAAATTTTTATGCTTAATTCAATGGGTCTAATTGCACTATTTATATATTTTTTTCTATCTTGCAAACTTTATGTTTTAATATGTTGTAATCTGTAAAACACACACAAAAGAAACTTCTTTAAAAGTATTTATGTAATACTTTGTTTTTATTTTGTTAAACATATACAGCAGTGCTAATAGTTTTACATAAATGATAAATGATTGCACAGAAATAAGCAAAATTCACTAAGGATGTATTCACCCGCGCGTGTGTTATGATGTGTTGTTTCTTTATTATCAAAGTATTCGTATCAATGGTGAAAGAAATATTTATCACAAATTAAACATTTCACATATATATTAGCGCCACTATATCATATTAGGACCACCTGGCACTTTGAGATCAGCTTTAACTTCACCCAGTTGTCACTAATGGGAGACATAGATAGTAATGCTGAACACAAGAATAGTGAAACTTCAATCCTATAGTGCTGCGTTTTAAGAAAATGGGGAAAACGTGGTTTAGCTGAGTTTGAAAGTGAGATAATTGTTGGTGCTCTAAGCGCAGGATCTAGTATCAGCAAAAGTGCTGCTCTTGAAAAGTGTTCGAAAGTATCAGGTATTAATGTTTACAAAAAGTGTTTTTTCAAGCAGAAAACCGTATCTTAAAATCAGGGTATTGGTTGTCATAGGCTACTGAATGTTCGTTCCAAAAGGAGAATTTTGAAAGTTGTCTAGTCCAACAGAAGAACAACCGTACGTCAAATTGTGGTGAATGTTATTCAAAGAGAAACGGCAAACATCTGTGAGTCAGTTATTTGCTGCACATTACATCGTATAGGATATGGTAGCCGATTACCTGTTTGAAAGCCTTTATTATCGGCCTTGGACAAGAGCAGATGTCTTGGAAAAGTAAGTAAATTACATTAAAGTGTCATGCAGTTCGATAAATCGCAGTTTCAATTACATCATGCAGATGACAGGCTGTATGCTTCTTCTTTCGGACTTAATAATAAACCAGGAATAAAATATCAGCATTCATTCAGCAGTTATTTTCTTTAATGACGCAATTCATTCACTTCTACATTCAATCTAACTATGTCGCCAGATGGACCAGTATAAATAGCGAGAGTAATCCGGTTTTACCGTTGCCATACAAATTATACATCCAAAATTATAAGATAGATAACAATATGCAAATTCTAACGGAACAAATGCATATGGAGAAAACAGAACAAATGCATGGACTTCCACTGCACTGCCACAACCTTCAAAATTTTAGAGGCATTATTATGGTTTGGGAGATGATTCTGCACATTACTTGGGTAGCTTGATTCGTGTAGAAAAACAGCTGAATGCCTAAGAGTGTTTAAGTTTTTTCGTAGAACAAGTACAACATTTTATATTAATAAAGTGCTTTTCAGGGGTAGATAATTTCAGCAGGAAAATTCTCCCTGTTATAATGTTGGTATCCCTAGTTGGTTCGAAGTGCATTACAGAAACTTTAGCAGGTTTAGTTAGGATATACAATTATACCAGATCGTAATCCAATTGAGAATTTGTAGGATGAATTTAAAAAGTGCAGTAGGCAGCTACATTCAGTACCGTCTTATCTAATAACATTGAAAAGTATAATTTATTCGATATAAATATGGTCTCAAATTTCATAAGCCATCCAGCAAGAACTGAAAACACTAGAGTTGACAAGAATCATACCGTATTATGAGTGAAAGATAGCCTAATATTGTATTGAAGAGGTGATCATAACAATGTGGCTTCTCAGTTGGCCATATCGAGACATATATTATAAATGCGAAAGTTTGTGAGGATGTTTGGCCGTCTTTCACACAAAAGCAACTGAATGGATTTTAATGAAACTTTACAGTAATATAGCTTATCTATCAGAAAAACGCATATGCTATAATTTATAGTAAAGGCTGTAATTTATAAAGATATTGTGTTAAGTGTCCAAAATACAATGATATTTGTCAAGTAAGTAGGAAAAATTCTACCATCTGCAAGCAATTTTGACGTGCGCTGCAAAAAAGTTCACGACAGTATATATCTATCTTTTATTTGTGAAGAAACCCTTTTTGTTTTGGTTACGCAAGGTGCTCACTTCTAAGTTCATTTTTCTCACTCACATCAGCAATAATAACGCTGTAATTTTTAAAAAAGGATTTGACTATTTATTTTAAGGGGGTCACTTCACGCAGCATTTTTTTTTATTTCAGAATAAAACTAAGTTTTGAAGGGAAAGTTTGTTATAAATCTATCTTTATTTGAATGTTTGTTTGAATAATTTTTTTAAAATATTTATTGTATTTTATTATGCACTATTTGGTAGGTTTTCAAAAATGTTCCTTTTGTGTTGAAATTAATTTTGAGAAATTTTCTTCAAAATAAATGCTTTTATCGGTTCTGGTACTGTATTTTAAAGTCTGTTTTTTACATCTTTGTGAAAATTTTCCGCTTTCCTTATATGTCACACTACATCATCAAGCGTAAGGAACATTTTCGAAACAAAATTTCAAAATTTGTTTGTGGTTAGATTTTTTAATAATTTTGATTAGTTTTTTTAATTATAACGTCAAAAATTTTAAAACTGTAATTTTTAAAAAAATTTTTTGACTATCTCTTATTAAAATTTAAGATATTAATATATGTGCAAAATTTTCAAAACTATTGAACGGTTTTCAAAAATGTTCCTTTTGTGTTGAAATTTACATTAATTTTACAGTAAAAACATATACATTTTTTAATTAATTCATTGCTCAGATCATTTTGTCTGACAGTTGTCTGTTTTTGATTTTGTTTTTTAATGGGAGTATTTTTTATTTAATAAATCCCTTTTAAAAGCCTTGATTATATAGATATATTTTACCCGGTTTTGATTAGTTTTTTGTAAAAAACATATTATGAATGACCATATAACACTATTTAAGCTCTCAAAAAAAACTACAGTAAATCTTAATGCATAATTGCAATTGGTAAATTATGTTTATGTTTAATGTATATTAACGTTTGACCTATCGTTCAATCACCACGGCATAAACCATCTTACAAATGGAGATTTTCTGAAAAAAAATAGAGCTCGAGTTATTGAAATCTTTGTATTTGTCTAGGCATTTGCCTATTTTTTGTCCTCGAGCTTTTTGCCTTTTATCGTTAACATTTTGCAATGTTTCTCAACATTTTCATTCAATTTTTCGCCTTTATAATTAGATAATTTAAGAATCCCCATCACCCAAAACGTATATCGTTTTTGTGTGAAATATTACATTTTTACACATCAAAATAAATGACAACATAATAAAAATAATATTAATGCATTACACTTTCAGTACCATCTATAACATTTGGGTTACCATTATTAAATGATCTAGCTAATTTTTTAAGCTTTTTCATTTTTACCAAATTTTAACAAAATGTGTTACTTTTTTTCTGAGCAAGAGATCACTTTTGTATCTTTTTTATTAGTGTTAGTAAAAGGTATTATTTTCAACCCTTAAAGAGCCAAAGTTGAATTTATGACCAAACATGTCAATATTATAATTAAAAATAAAAATGATCAAGCGTAAGAAAATTTTTCAGCCATTAGATACTACATAAACTTACCTAATTTTGATTTTGAAAATTTAACAAAGGTGTTTTCTTTATTTTTTTGTTCATTTATCAGATATTTTGAAGATATGAAAAGAAATGTGTTATATTCAACGAAAAAAAAAAGCGTGAGTTACCCAGAAGTTTTTTGTTTAATTTACCGATCAAAATAAATCTTTTAATCAATTTAAGTTATTTGATGAAATTAACTTTTGTTTTGATTTAAAGGGGCGTGGCAATCAGCTGTTTTGGGATTTGACAAACGTAAACAACGTAATTCAGCTAGAACAAAATATAAACTGTATCAGAAAGAGAAACGGTTGGATTTTATTTTCAATCGAAATTGAAAAATCGAGTGACCCCCTTAAGTGAACGGTGTTCAAAATTAATTTTACAGTGTAATATCTTTAATTAATTCATTAGCTCTGACGGATTATGTTTCCCTAAGTGGAGTATTTTGCTTATGTATATCCCTTAATTTTCAGTTTAGGGATCCAAAAATATTATAAATCTTATGCGGTACATAAAGCTAACGGCATCAATCCCCACCACGGCGGGTCTTACAAAGCTCTAATAAAGCTCGAGTTATGAAAGTAGCTAGGTATTTGCCAACTTGACTCTATCGTTAACCTTTTCGCAATGTTTTTCATTCAATCGCCATTATAATTTAAGAAACGGCGTTGCTTGCGAATATTACAATTTTAACATAAAATAAATACAACAGAAAATAATATTAATTTACACTTTCAGATAAAGACTTTCATTTTACCAAACTTTTAACAATGTGTTACTTTTGCTGAGCAGATATCAGCTTATGAAGGTATTTTCAACCCTCAAGAGAGTTACGGGGTATTATAATTAAAAAAAAATCCTTTTTATCAGCCATTAGATCTACATACTTAAAAAAAAATTTAACAAAGGTGTTTTCTTTATTTTTTTAGCTGAGATATGCAAAAAGCTTTTTTGTTACAATTCACGTAAAATTAACTCATTAAAAGCGTCTTTATCCTTAAATAGCTGGTATATATATATATCACTAGCTGGTATATCCGTTCTTCGCTTGGGTGAACTGAAAAATTAAAGAACACATATTTATAAAGACGCTTTTTTAATGAGTTAATTTTACGAGTTAATATATATATATATATATATATATATATATATATATATATATATATATATATATTTGCATATAGATGTATATAAAGGTAGTCTCAGGAATATTGAGACAAACTTTAAGGTGAGGTACGAGATATCACAAGGACTCAGATTTATATTTAACCCATGGTCAAAAATGTCCTCGTTCGGCACAAGGTAGCGTTGTTCACAATATCATTTAAGGAAAGAGACGAGCATAACCACAGATATTTGAGCAGTGATCACTCGTAGAGGAGTATGGAATGTTTTACAAACATCAAACTGGCATATATGCACCTCATTTACGGATTGGCAGAAGAAAATACACGAGCAACAGAAAGATTGTATGGTGAAAGGTACCCACACAGTGATGCTCCAGACCACATGTTTAATGCTAATGTGTGCCTCAATTTGCGAGAATATGCGATAGTATTAAGAATCCTTCGGACGGTATCCAGCAAACTTATTTCCACACATGGATTTAAGTACGTAATATCCGGCTGTCCACCCTAACTATACCTATCACCTCGTAATGAAACACAATTGCGCAAATTAGTGAACTTCCGGGGTTTCGTGCATCTTTCTGAGGATACCATTCACGGTACAATCTTTATGCTGATGCGACGCTATTTTAAACTTAATAAATCTTTTAAATCTTTGAACCCAGATTCCTAATTTCACATCGCATCATGACAATTAATTAACTAATTCTAAAATTAAAACACTCATCTCACAATAAATTATACACTTATCATATAGTTTTTAAACATTATTAAATTTATTTTGAAGCACAAATATCTGAAATTTACTTCACTACAAGATTAAAATTTAACTTAGCTTGAGAGAGGTATGAAGCAGGGTAGGAGAATGGACATGGTTGACACCCGGAGTCAACGCGGAAGTTTTACTTTTGTGATTCTCTAGCTCTGGGATCGGCTCTGCCTGTGTCTCTCTCTGTCTCTCAAAATCGGGGTGCGTCCCGTTTTATTTTACGACTTTTTACACAAAAATCCTAAAGAGGACTCTTTGTCTTGTCCACTTAATTTTCTCTCATTAGTCCAGAAACCAGCGCAGAGTTACAACATGGAGTTTGATGAACTTTCGGAAGCGCGGGAGATCTGTTGACGCACCCCGCAATTTATGGGTCCAGTGACCCCCCAGGTGCGGGAACTTTTTGGCACTCCCTTGTCGAAAGAATTCCACCGTCCAGAGAGGGGAAATTGAAATGAATTCTAAAAAACTGACTTTGAAATTTTGAGGTCTGGTCTCCCATCACTGCTCCCCTCTCTCAAATACACAGCACAAAAAAATTTTACAATAACGTATAAACAGAATTGTCCCATCAGGAGAAAAAAAAAGAAAACACATCAATTCCTTCCAATCCTTGAACGATGTCATCCACTGGAGTCCTTCAACTATAGATGTTCCATCAGGAGAAGAACCGGAAACACATCAATTCTCTCCAATCCTTGAACGATGCCAGCCACTGCCGTGTTTTGAGCCGAATTACTTGACTGAAATATCTGTGTCCCTAGTTTGTTGATGTGTGCTGCGAATTCTTGCACGCTTTCGGAGGAACCTTGAATGCATGATGAAAATAGTTGAAGCCGCGTGGACAACGGAAAGGTCCTCTCAAATCTCGAAATGAGAACTCTAGTGATATCGTTGAATTCTGTTATATTACTGTGAGTTGGATCGGATAAAAAAATTCTTCAGCTATTCCCGCTAATTTTAGTTTAAGAATAGTGTCTCTCTTAGCGTCAGACCAATTACCTAAATTTGCAACATCATTGATTTTCTCCAGGAACCTACGTATTCCCAACGATTAACTTCCGTCATACTTTGGGATCAAATCAATTCGATTAAATTTTTCATACGCTGTCTGCGTCAAAGGGGGGTCGGATTGTCGCGTACGTGGTATGTTTAAAAAAAAGTTAAAAATAAAATTGCTAACGAGATTAAATTGCAAGAGAAACAATTAAATTAATACTAAAACAACTGAATTCAAGCACTCGTGCAGGGTAGGAGAAAATTCATAATCTCAGAAAATTAAATAAAACATTTAACCAATCGACTTTCGCGTAAATACATATATAAAAAAATCAACATCGACATAAAAGAAAAGCACCAGTACCTGTCACATCGTCAGCACCCTCTTTCAGAAGTTGTTGTTTTCAACATCCCCAAGTATCTAAAAAATAAAAAAATACAGCGAGAAAAAAAATTCACAACTGGAAAAATTGAGAAATAAATACATTCAAAACACAATGACACACAATAAGAAATTTTTACATGTTTAATAGATGAACTAAGATTATCATTCGGTGACCCAACATCTCGTTTAATTTAAACTTACAAGGAAACATCAAATAAAATTTTGAAGAAAATTAATTTCACAACACAACATCGTGTCTAGGAAAAGAAAAAGGTCTCGGAACCAGATGATGCGACGCTATTTTAAACTTAATAAATCTATTAAATCTTTGAACCCAGATTCCTAATTTCACATCGCATCATGACAATTAATTAAGTTAACTAAACCTAAAATTAAAACACTCATCTCACAATAAATTATACACAGATCGTATAGTTTTTAAACATTATTAAATTTATTTTGAAGCACAAATATCTGAAATTTACTTCACTACAAGATTAAAATTTAACTTAGCTTGAGAGAGGGATGAATCACGGTAGGAGAATGGACATGGTTGACGCCCGGAGTTTCCGCGGAAGTTTTATTTTTGTGATTCTCTAGCTCTGGGATCGGCTCTGCCTGCGTCTCTCTCTGTCTCTCAAAATCGGGGTGCGTCCCGTTTTATTTTACGACTTTTTACGCAAAAATCTTAGAGCGAACTCTTTGCCTTGTCCACTTAATTTTCTCTCATAGGTCCAGAGACGAGAGACCAGTTACAACAGGGAGTTTGATGAACTTTCGGAAGTGCGGGAGATCTGTTGACGCACCCCGCAATTTATGGGTCCAGTGATTCCCCAGGCGCGGTAACCTTTTGGCACTCCCTTGTCGAAGGAATTCCACCGTCCAGTAATGGTAAATTTAGACGAATTCCAAAAAAACTGACTTTGAAATTTTGAGGTCTGGCCTCCCATCAATGCCTGACGAGCATGACCTTCTGCTAATCCGAAAATCGTTTACCAGCTCGGTGTTTGTAAAACGTTCCGTTCTTCTCTGCGGGTGATCAGAGCTCAAATGACTGCAGTAATGCAGATCTTTTTTCTTAAATGCTCTTGTGAACAGTGGCCAAACGAAGACATTTTCGACCGTGTGGTTCTATGCAAATATGGAATGTTTCTAATGTCTCCTACCTCACCTTAAAGATTGTTTCAAAGATCCTGGTACATCCTGTATATATATATATATATATATATATATATATATATATATAATCCAATATATAAAAATTCCAATATAAAAATAAATATACATATATATATACATACACATATATATAAATTTATACATTTGTATACATGTACACAAATATATAAACGAAAATATAAAAATAAACATATAGTTATATACCTAAGATAACTAAAATTAGGAAGAAAGCACAGTAGTACAATGACAAACTCCTGGCCTTTGGAATCAGGATTGCAGGTTTAAACATGTTTTGCGGCCAGCCAACCTTCACCTGTAATTTGTCATTCTATGTACCAAGAGGAAAGGAAAGTATTATATATGTAAAATTAAAATATTAAAAAATCATTAAACTTAATAACATATGAACAAAAACATATAACCTACTTTTATTCGGAGTGTGAACGATGGCCGAGAGGGCATCAACAAGTAATTTGTCCCCGCCAAATACGAGGGGTGAGAGCAAAACCGCATAAAATTAATTGCGATACGATATTAAAAAAAAACATATATATATATATATATATATATATATATATATATATATATATATATATATATATACTTTATACTTTTTAAAAGATCATAAAAATAATAATCATATAAAAATAACTGTAAAATAAAAAGAAATGCAAAAAATATATTATTATTAAAATTTAATAAGCATGTGGAGCCATCTATTTAATAATTGTAGAATAAATTAGATATTGCAGAAATTTTAAAAATCATTACAAAACATAATAACAGTAAATAATTACAGTAATACAAATTGTATCATTAAAAACCATTATACATATAATTACAAAGAAAGTTAGCAGGATATCCATGTTCAATACAGTGATTAAAATTTTTTTTGAAATTTAAAAATATATATTAGCTTTATCGCTAACTAATACATTATTGCGATAAATATAATTAAAATAATATTTCTATGTATAGAGATACTGATAAATTTTGAATTCCAGTAAGACACTTTGATGATATTAAATTAAAAGCATCTCTTTTATCATAAATATTACTATTAAGTTTCAAATCCTTAATATACAGTGTTACATCTAGGTAATTTGTTTTGATTGGATTATTATTAAATTTAACTAAGATTAAGTAAGCCGGATAAAAATTAGTAATGGGATTTAAATTATCATTTTTATCAAAAATGATTAAATCATCAATATATCTAAAAATGTAGTAGTCATTATTAATAATATAATTATATTCATAAAAATGTAAATAAAGATTAGCCAAACTATTACTAGCTGGGTCCCCTTGTGGGAGTCCTTTCTGTTGTTTATATAAAGAACCATTAAAATTGATGTAATTTTCTTTTAAGGTATCCGACTACTTGCGACAACTTTTTTTTGAAAAAAAGGAAATATGGAGATATTTTTGTGATTTTTATATTTATATAGTATATTTTAAGGAAAAATCCTAAAATAGGTAAAAGAAAAAAAAATTATTATTATTAAAATGGGAAAAAACTACTAAAAATTACATAAACGGAGCCCGCTCTCTACAAAGATTTTATGAACAAATTCTCAATTTTTCAATTTTGATGTGTTACTTTGTTATTCCTGTTTGAAGTGATCTTCACGATAAGAAATATTTTAATTTTTACAAAAACTAGAGCACTTCATCTAAGTCATTATACGAAATTGCTTAAAAAAACATTGACTATATTCACATAAAGAGCTGCAAATTTTGAAATAAAACAGTTATTGATAAATCTGAAGATCAAAACACTTCTACTGTTATGCAGAACATAAGCAAAAAATTTCAGCTAATTATTTTCAAAACTTTTTAGCAATCGCGGTCCCCGTTTGAGTTTTTCGAAAAACACGTTTCGCGTAAAACGCATTTCAAAGTTTGACATCTTTGTAAAGTTATGGCATTTGCTTTTACTAAAACGCTTGTAGTTTTTGTTCTAGTGGAGGGAAAATAAAGTACTTGGTATTGTTATTAAGTTAATAAAATGGTCTATAAAATAAAATCATAAAATTTTGCCGATTTTTGAAAAAATCATGGTTTTAGGGTAGTCGAATACCTTAAGACAAAATCTATGAGAGTTTTAAATTTGTTAAAATTAATATTAAGGTTATACATACTGTGGTTTTCTAAAATTACTTTAATAATATCATGTATATCAATGGAATTGAAAAGATCAATATATATATATATATATATATATATATATATACACTCAATATATATATATATATACATATACTCCTGGCCACCGTAAATGTAACACTAAGAAAGACAAGATATAGCCCACCAAAATTTATTTCGCAGATAACATGTTGACCCGGTATCAAACGATTAAATTTATAGACTACTGTGAAGTGTAGTTCCTACCAGAGTAGTCGGCATTGTTGGAGATCACCGCTGTCACACGCCTCGCCATTGATTGAAAGAAACTTTGGATGTATTATTGGGGTACAGCAGACCAAAAGCAGCTTCCCCACGTTGCCAAAGTTGATCTGGTGTAACAGCTGGGGGGTGTAATCTGGGTCAATCGTTGAGAAACCATGGACCACATGTTTTCTACGGGTGAAAGATCAGGAGAGCGAGCCGGTCAGGGAAGCAATTCAACCTGGTGATTGACGAAAAATCTTTGGACAATGCGTGCCACGTGTGGTCGCGCATTATCCTGTTGAAATATGGCTGTGGCGAAGCCCTGAAGGTAAGGAAGGACAATGGGCTCCAACACCTCGGAGATGCAGCGCTGGCAGTTTAAAGTACCGGTAATGCGTACTAGAGGAGTACAAGAGTGATACCCAATACCGCCCCACACTATAATACCCTGTGCAGGACCAGTGAGGCGGTGCATAACGCAGCTGTACAGCATCCTCTCCCCACGGTGTCTCCAGACTCGAATCTGATCATCGTGGTGTTGCGGACGGATGCGTGACTCGTCAGTAAAGACAACTTCTTTCCATTCTGCCACCCATATCCTTCTTTCATCGTACCATTGGCGACGGAAATGTTTGTGGTTCTGCGTCATGTCATAGCAAGCAATGGACGTCTTGCGGACAGACCACTCTGCTGTAAACGGCGTCGAATGGTACGAGCAGACACTGAATGATGCATTACAGAATCGATATGCTGTGCTACGTTTCGTGATGTGACTGATTGATCCGTCACTGCCATGCGCCCGATTTGCCTATCCTCACCTGAAGTGGTGCACTGAGGTGGATGCGATCAACCACATCGGTACGTCGTTCCCACCTGCATCCAATGCTCACATATCCGCATTACAGTTGTTTGGGTTTGTCCAACACGACTACCGATTTCCCTGAAAGATAATCCACAATATTGGTAGGCCATTATCCTTCCTCTGTCGAACACGGATACTTAATCAAAAGCTGATCGTTGTTTTTTACGAGACATAACTGATCGATTTTGAAAAAAACCACAAGTTAAACACAATTGCCGAACTTGAAATCCTCGAAATCTTGAAGCCTTAAATATCACTTTGAGGTCGCGCTACAGGCACGCGTGATGTGTGTTTGCGCTGAAATTCTAATCATTTGCATATGTCACCTCCGCTGATGCATGTTGTAAATTTCATGTTATTTGCATGCTTCCTTCAGGGTATTACATTTATGGTGGCCAGCATATATATATATATATATATCACTTGTAACTGTACCAATGGTGTTATATATGTACATATTCACAAACATTTTTTTTTTACTATATATCGTAAAAATGACTCTTAAATCATATATCATATACATTCATAAAGAGTAATAATTCATAAATGATTATCTCACTCTCTCTCTCTCTTTTATTGTCAGGAATTACTTCTTTTTGTTCTCAGATCGTTTCATTTTCAGTTGCGTTCGATGTGCGGATAATCTCTTTGAACTGAAATTTGGATTTACTATGATTTTCAACCTTGGGCTTACTTCGTAGTCCTTAAATTCTCAAATATTAAGGATGAAATGGAAGAAATTAATTTAATAGAAAACATTCTTAAAGATGTCCAGAGCATGAATTTTCGAAAAATTATCAATTTTCTCTTTTTTACTTGCATAAGTTTCTGAGGAGCGCAAATGCATATGATGTTTAAGTGGAAAGGTTAGAGTGTATTGGGCGTATTCAAAAGTGTATGTGTACACGTCTTTTGGATTTTAAAAGCAAAACAGAGGGGGAAAAGTTAAATGATGGAAAAAGCCTAAGAGGTCGTAACTGACTGAGCGGCATTTTAATATCAAAAATTCAAAGATATTATAGTATGACTATTAGAAATAATATCAATGATCTACACATCATAAAAACTTTTGTTCGGTGTGTTTATTTTCATCTTCTGTCTTCAAAAACGACAGTCCTCTTCATGGACTGTATCCTGTGATTATAAATCGAAATGCACTATGATTATAAACACATACAGCATAATGAATTAAATGAAGCCAAGTTTTAGAGCTCTAGGGGATGCAATGTTATTAAGAAAGTGTTTATATGGAACCTACAGATAATTACCCAGAATCCAATGAGTTAGTTAATATCACCATTTGGTCAGTGATTCCAACATTTACATTTGTGGAGTTTAAATAATTGGAAATTAGGCGTAAATATGGCTATTTCACAGTTCAATATGAGTCATGTAGCAAAATTAATGATCTTAAAACAGTGGGATATTGAAACAAGTTATAACTGCGCGTGTCGTGCTTTAGATAACGAAATACACGTAGGATTTGTTTAGCCCAACGAAAGCATCTTAAGATCCCTAAAAATGTCAAAGTTGTAAAAAATAAGGAAAAAAAGAAAATTAGAAAAATCTTTTGTATGAGCAAAGAGTTAAAAAAGGCTTCATATGCTTCTGGAAAGTACTAAAAAAGTAAATCCTCAGAAAATAACAACTTTTTTAATTAAAAGCCTGTTTTCTCAAAATATAAAATTTTTCAATTTATAGACCTTTTTCTCAAAAACTACTTATTATACAATCCCAAAATTTCCATTGAGCCGACTTTTAACATGTTTAAACATTTTAATGGAAGGAATTAGATATGTCTTGCAAATCTGTTTAGATATGTCATTTTTAAACTAAATTTTAGGGGGAAAATTCAACAATTTTAAAAAAATTCAAATTTAATTTAATTTTTAACAAAAAGACAAAACCCACCGTTAAAGTGTTACTGACAGTACGCATAATCTACTGTAAAAATTTTATTTATGAGAAGTAAGTAGTTCCTGATAAAAAGATACGCAAGCTTACATAATTTAACATTGGCTCCTATGAACGTGCCGGAACCCCTTAATATTTAACTAAATATTACGTTTTCTACTGATTATTGGCATCGTACAACTTAGAGTTATGTCATAATTGTACGTGAGCTAAGTTTGAAGAGTATCTATATCTTCTCTAAAATTTTCCTTTCATTTACAAAATGGAATTTCTCTATGATATACATAAAATGTATCATTTTTATTCATTAGACTAATTTTTTTTTAAAATTCAAATGAAGGATAAGACCATGTGTTCATTTATTTATAGAATTATCAAAACAAAACAAGTATTTTGCAAATTATCTAACTTGCTATCTTAAACTTTAAAACTGCAACAATTTTAAAAGAAAAACTAAGATATTGTATCCAATAAAGAATTAAATAACTCAATCAAGACATTCTGAATCGCAAAGTCAAAATAAATTTATAGTACAATGTAAAATATTTAACATAAAAAATAAATTGGATTTCTTTTATAAACACCCTATGTACATATAATAATCATATGTAGCTGATAAAGCTAATGAACTACTTGAATTTTATGAATTTATATACACATGTAATACATATCTCTCATTAAATAAATCCATTATTATGATGAAACGAGGCAAATGAGATAAACCTTTGCCGTAACTTATTTAAAAGTTCCTTAAAAATCAAATGTAACAATTAATTTATTCCCTGATTGAAAAAATAAAGAAGTAAAACAAGCAAACATGTATCTGGGTGAACTTTTATTACAGCTCTAGCCCTGATTTCAAAATTTAACATTAACTCTCCATATTTAGGTTTGTTATCTCTTTGGACCAATAAAATCAAGCAATCAGTCTACACATTTAAGTGAATGTGAATTACGTTACACTTTGATCTCAAGTTAATTACTTCTTTAAAGTAATTCCTCCTGGAATACTAATGATTATTTTTTATTAGGCGATATTCTACGTTTAACATTTGAAACTTCAAAAATTGTGAGGTGGGGGAGGAGTTTTTAATTTGATGTAGCGCCCTTACTACAGTAGCAAAGAATGCACACAACACATACTTTCTCGACTAGTGACGCCCTTATATTGCCTGTTTCGTACTAATTACTCCCAGTAGCGTCACTGGGCCATTCCAAACAAATTTCTTTTCGTCTGTTCCTTGATGGTGCTTTACGAGGAATGCAATTGGATTGAAGGATTACGAAATCCTTTGGGCGGGTAATGATTGTTTTAGATGCCCTTTTCTATGTCTAATTAACTTCTGAACCTGCATCGGAAAAGTAACACCTTCCTGTTTCTTCAAATAGCTTTTAACGCCAACTATAGGATGATATGTACACGTTGTCTCTGAATATGTACAACATTACATATATTTACCGGATTAGATATGTACGAGCTTCAATAAGTAAAAAAAATCTATATATGATGGATTCTCTAACTATTTCATGCATATATGCAAGAATATAGTATGTGGAATTTTTTTCTTATTATATTGCCTTATGAGCCAGTTGCCTTCCTTCTAGTTTAGTAAAAAGAAGGGAAAAAACGAAATAAAAATCTATTTTTCTCATTCAATACACTTAGAAATATGAAAAATATGTAAAATTTTAATAATGTCGCAACATTGTTGTCAAAAATGTGAAGTTTGAAGTGTTAGGATCAGGAAAAGATGGATAATTTAATATCAACCCACCAATTCAAAATATTCATTTAACTCGCAAAACTAAAAAAACACATACATTAAATAGGAAAGTTAGCGCAATATTCGTCGACGTAAGTCTTATCCTTGAATACGGAAGACTTAAAAATCGTAAAACTTTTGTTTCATTTCGATATTATATCTATATAGAGAGATGGATCTATCACTAAGAGCTGCTTATAAAATCCAACATACTTTTTTAAAAGAATGTACTTCAAAAGTCAGGTTTTTTATAAAATTCGGGGATTATAGTTTTTAATAAGACAAGTTGTCTTTTCCTTACCTTCTTTTGCTTCATAATGCCCCTATTTTGAGATGGTAACATTTTTGAGACACGGCATCCTACCACTTGAGTTTAATAGGTAATAAGCGGAATCAGGACTCTTATTACAGCGATGTGCCTGATCGCAAAAAAGTATAAGATTTTTAAGGTACTTTGTTTTTCACATGTTCAGAAAAATCTGCTCTATATTCAGTAAAGTGGATAAAAAAAGCAAAAATTCTTATACATACAATTCAATTAAAAAAAAGCTTCAATGAATAGAAAAGAAATCCATTTTCCCGTCTAAAAAGAAGATAGCATTGTTTGTCTAAAACAGTGTTTATTAAATTGTAGCACACATCACTAGGGGGGGGGGATAACCCTACGAGGGAGAAGCGAGCATATCGAAAAGCGGACAATAAAAGATTACTTTGAAAAAAGTTATTAATTTACTGAAAGAAGGCAAAACAAAATATATTCCGACATAATAAAAAATAAAATAAACATTTACACTGATATAATACCCTTATAATAAGTAATGCACAATGTGTTTTTTAATTCCTTTCACAACACTAAGTTACGATAGAAAAAGAAGGAAAAAAACCAGCTCAATGTCAATATTGAGACTCCATGCGCTTGCCATAAATAAAATTATAAGCAAACTTTAATAGTTATCTTGATAATGTGTACATATTATAATTAGAGCTGTATTGTAGCTTCAGAGTCAAAGTACTATATTATTCTTGAATTTAATACATTGTTATGGTATGGAGGGGGGCGTGATGAAAATTATGATTGAAAATTGGGTTGCAAGTACTGAAAGTTTGAGAAGCACTGGTTTAATACATTTTCAGTAAGTAGGTACTGGCCTTAATATGCATATTAGAAGGTTAACAAAATGTCGGTGATAGCAGATGAAATGATTTTCAATAAAAAGCAAAAATAATGTCAGATTATCAGAAATAGTACCGATTCTGAAGAGCATTTCTTTGTCTAACAACACAATTGTCTAGATACCAGAACTGCCCAAAATTCTGAAAGATTAAAACATCTCGATATTTTTTGCATTTGTTGTTGGATATGCAAGTGTTTTTTTAAACAATCGGGCCGATTTGCTTGCAAAGATTGCCACCAAGGGCGAAATTGCCATTGCCATTAACATACCTAAATCCTTTCACAAGAAGGGCATAAGAGTAAGACTGGAGAGTGTTGAAACCAAGAATATCTCTTTTCAAACAAAGGGAGCTTACCAAATAAACTTTTTCCATCCATTAATAGGAGATTGTTATGCCACCATTCTTTACTAATTACAAATTAACCGAATTTCTCCCTGGTTACCGTAATGTTACAACTTATTTTATCAAATTTAATTTAGTTCGGTCATCTTCCTGTGATTGTAGTATCGGTGGCAAGGAAAATGTATAGCATTTGCTACTTCTGTATTCCAAGTTTGTTAGAGAAAAAGGATCCTAAGACTAGCTCTCAAAGTCCTTAATCTAAATTATCCTGCAGATCTTTACCAACTTATTTTCAAAAGAAGTTATTTGACCATTTCTGTAAATTCATTGTAAGCATTTGAAACCCTTGATAACATTTAAATTTTTCGTCCTTTTGTGTAATGTTTTTTTATACTTACTTTTGCAACCCCGCGTGATACTTTGTGATGGATGGAGATTTCTAATTGTTTTCAATAACACAAAATACGTATATTATTTTTCTGAAGTTGAGAAATCTTTTTAACAGAATGTATAAATTCAATAAATTTATAAACGAAATGAAGTGTTTATAAATAATAAGGGAGGATGTACCTTTGTGAGCCTAACGGTGGACCCCCCCTTCCCCCATTGTGCAAATTATACAACAATTCATACTCATTGGTTGAATTGTAAAATAATTTGTAACCATAATATTGAACATGACTTTCTGACTTTTTTATTATTGTTCTCTTGAGTGAGATAAATAAATACATTTCTTACACCAATACAAAAAGTATTTTCGATATATTGAGAGATAAACAGGTAATAAAGTTTACAATTATATATATGTTACTTTTTAATGGGAAAAGTATTAAAACTAAATTAAATTATGATGAAATAAAATTAATAATTTTTTTTTTAATTTGATTTACCGTGATATCAAAACTAATACTTTTTTCATATTTGGCAATCAAGAATGTTTTGATTTTCGATTAACATTAGTGTAAAAAGTAATTGCGAAACGTTGCTAAATAGATTTTTTTAGAAATCCAGCATCTAATTCCCTTTTTAACTTGTCAAAACCTGCTTTTTTATATCTTTTGCATTAATCATTTCACTTATTTAACGAAAATTTATTTATTTCATTTTTTGCTTACTCGAAAATCAATATCAATTGCGCAATTTCAAAAGAAGTCATTATTTTTAAAATCCTTCCTCATTACTTTAATAATTAAAAGAAAACGATTCCCATTCGAAAAGCAAGAAGTTAATCTGAATTATCTGAAATTGGAAAAGCGCTCTCATTATTAAATGCTTTGAAAAGCGTATCTTTTTTGATTCCAGATTAAAGATTTAATTGGATTTTAAGAAAGTTTTTAATTTTACTCCTTAGTATATCGAAAATTGGTACTGATAAGATTGTGTCCTGCTTTTTCTATATCTAATGATTAAATCTGAAAATTTTAGAAGCGTTTATCATAGTTATTTCAAAGAATAAAGCGTTTTTCTCTCTACAGTTCCTTCGACTTAGGATTACATTTCAAATAACAACTTTCTTCAATTTAAATACAGCAGAATGGCTTTAGATTTATGAATTTGATTCTATTTAAAATGTTTTGATTATTAATTGTTTGATGTAAGAGATGAAACCAAATGCACTTTAATGAAACAATTAATCTATTTCAGCCTCTTAAAATGAAATATCTTATGTGTTAAATTAAGAGAAATATCTACGTTACAGGTATATATATATATATATATATATATATATGTATATATTTATATACATGTATATATATACATATATATATACATATATATATATATACATATATATATATACATATATATATATATATATATATATATATATATATATATATATTAAACACTTAAGTATGCACAATATACTACGTATTCAATAAAATATTAATTTTTAAAAATATGTTCAAAGTATGTATGCACATATATTTTAAAGTCCATAGAAATACAAAACCTAATATTTTTGAATTCCGTCGTTTGTGTTTACAACTAAAGCAGCACACAATAAAGATAACATAACGCATTTAATATTTGCAACATAAAAATAATGATTTAAAAAAAACGTACCTTAGATGAAACATAAAATTAATCTCAAAAGTATATATTCCTTAATCAAAATTAGTACCCCAGTCCCTCTCTTCAAACACGCACGCACACACACATATATATATGTGTGTTTTAAATTATTTATGCAGTTCATCAAAATATGGCGCCACATGTTTCATAAATTAATAAGAATTTATTTTGTTTAAGTATCATTGTATGTGTTTGAGAAGTCCTTTTATATTGAATAAATTATAAATCAATATTTAAGGTTTTTAAATATATATGTAGGCTAAATATTATTTTATAAATATTATTTTATCATAATTTGCTAATTTTAATTTTACGCGGTACTACTAATAATACTTTGGCGGGAAACATAAATTATTGCTGTGCTCACGAAATAAGTTTTATTATCTAGTTCTATTGCATCGATTTAAATCATATGCTAGAAAATACTCATAACCTATTAAATGTTATCATATATTAATAGCATTGTTTATTTTATTTGTAATTTTTACATTTTTCTTAATATTCCTTCCTTTCCCTATGGCCCAGTGTATAGGCAAATTAAAGGTGAAGGTGTTGATCAGTTGCAACACTTTGTTTAAACCTGCAATCTTGGTTCCTATGGCCAAGATTTTGCTATTGTACTACTGCAGCTAATAGTTTTTACTATTTTTAACGGTTATATTTAGATTTATAACTATTTGTATATATATAGTTTATTTCAACTTTTGAAAGGAAGTTTCTTTAAATCATTATTGTCTTGAACGCTCCCAGACATCGCATGATACTAATTTATTTTTATTTACCAGCCATTTTCATTCTTAAAAAGGTTCCACGCTGCCAATGTTTGTGTGAAATGATGAAATGTCTTACCAAATACTGGATCCGACCAATCAGCACGCTAAGACTAAGAAATCATGTGTGGGAAGAACGTTCTCGAAATTTTCGGGATAGGGATACATAAGCTGATATCCTTTGGAATGAAGACAAGAAGGTCTTTTCCGCCAGAGAGAAGCTTTGCACGTGTTTTTTTTTTGTATGTACGTGGTAGGATTAAGAAGTTCTGGGACTGAGGCTATAACTTAAAAAAATATTGCCAATTAAATTGCTGAAACACATTCTCCTTTTCGAAATAAGACCTTTTAGTAACAATATACTTTTGTCATGGATTGTAAAGGTCATTGAAACATTTCTGGAATCCATTTTTACCTATGTCCTTTAATTCAGTCTGTGATGCACTTATAACTTCATCTGCAGATTGATCGTTTAACATGCAGAGAACAATATGTTAACACACCATATGCATGCTAAGTTTCTTAGTCAGTATGCATTGATATGTGGCTGAAGATATCTCAACTGATCCTGCTATTGTTTAAAGCGTGTTCTTGTGTACCGCAGAAGGAATCTTTACGATGTTTTCAGCTGTGCTGGAAGCCTACGAACATCCAGAGCATTTGTCGTCTTTGACACATTCCCTGTCATCACTGAAACGTCGATACCACTCAAAAGTTTGCGTTCGCGATATTGTATCACAGCCTTACACCTGCTTCAAAATCTGTTTTGTCTGTGTAGTACTTTTTCCCAAACGAACACAAAAATTAAAATCCATTATCCGTTCAACAACTGCTTTTACTTTCAATCGCCGACGGCAAAATACTTTAACTGGATAAAAAGCACTCTTGCCAAATCACCCAGGCTAAATTGTTCGAGAGAGTTCCTTTTCAAATAGGGTTTCAGCAAAAATATTGATATCGATTTTACAAAATATCTTGACGCGATGGAAAAAATAGAATTCATTTTCGAAATCAGCACACACTAAGTAATACAAAAATCACTCAAAATAATTTTTCCAAAACTTTAATTTTGTACCCCTGTTTTATTACTCTATATTAATTTAATAACAATGAAACTTAAATAATTGTAATTTTCATGCATTTTTTCTTCTTATGGAAAGTTGTTGTTCTTGGGTGTAGAATTACGATACATTATTTAGACTAGTTTTAATTAGTATTTTGTGAAGCATGGGTTTTCTTTCACTTCACACTTTGTAAAACATAATTTGAGTACTTTAAATTTTAAAAGCAAAAGAGACGTTAAGTTAAATTGAATTTATTCAATAATTAGTTTTAATAACTTAATTTTACGTGGGGATAATTTAATTGACTGGTTTTAATATCCAACTGTTTCACGTTGTAAGAAATTGGAATTAGGAATAAAATTTAACTCTTTAAATAATTAGTTTTAATTAACTAATTTTATTAATTTTAATTAAACTGCCGTATTGTCATTTCAAACAATCTTGTGTAAGAAATTTCAGTTGAAATCAGTGCTTTAAAATATGAGAAGAAAGCTTTTATAATTTTGAGCCAAATTGCCACCATGGTCACCAAGTCGCCAAATTTGTTTGCCATAATTGATGCTAAAGTGGCTGTATGTGTAATTCTTTAAATAAATAGTCTTAATCAATTGATTTTTATTAATTATAATTTATATATAATTAGCGTATTGTCATCAAAAACAATAATGTAAAAAAATTTCGCCTCAAATGAGCGTGAGAAGAAAGCTTTTAAAGTTTTCACCCAAAGATTGTTAAAGTTTGAGAAACCCATTAAAAATTAAATTTTTTATTTAATGTTTCTCTGAAATTTACTTCATGCATTGTTTTTTGCATAGGAAATATATTTTTTGCTACGCAATTAAATAGAAATAGGTTTGCAAATTTAATATTGTTGAGAGAAAATTGAACTAGCCTCACATTTGAAAAAGCTAGTTCAATTCTCAAGAATGTTTTCTCTAAACTAATTTCAAGTTTAAGAAGTTGTTATAAGTATTTTTTATTTGGAAGTTAGTTTCATTAACATTCAGCACAAAACTCTACATTTTGGTTAATGAAAGGTAATTTATTTTTTTCCCGTTTCTTTTAATTATTTCAATTATTTCATAAAACGTCATTTTCTCTTTTATCGACTCAGTAATCTGTGTCAATTACACAAATTGAAAAAGAAGTCCTATAAGGGGTGTGACCCAATGTAATAAAGGGACACGCGGGGAAGGGGGTTCTTAATTAAGTCCACTAGTTAATTAAACACGTTTATTAGACAAAACAAAAACATTTACATACATAACTAGAGAACTAACAGTTATAATAGAATTGAAAGGGGCGGAGCGCATGCTCGTACGTCCTTACAGTTCCGAAGCTTGGCCATTACTGAAGATTGTTCTAGCCGCTAGAGGGCGCGATAGTCTTTCTACTGTTCATATGAGAAGAGTTTAAACTACGGGGGTTACAATCTCCCTATGGATCCGACGACGTCCCGGCGAGGAGACATAATTAGCTGTTGTAGTAGTAGCTCTTGTTTGAGGGGGATGGATGGTTCTGTTGGAAACTGCTGTTGTAGCAGTCGACGGGCTTGGAACATGTTTATTTTTGTGATGTGGATGTAACTTTTCGTGGTCGGCCTCTTTCGAAGTGGAGCTACCGGAGAAGTGTTTATATCTTTAACAGGTGTTAAAGCAGAAGTATGGTAAGTAGCAATCGGTTCAGATGAATTGGCAAGACTTGCGATAACATAAGAAGTCGGTGACTTTTGGGTGAGAATTAGATATGGACCGTCACGCTTTGGCATGAACTTGGAAGTTTCTTGTTCTTTGCACTACTGATGGGATGTAAAGTAACTTAAATTTTATCTCCAGGAGAATAATAGACTGGACGGCGATTTTTATCATATTGCTTTTTCGTTGATCTTGCTTTGTTTCTATTCTTTCTCGTATGTCTTCAGTAATAGTTGCAAATCGTTTTAAATAAGGTGTTATTTCGGCAACAAAATTGTCATTGTGAACGACGCTTTTGAAATCTTGCACCACATCGTCTACAGTACGTAGCTCTCTCCCGAATAGTAGGTAAGCAGGAGTGTGACCTGTAGTATCACAGACAGTTGTATTCATGGCAAAACGTATGACTGGGAGTTTGGAATACCAACTAGAATGATCGTCTCCAACAAGTATTGCAAGTCGGGGTTTAAGGTCTCTGTTTTTCGCTCTACTGGATTAGATTGTGGTGAATAAACTGGTATTAAGTTTTGACTTATATTTAAAGTAAAGCAAATCTGTTGAAGAACAGCACTGACAAACTGCGTTCCATTGTCACTGATAATTCGTCTTGGTATGCCATGACGCATGAAAACTTCTTCTATCAGAGTTGTTGCACATTGACGAGCACTGGCTTGAGAAAGGGCAAATAACTCCAACCCACTTCGTGGCACAATCCTCGACAATGAATATCCATTGTTTACCTGTGTCAGTTTGAGGCAATGGCCCAAATAAATCAATAGCAATGACTTCAAATCTCTGTGAATAGACTGGAGTTCTAAGCAAACCGGCAGGTTTTTGGTTTGTAGCCTTAAAACGAGCACATTCTGGACATTTCTTAATATAGTCGGATAAGTACTTTCTCATGCCTGTCCAGTAATATCGTCTGGCGATTTTCTGAATGTTCCCTCTTCTCCATAATGTCCAGCCATCGGATCATTATGATGTCTTTCCATTATCAATTCACGTTCAGCAGTTGGAATGACTAACTGAGCTTCTGCAGAATCAGCATCAGGAACATAACGATACAAAACACCTTGATTCATCAAAAATCCACGTTCAGTCCAGTTTGCATATTCTTCAGTTTTTAGAGGGGATTCAAAACTGTCGATGATTTTCTTTAAATTATCATCTTTAAGCTGCACCTCACGCATGTCATTACAACTTCGTGTAGGCATATCAGCTATCGTGATATTATTTTCTTCGCAAAAGGATTCTTCTTCTTGAGTAACTGGGCGAGATAACATGTCTGCAACGACATTTGCGTTACCAGGAATATACTGTACTTTCAAGTTGAAAGACTGGATTTCAAGTGCCCATCTTGCAAGTCGTCCGGTTGGAGATTTGAGGTTTAGAAGCCATTTCAGAGGTTGGTGGTCGGATGCCACGGTTATTTCTGTTCCTTCAATATAACCACGAAATTTCTTTAAAGCCCATACCACAGCAAGGGCCTCCCTCTCTGTGGTGGAATAATTGCGTTCTGCTGGGGTTAGCAGTCGACTAGCGTATTCTATAGGATGTTCATCAGATCCTTCTCCTTGAAGTAAAACTGCTCCAAGGGCATAATTGCTAGCATCGGTTCGAATAATATATGGCTTAGTACCATCTGCTTGCTTTAACACAGGAGGTGCTGTAAGACTGTTTTTAAGGGTTTGAAATGCATTTTGTTGGTCAAATCCCCACTGCCACTTAACTTTCTTCTTTGTAAGATAACTTAGTGGACGTGAAATCTTCGCAAAATCTTGAATATATCTTCGAAACCACGAACAAGTTTGCAGAAAAAGATTGTAGTTCTTTGACGTTTTTAGGGGGTGGAATATCCAGTATAGACGCAACTTTTTCTGGATCAACTTCTATTCCTTTTTTTGTGTAATCCAAAATCCAAGATATTTAACTCGAGAGAAGAGGCAAAATGGCATTTTCTCTATTTGCTTTAAGTTTGAAAAGTAAGAGTCTTTCAAAAATAGTTTTAAGATCAAACATGTGTTTTTCAAAAGTTTCTGACAAAACAATTATATCATCTAGATAAGGTAGTGCTAGAATGTCTTCCAGACCATTACAAAAACGGTTCATCAGTCTTTGAAACGTAGCAGGTACGTTGCGCAAACCATATGGCATTCGTAAGAAACGGTAAGTGCCAAAAGGACATACAAATGCTGTCTTGTCTTGATCTTCAACATGCACTTTAACTTGATGGTATCCTGCTCGCAGATCAAGTGTAGACATGAAAGGAGTGAGTTTTGCTTGATGTAACAAGTCATCCATTCTAGGAAGAGGATAGGTATCTGCGATTGTAATTTCATTCAATTTCCTGTAATCAATACAGAGGCGAAATGTTCCATTTGGTTTTGGTATAAGTACCACTGCGGAAGCATACGGGGATTCACATTCTTCAATTATGCCTTCTGAGAGAAGTCTATCGATTTCTTGTTTTTTAATATTTCCTTCTTGGAAGGATTCATCCTATAAGGTGGCACTGCAACTGGAAGATGGTTTCTTGTATTTATACGATGTTCAATAAATGGTGTAGGCTCTCCCCTGGTTGAAAGCATTCTTCATACTTTTCCAATAGTGAATTTATTTCTTCCCGTTGTGGAAGTGAAAGGTGAGTACCTTCATTTTTCCGAAGTTGACAAAGATGTGGTTCAGGGTCAACAGTGAGCAGAGCATTGATATTAGGGAGGCGCTTTCACAAAATTATATTTTCTGTGAGACGTTTCAGTGAAGTACCATTGTTTTCTTTGGAGATCTAAGACGATCCCTGCAGCTGTTAAAAAGTCTATGCCTAGAAGGGTTCTGTTACCTCTAGCATTTTTTCAAAATTAATAGCTCCGTGGGAATGACTTTTCCTTGAATACTAATGTCTACAGAAGTTGTCAGTATTTCTGTGGTTTGAGTACGACCGTCAGCAAGAGTCATCTGCATGGTTTTCTCTTCAAAAATTCAATCCTTTTTGTTTAAGTAAATGGTATAATTTTTCTCCAGCCACTGAATGTGTAGCACCAGTATCAGCACAAACTGCTGCTTCTGTATTACAAATGGAAATTTGGATTATACTAATGGGATTACTTTCACTAGAAAAACTATAAAAGTTTGATTGATTCAGACTTGATGACAAGGCATCATCTTTTGTCGAACTGGGTTGCAAGTGTGGCATCTTGATCGAATGATTCCAGGAGCACCACATCCATAGCAAGATATAGGAGTTCTGTCTTCTTTTGTATCAACGATTTTCTTTTCAGGTATTCTGTCTTTGGAAATGGGATTCCGCCTACTGTTACTGGGAATCCCGGTTTCCCGCCTACTTTGACTGGGGAAACCAGACAGAGAATGTTCATACGACAACTTAGGATTTTGTGTGTAGTTACTTCTCCAGGGATTGGAATTCATTTCTTTTTGTTTCCTGCTAAAGTTTTTATTGTTTTTATTTCTCATGTTTTTAACTTCTTCATACGAATCTAGCTTATCCACTAGTTGTAGAGGATTGTTCCAATTACACCACTGGTCCAAAAGTGATCTTTGTAATCTTGAGGGGTTTTCTTTTTTTTTATTTGGTCCGCCACAATCAAATCTTTCAATTCTTCAAGCGTCGTAACTTTTGATTCTTTCAGCCACCCATCAAAATATGTTTGCAAGTCAAAGTAGAAGTCACGCCAGGTTTTCACAGGATCTTTAGTGTGTCGGGAAAACATCTGCCGAAATTTTTCTGTACTTAATTTAAAGCGTTTTAGAAGAATTTGTTTGACTTTATAGTAGTCTTGAGCATCGGCAAAAGATTCTTTAGTGATTAAATTTGAAACTTCAGTTGGTAAAAGACCAACAAGGTACACCACCCACTGAGGAACTGGTACTTTTAAAAATGTTAACTGCCTTTCGAAGAGGTCTAGAAAAATTGTTACATCAGTTGTCTTTGGATCAAAAATCGGTAATAGCTTATGGAGTTCTAACTTTGGCATATTGGAGTCTGCAGTTGTAGAAGTATCAGTTATAAGTTGTAATTTTTGCAGTTCAAATATTCGTTGGTTTTCTTTTTTTCTCTTTCAGCCCGCAATTCGAGCTCTTTTCTATCACAAATAATACGATTTAAACATTCTTTAGTAAATTCTGCATCATACCCTTCACTTTTTAAGATTGCGTCTTTTATGTCAAGAACTTTGAAATTGTCTGGTATTGATATGTCTAGCGTTTCCGCCAATTCAAGGAGATCCTGCCTGCGACCTTTTGCTAAATAGGCCATCGTGAAATGTCACTTCAAATTAATTACAAATTTATATTCTTTGAACTTTAAATTTAATTTAACAAAATGTTATTAATGAAATAATAATACAGTATTATATATACCACATAAAAGTAATATCTCAATTTCTTACAATATGCAATTTGAAAAAAAATTTTCATGAATCACAAAAATGAAAAAAAAAAAAATAAAACTATTTTCGTTGTTTTCAAGCTCAATACACAATCAAAGTAAAATTACTATCAAACATTTAGCCAAAAATAAAAACTTATAAAAGCATGTTAAAAATCATCACTAATCTAAAACACAGTTGAAATACATCATACCACAAGTAAAAAAGAATCATATACGTTCTCATAAATAAAAGTTCTACTTAGCCGAAACAGAATTTCCTATTAGTATTCAAAAAGAAAAGTTATTAGAACTCAGAGTTATAAATAACCTTGAACTATCTATTTCTCCCTGTTTAAATTTATTCTCGCTTACGCAGCATAAAATATCTCATCAGTTTCATAAATGAATCATAGCTTAAAAATTAATACTAGCAAGAAGAGAAAACGGAGATATATGTATTCTTTTTCTTTTAAACCACTAAATATATTATTTAACTGAGACAAATCTTTCAACATATAATGCACATTTTACACTTAAAATTATACACATAAATGAATTTTTTTTTTTGAAAATAGCATATAACAATACAAAAAAATTTTCCAGCTAAAATGCTTTCAAACAAGAATTGTAATCATTCAGAGAAAATAATATACATAAATACATATATATTTGGTTTTGTGTTCTCACTTAAGCTTTTAAGTAAACAACGTTATACTTATTAGTTGAAACAATACAGGAAGTATATTTTAAAAACACATTGAATATAATTTAACTGTATATTATGCTGTTTAGCAAATTACACAATTACATTTCTTGAAATAAGAAAAAAAAAAAAAAGATTTCTTAATTTAATTTATTTTGAACAGGACGTTCTAAATTTAAATCAGTAAAGAATGTTCTCTATGTCAGAACAATGAAGTCAATTTTTAAGAAATTAAAACTTACACAATTCTTTAGGATATTAAATCCAATTTGCATTTGGGCATGCAATAGTTAATTTAGTATTATAAGGTATAATACTTAAAAAAATTCAAAGTAAAAACTTTACTTGTTCTTCAGGTGAAGATAAATCCAATGATTTTTTGTTAAACTTGCTCATTCTACAGGTGAGAACGGAAGAATAGCGGTTAACCTGAAAATTAATAGCGAGCAACAGCCAAGCCTCTTTAACTATAAATTCACGTTGGGCGCCAAATTATAAGGGGTGTGACCCAATGTAATAAAGGGACACGCGGGGAAGGGGTTCTTAATTCAGTCCACTAGTTAATTAAACACGTTTATTAGACAAAAAAAAAACATTTACATACATAACTAGAGAACTAACAGTTATAATAGAATTGAAAGGGGTCGGAGCGCATGCTTGTACGTCCTTACAGTTCCGAAGCTTGGCCATTACTGAAGATTGTTCTAGCCGCTAGAGGGCGCGATAGTCTTTTCTACTGTTCATATGAGAAGAGTTTAAACTACGGGGTTACAGTCCTTATTTTTAAATCCATGCTCATTATTTTAATAATTAAGGAATATGATTCCAATTTGATGACGAAGTTAATGTAAAAAAATAAAATCTAAAAAAATGGACAAAAAAACTACACATCATTAAATTCATTAAGTTGCGCATCCTAAGTCCATATTAGAAATTTAATTGGATTTTAAGAAAATAAAAAGACCATCCTCATAAAAGCAGAAAACACTAAAAAAATATCCAAATGATTAAATCTGAAACTATCATTTTTATTTTTAGGGTTATTTGGAATGATAGGAATTTTTAAACGATTTTATTTTGTACAATTTTTTTTTTTTATTTCTGAAGTAAAAAAAGTAACATAATCCTCTTCACAGCATGCACAAAGCGAAAAGGCGCTTTAAGAGCAAATTTTTATAAACTAAAATGTTTCTCATTATTAAGGGTTTGATGTGAGATAGGAAACTTATTGTGTTTGTGAAGATAAAGTACAACGGATTTTTATCCAGAAAAAGTAATCTTCATTAAAAGGTATCTTCGTTATCATACTTTTAAGTAATATACAAGTATTTTAAGTAATATACAAGTATTTTAATCATCATTTTTATATTATGAGTTTTTTTGAAGTACCTAATATTTCCAATTGTTTAAGTGATTCAATGTTCTGCTCCAATTTCAAAAGTTCACTGAAAATTGTCCTTGTTGATCGAGGCAAAGTTGATACGTTTATACATTTCTTCAACTATGGCTCAAGGAGATCTTCTCTTAGCTTTATCGTAAACTTTCTTCCAAATAATGCTTTTTCAAATTTGAAAGCTATATTATGCACATATATATATATATATATAACAAATGCATTCACTAAACTGATATTTACCATGCTATCTGTAAATTAGAGATTTTAAACTTCAATAATATTTTCATTTTCTGACTCACTTTCCGAAATAGAATTGTCACCATCAATTAACTCTTTTAATAATTCTCAGATAGCCTCAGGTTTACCCCAAAAGTTTTCTTCGTGAAAACGTTTTAACATCTCGAAAACGCAGGGAAAAAAAAAACTAAGACAGATTCTCAATTCCAAAAGTTACTGCTACCCATTCGTTTCTCAGACTAACTTTGTTCTAAAAATACTATATGCGAAAATATTTTGAGAAAAAGGAATATCGTTATCTGTAGTAGCCAAGGTCATTTGAAGGTAATGAGTTGCGCATTACATTTCCTGTTTTGGGGGTACAAGGTTATTTGTTCTCGCCGTAGTCTGCTAGACGAATGGGTAGCATTATAGGGTTAAGATTTATTAAAGAGTCAAAATTTGGTAGAGAGAACCGCCTCTAGAGGATGCCACCAAGAAATGGTTCTCCCATTCAGGGACTTGCCACGCCTGCAAAAATTTGTCTTCTTATAAAATTAAAACTATTTATTTTTAGAGAAATTGAATCATTTGAATCGATTTATACTTACAGCTTAGTACATAAAGCAAACATTTTTATAAACATCGTCCATTATTGGGTATCTGGCTTTAGTTTCTTCCAGAAACGTCAGTGGATCATTCTAAAGAATTATTGGCATATCTGTATTTTAATGATGCTACGCAGAAATAGTAAATAAAGTGGACAATTTCAGATATCTTGGACTTCTATTGTGGGAATTATTTGTTTTGGTAGCCATTCTAGATATAAATTATTTCTACACAAGGATCTATCTTAAAGAATCTTGGTAATATCCAATCATTTTGAACAAACTACTAAAGGTATGGTCTGTCGAATGAATATAAAGCCTTTGATGAGAAATTGATTTGTATAATTCCTTGATTTAGTGATCTAAAAGAATGGATATTACTTTTAAAAAATCTTTTCAAAGAAATAACTTAAATCTTTTTGGCGCAGACATTTATTTCTTACAATGAGAAATTTCTATTATTAAATTATTTTTTTTGTTAAATATTTATTCTTTTTTTTCTGATTTTTTGGGTGCATACTGAATATTAAGAGGGAAATTAAATGAAAATTATTTTTGTTCATTTTTAGTATTTAGCTAAAAGTTAAATAAATTCAAAGGTTAATTTAAATGTCAGTAATAAATTGTAAAGTAACATGAGGTTTTGAATTATCTTTTAATATATTTTTGTTTAAATCAGTTATTCTCAAAGTGGTCTATATTGGCCCCTAGTGGTGTATGTCGTCCTGCAATTGGTTCACGTCAGCGAAAAAGTAATTTGAGGGTCTATGAGGTATAAATGAGTTTCTACGATTAAACTAGATCGTGATATTAATTTTAAAAGAAAACTTAATCAAATGGAAACCATATTTTACCTATTTAACAGATTTATTTACCAAATTTAATGAGGTAGGTCTGCAGTTAACGGTGACAGCAAAATTTTTATTGAAACAAAGACATCAGTTCAGCGTTTCTTGCCAGAATTAAGCTAACTGAATACAATATTGACCGTCGTAAATTTTTCTATTTTCTGTGAATTCGCCACAGACAGTTTTCCAGAAAAATGAATTTTCAAATTGCGTTCAACATTTAAATGTCCTTTATTCTGATTTTAAAACTAGGTTTGTGAATGCTTTGAGACTATTGTAATTACCCCAGTAGGCAGTGAATTAATTTGTTCACCTTAAAAAGGAAAACAAATGTCATTTTACAATAGGCACTGATAGGAATATGTAGTAACGCAGATTTTAATGTTAGAAACGAATATCAGTATTCTTGGCTTTAAAAAGTCCTACCTGTTATTTATCCCGAATTATGGAGTATTGTGAGAAAGTTTTTAATTGCTTTTTCTAGAGAGAAGGAGTTTCAGCGCAGTTGCTAATCTCTTTTTCCAAAAATAAAAAAAAAAAAAAAAGGAAAGAAAGAAAAGGCCTGAATGGTACTAACTAAAGAGATTTTGGCTTAAACGTGACAAGATGATGCCAAATGTTGTAATTTTGCTATTGAAGCACCAGATTCCTCCCTCCCACTATAAATATTTGTTTGTTGATCACTTATTTTTCACGCATGTATTAATTAAATTTTAATTCAATTAAATATATGTTTGTTAAGTTATAAACACTATACTTCACCACAGTTAAAAATTCAAATCTTTTAAAGTAAGCAGCTTTATACCACCAGTAGTCAAAAGACATTTAACTTGGTAATTTTTTAAAAAAATCAATATTAGATAAGCAAGGGTCTACCACAGCGTTTTCCAAATTGTGGGGCGGGTCCCCTTAGGGGCGTGATAACCCCTGCGAAGGGGCGCGAGCATTTTGAAAATAAAAGGTTGCAAAATTAATTTTTTGAATGAAGTAAAACAAAATGCTTTCTGACATAATAAAAAATACACATTTACACTAATATAATTTATATATATCATATGGTGATCATCAAAATAAAAGACTTCACTTCAAAAGCTCATTAGCTATCTTTGATCCTATAACCAAATAAAAAGACATTTTGATTGCTTTTACGTAATCCTACGATGAGAGATTTTTTATTACGTTTCTTTTAACCCCTAAAATACTACATTTGATTAACATATATTTGACCTTCAAAAAATTACTGGTATGTTTCACTCTGTCTTTTTCTTTTAGGAAAGTTATAATATTTTTCTGTTGCTTTTTTCCCATGTGAATGAGTTTTATGATATGTGGATAAGCATATTGAGCACTTTGAAGGATTATTTGAACCAAGATGTATTTTTATTAGTATCCTGAAACATATAATGCATAATGAAAAACGTTTTATACAATTATTTTCTAGAACTGACATCGAAAGTAGGTAAGTATATTTTTCTTAGTTAAATTATTCACTGGAATTCTGATTTTTATCGTTTAAAGTAAAAAATAATTATAAAATAAATTATAGTTTAAAAACAAACTAAAATCACGCTTTTATAGTGAATCGAACTAAAAATTGAAAAAATAAAAATGTATATTACTTAAAAGTAACATATACAAAATTTAATACTTATCTTGTTAATTTCTACGGGTTATAATTATGATCGTACTGTAGCTTTAGCGCCAAAAAGTGCATTATTATTGCATTCAATATATTATTATTTTTTGGGGGGAGACAAAAATTAGGATTGAAAATTGGTTTACCAGTAGTGAAACTTTGAGAACCACGGGTCTACCACAAACCGAAAAACATGGCAAGGTTTAATGAGCCAAAAAGTTTGGGAACATCTGGTTGAAATTGTTTAGAAAAATTATTACACACAATTAGTGTATTAAAAGGTCATATAAGGTTGTAGCAAACTAAAGTAGGAATAATGACTCGTGGGGAGAATTCACCGAAATACGATGTCACATCTCGTGAGCGTTCCTCAGAAGCAGCAGCGGAGGTGTGACTGTTGAACATCTACATTGAACTTATGTCTACATTAAATAACTTTTATTAGGTTCTAAACGTTGCATTTTGAGTAAATGTCTTAAAGGATTTCTTCATTTTGTATACCTAAATTCCAAACTTCTTAAATATTTATCGTTTCACATTGAAATGTCTTATTATAATATTTAAAAAAAAAAAATTGACATCTGAATGATTTTCACAAAAGGTAGTATTACTGATGGATTACTAATATTTCAACTCGTAAACTTCTCGCAATCACGAACTAATGATAAAGTATTTGTATTTAAATTACATTAATGTAACATATCAGGTATTATATATTCCAAAAAAACTATGCTAAACTATTTTTGAAATTTCAGTTCTCTTCAATATAAAATTATTTTGAATATTTCAAGACATAGTTTGTTTATAAATTGCTTATACATTTTTAGTTGCATTTTTGTAAGTCCACACTTGGTTTACCTCGAATAATAAATTTCCTTATATGTAAATTGAAATTTTTCACTAATAAAATACTTCATAAGCTGTTTCCTCATTCTAAGTTGGTAATTAAACAAAAAAAATAATTTGTACTTGATAATTAAATACTCGCGCGTTAATTAGAGTGTTTAAGAGCTTTAAATTCATTTCCGAGAAAATTATTCTTAAAGTCTAGTTACATGGAAGTTATTTTATCATAAGCTAATATTTATAAAAAAATTATAAAACAATGAAAAGAATGAATCAAGAATTTCTAAAACAAATATTATTTTGAAAATAAGTGGGAAGAAAAAAAATTAAATTAACAAAGAATATTCTTATATTTCAGATATTTTTTATTAGATTCTTTTTCATATAAAAAATTTTAAAAATGAATTAAATTTAATGTTTGATTACTTTCCCTGATTTAACCCCTTAAACTTTAAGGACTGACTGAATATGCTTTACTGAATATGCTCACTAAATTAAATTGTTAGAAACGGAACTATAGATCGAAGATTTTCTGATTGTAAAAGCTGTCAGCTACAATTCGCACTTATACTTGACCTCCATCTATCGATATGGAAATTGTTCAGGAAATCTTATAAATGAATTTAATTGAAATCTAATGTGATGCTTAGTTGAAGCAAAGATCTATGGAAGTTGGAATTCTAGATTTTTATACGTATTTTCGAAGTCGATCGGTTTCATAAATTTGTTGTTTGTTATGTGAATAATGGTTATGCTTGGAAGCACTTACTTATGCAAGCAGCTACTTTTTAAATGGTAAATTGCAAAAAATCAGAAAAGTCGAGATTAACTAATCGACATTTATCGTCAATTTTGAAAAATCGCATCGACTCAATATTTTCAATAAAATGTTGATGACTTGCTTTGTGAAAAAGAAAGATATCGAATATCTTTTAAAAATAATGTTAAATTTAATTTGTTACAATAATTATTATATTTTTAATGAATAATGTAAAATATCTATAGTTTAAGTTATAAAAATAATAGGAAATATAAAACGATACGTAAGTGTAATCTCTCTCTCAATACATGTATTATACATATCTATAATTGAGTCTAATAATTGCATAATACAACATAGAAATCGTATTTTATTACTTTTTTGAAGATTGAAAACATGAGGCCCCAATCTCATAATAAAATAGACCATGTGGCCCGTAATATGGTAAGAGTTTGATACCCTTGCCTTAAAGGGCTCCTCCGCAAATGTTCCAAAAAAGAACATTTTTTATTCCATATAACTAACCATAATACTTAACATAATGCAAAAATGGAAGCATTTTATTTTAATTTCCAATATTATTGTCTTTACCCTGTTTTTTATTTTGTAAATGTGAAACACACAAAACATCTTAAATGTTTGCATTTTATAAGTACACTCGCTCTGCATACTATGAAAAATGTTTCATTTATCTTAAAAGAATTTCTCTCGTACTTGCAAAATAATTTCCTGTCCATGCATTTGAATGCAGAATTTGAAGCGTGGTACAATACTAAGTCTTACATTGCAATAGAGGGGGGGGCAAAGATAATAATGGCTTTATTGGATTATATTTCCATTTCCATTTATTCTCAAGAAACAAATTGCACATTGCGTTGTCATCCCGCTTGAATATCCGATATTTTCAACAATCTAACTGTCGGCCTTCAATGAAAAATTCCCACCTTGCCTACAAGGAATTTCCAAATGAGAAATATTTCAGTGTCAGGGATAAACTGCATCTGTTAAAACATTAGCACAAATAATCTCACTATAAGAATTAAAAATATACGCTAATTAAAGCAAGAAAGAAGAAAATATTAGTACCCTTACAGCGTACGGGCAAACCGGTTGTGGCTATATTTTGGTACCCCTAAGGGTGTACGGGCAAACCGGTTGTGGCTATATTTTGGTACCCCTAAGGGTGTACGGGCAAACCGGTTGTGGCTATATTTTGGTACCCCTAAGGGTGTACGGGCAAATTAAGGGGTTAACAAGACAGTTGTATTATTAAAGATAGTTGGCATACTTTGGTATTTTGGTGTGCTATTTATACACAAATATTACATACAGAAAAAAGTTAATTATAATGTTTGAAGTGTATGTATTCCAGAATATCCGTTAAGGTATCCGACTACTTTCGGAACCGTGATTTTAAAAAAGCGCATAAATGGATAGTTTTCGTGGAATTTAGTGTCACTTAGATTAGAATACATGTATAAAATTGTTTTAGGAACATTTTGACCAAAAAAATTGTTTAAATTCAATATTTCGGCAAAAAATTAACTTAGAATAACCTTTTTTCAAAATGTTCTCCTTTTTTGAAAAATGTTTCAATTATAATAATACTTTGCCTGTATGTAGCTCAGACCTCTGTATAGAGGCTCAACTAGGGGTTTCAAAAATCCACATTATTTTCAGAGCTACAACCAATTGAAATAATTATCGGCGTTTTTTTCTTAAAATTTCTCCCCTCTGTTGTCGTCAAACATGGATATATAAACCCACTTCTAATTTATATATTTCAAAAAGTCTAGTTGATCTACTGTACAGAGGTCTGAGCTATAGGCAGGCAAAATATTATGATAACTAGTTGCAAGTTCCCGGCCTTGCCTGGGTTTAAAATAAGGTTATCTGTAGAAGCTTACAAAACTGTTTATTTGCATGCAATAAAAGGGTACATTTATCTTAAAGCAATGTGGCAGACAGCATTTTTGACAGTTCCATTTGCAGTGTGTACAAAAAGATTTTCCTCTCTGCCCACTCTAGAGCAGGCCACATACAACTGCCCATGAGAAAAGCATGGTGTCTCTAAGTCTATACTCTCCCCCTTTTTCTCATAGGCATGACTGTAGCAAAAATGACAATGCATTCCTATGAATGAAGGAATGGAATGGAATGTAGTAAGCAATGTGATATGTGTTGCAGTATTTGCTTGCAGTAAAGTAAATATAACAAAGAAATATTGCAAATTACTTACCGCTTTTGTTTAGTAAAGTTTTCTCTAAAATGAACCCATGGCTCAGAACATGCACATGGAGCACTCTTTTTGGCTGGAGGAGGCCAGAGTGAGGTTGGGATGGAACGAAACCTGTTTAAGAACCTTCCCCATGTAATTTTGTGAATGTGTACCAAATTTCACGTTATTTGGTTATCTGGATCTTGAGTTATAAGGAAACAGACAGACAACAAATGCGTCTTATATGTGTATATAGATATAGATATAGATTTGTTTGAATTCTTGTGTATTATTACTTTTATAAGCTTCATGGCATATTTTAGGGTGTACCAGTCTTTTAAAGCTGACTGAGCCACAGCAACATTTAGCTAGGTATAGCTAGTTATAACATAAAATTAAATCTTAAAAATATATCAAATATAAAAAAGGCTCAATATTTTGATTAAATCAGTATAAATATTTTCGTACAAACACAATGCATATACTGTAAAATATTTATTTTGTTATTTGCCTTTCAGACAGACATCAAACAAAATTTTTAAAAATTGTCAAAAAAACAGATAAAAAATATATTTAAGGAAAGTACCACTGATTAATTTTGCCAAAGACATTGCAATGTGTAAAAAATATTTGCAGTACATAATCGCCAAAAATAAATGTAAGTAATCAAATATAAAAAAAAACAAAAATTATATATTGAATTAATTAAGGATTAGTGGAGGGAAAGATAAACCAGGCTAAGATAATACTCATAATATTAATTTCATATTGGTAGGCTACTCATTTTTGGCATGATTTTGAAATCGCGTCAAATTGGGGGGTGTTGTGGCCAGTCTAATGTTATAGTAATGTACAGAATTAAAGGTACTTATGTATTATCGCAACCTATTGACATTATACAAAACATTATACAAATATGGAGACATTATACAAAATGAAACACATGATTGCCAATTCAACGCATACAAACTTGGGATTGCAAAAGTGGGGAGTTGTCTTGAACGTTGGCGATTGTACAATAATACGTAAGTACTAAATAAAAAAAATTATCCAAATTATATATATCTCGAGCATTAAAATAAATTGAAAAATGAAATACAATACTAACATTAACTGACATAAAAAGAACTGAACTAACTCTACCAATGCAAAAGCATAATTTGAAAAAATAAGGTACTTACATATAACGCAACCTATTGGCGACATTATATGAATCGAAGTACATGATTCACAATTCAACATATATATATATATATATGACATGCGAAATCGGGGTTGCCAACTTGGCATGTTATTTTGAATGTTGGCAATTGTTAGGATATTACATAAGTAACAAAAATAATTTATCTTACGACTACCTGCTTCCTCAACATACTCATTTTTGGCATGATTTTGAAATCACGCCAAATTGGCATGTTGCGGCCCGTCTAATGTTATAGTAATGTACAAAATTAAAGGTACTTATGTATTATCGCAACCTATTGGTGACATTATACAAAACGAAGCACATTATTGCCAATTCAACGCGTACAAATTTGGGATTGCCAAAGTGGCGAGTTGTCTTGAACGTTGGCGATTTTGCAATAATACGCAAGTACTAAAAAATTATCCAAAGTATATATATCCCGATCTAAATTTTATACCATTATCAATAAGAAGTTTTAGTTTTTCAAAATTATAACCTTCGCACTGTAAAGGAATAAATAAATTCTCCGAAAAAATAATGAAATTGTAAGTTGTAATTTGTAAGCAAAATCACACACATAAACATCCCGCGGTAAATACCTAAATGTTGCCAAAACAACAAAACAAAATTTTAGTTGTTAAAACAAAAATCCTTAAAAAAATGATTATTCGAAAAATAATCCTAATTAAGTATCAAAGAATAGAAAAATTGAATAAATATTCCAACCGATTAACATAGCTACAGTAAAAATATGTAATAATCTTGAAAAACTGCATGTAAAGTGTAAATTGTCCACTTAGTGAGAAACGTGACGTCATAACACTGGAAAATCATTTAAAAATTAAATTTTAAAAAATTCGGAAAAATTATGAATGCCAAACCTATTTAAAAACTTTCCTGGTGTAATTTTGTGCACGTGTACCAAATTTCACGTTATTTGGTTGTCTGGATCTTGAGTTATAAGGGAACAGACAAACAGATAACAAATGCGTCTGATATATATATAGATATAGGTACAAGCATTTTTCACAAAAGGAGAATATTTTGAAAATGGGTCATTCTATGTTCATTTTTTGTCCAAATATTGTACTTAAATAATTTTTTATTGTAATACTATTCTTAAAACAGTTTGATGTACATTTTCAAATCTAAGTGATATTAAATATCAAACATTTTAAGCATTTAAATGGTTTTGCAAAATTACGGTTCCGAATGTAATAGGATACCTTAATTTCCAATTTTTATTTGTCAGCTGTTCAAATGGGAACTGCAAATTTAGTTTGGTATGTCACTACCCAAAATTCGCTGTTTTGGTGAAAAGTTTCGAAAGTTCTTTTATGTTTTATTTTTATAGCTCATACATTTAAGATTTCAAAAACACTATTTTTGTTTCTACGATATATAGAAGCAAAGTTATAGCATAATTAATAAACCGGAAGTAGATCCCTACACAAAATATTTTTAAGTTATTGAATTGAAATTTTCAAAGCATGTTTTATTTGGTTCTATCTGTGTTATGAATCAAAATCTACTATCTGTGTTTATATTTATGTATTTCATTGCTTTTTTATGAAAAGAAAATCATTAATGTTTCAAAAAATCATATTTTTGCATAAAATTTGGCGTATTTAAAAAACTTTCAAAATTATTACAAATATTTTAATTTCTAACACACACACACACACACACACACACACATATATATATATATATATATATATATTATACACGTACTGTATAAATATTATCTGAACACATTTATTAGAATTTTGTGTAACTGCAATTTTCCATCAAAATTTTACTAAAAGCAACAATTGTTATAGTCTATAAAACTCTCCAGAAAACATCAAAAGGTTAAAAAAAAGTCCAAATTAGTTAAGCATGGATCTAAAAAGATCTTGGCCTATAAGTATGGTGAGTTAAAAAATATACAATTAGTAGAACATTTTTTATAGTGTATTAAAATATTTTAATGCTTTTTCTACGTTTTTCAATTTCTTGCTTCACGGTAAAGTTCACAACAAAATTTCTTTTTTAGGTATTGAATTAAAATGTTCCGAAAACGTTTTATTTAGTTTTATCTCCTGTTTAGACTATAATCTAATCTCTGTGTATATATTTATGCATTTTATCGCACTTTTTGTGAGAAAATAACATTAGCTTTTGTAAAAATCTGAGTTCTTGAATAAAAAAATAACATCTTTCAAAACCTTTCAAAAGTATTACAAATCTGATAGCTCTAAACACAGATAATGATGCTATTAATGTACTGTATAGATATTATTCAAATATATTAACTAGAAATTTCAATACACGTCTTACAGTAACTGCAATTTTTCACTAAAATTTCACTCAAAATTCCTAATATATCCAAACTTATTTTTAATTTTGCGGAAATTGTACTTGAATTCCTAGATTTAAGCCCTATTTCAAATAAAAAAGTATTTATTTAGATGGAAATTTAAATATTTAAAAAAAAGTGCGCCGTCACATACCTTAAAAAATATCTTGCTTAATCCAGAGGAAAGATTGATGTTTTGAATTTCACTACGTCCTCCGATACTAAAAATTTGTTTACGAATCTTGTAGCTAACATGGTTTGCTTCAAATTAACGATGATTAAAATTTAGGATAATTTTTTTATCTTTTAATTTTTTAGGTATAA
Organism: Trichonephila clavipes; assembly: GCA_019973935.1. Lineage (NCBI taxonomy): Eukaryota > Metazoa > Arthropoda > Arachnida > Araneae > Nephilidae > Trichonephila > Trichonephila clavipes. The sequence continues at coordinate 936,100 of BMAU01019615.1, forward strand.
CTTTCATTATTTTTCAGCTTCAATTATAATTTTTCTTACCTTAAGTGTTACTTTCATTATTCTTTCTAAGCTAAGAACTGAGAATATTTTTGGTTCTTTTCTGTCTCGTGTGAGAGAATATCTGACTTTATACAAATCTTGAATTTTCTTTTAATTACTTTAAAAAAATGTTGAAAATCATATAAGATGAAACATAGTTCAATTATAACTAAAAAAGATATATATTTATACGATTTAATATTATCAAAGTTTATTTAAAAATTATTCCATTTTTTTTTCAGTTAACAAGAAGAGTTACAAGTTAAATGTATTCTGAGAATAAAAATAAGATGTTTGATCCTATTTAGATAATATCAAATAATTAACTACAAAATGACTCTTCCTGTAATAAAAACGAAAGTTATATTCTAATATTCATTATGTTACCATTTTATTCTCACTATTCGACAACAGATTGTCTGATTTTTACAATTGCAGAAAAAAGCAATTAGAACTTGAAAAATATCTCTCGTTTTGCATTTTTATCTGATACGATCTCCATTTCTCATTACTTAAAAACTAATCTACCAAAAATGTTATTTCCTTTTTTCTTCTTATATTTATATAAGCTTTTTTACAACATAATGTACATTTTTCTACCAAGTTAAGATAAAAGAACACTGTTATCTTGAATGTCTCGTTTATAAACAAAAGAAATTCTGTGTGTCATCCACCCGAATTACATGAGTTATTCTTTTTTTATAAGAATAATCGTTGTTAACTTTAGTTTAATAATACCTACTGTATTATATGATTTTATTTCATAGATGGAACCTCCGAAGATAATAAATAGGATGATTTTTTTAATGAAACACATCTGTAGATTTCTCACGAAAGCAATATTTGCTTTATAATGGATAAATCTAGCTTTTTTGTCTATCTCTCTCTCTCTATATATATATATAATAGGAAACACAATATAAAATATCATGTCCCCATTCAGTAAATATTTCTAAAGGAGTTTCTATTGAAACCCACAATGATAATATCATATTTCGGTGTCATTTTCATGATAAAAAGTAATCATTTGATTTATATATGTTTCCGCTCACATATATTTCTTTAGTTTGTGTAAAATGCATAATAATCAGAAATATCCTGGCTTTCATTGTGTTTTTCAGCAAATATGTTTTCCATTTTGAGTGTTAAATAATAATGCTTGTTTATCTATAAACTATTTCAAATTGTTAAATTAATGTATGATCAATAGATCTACGTACCTTAGAATAATGAGCTTCTGAGGAGGTCCGAACTATTCCAGGACACACACATTGAAGCTTTTTCATTAATTAGAAAAACATTTCAATATTAGATTTTGTTTATTGGCATTAAATCAATGCTTGTCAAACTTTCAATGTACGCGACCCACTCTTCAATCATCTTTTTGCTCGCTCCCCCTCCATACAATAACATTGTATTGAATTCAATACTTTGGCACTAAAGCTACAATATATTCGACTTTAACTTCTTATGAGCCTCCAACGTATAAAAACGTCTCACTCAGTCAAAGCATTAATTTTCTGGACGTATATATACGTCTTTCCGAAGTACTATCTCTTCTGTGCAGTGCTATCCATAAAAGTATTCCGACGGCTTTGGAATGTTATAAAAGAATCTTTTGTAATGCTTGCGAAGAATTTATTTATTTCAGAGGATTTGCTTTTTTATTTCTTTTCTCCTTCAAAAAAAACATCCAAACACGCTCGTTTACGTGGTAAACGGTGAGGAACGAATCGCGTAACTTTTAAGGAATTATTTGTAAACCGTACACATTATCAAGATAAGAGTTAATACAAGCCCATGGAGTGACTGATAATTATCAAACTTGTTCTTAGCTTAGTATTGTCAAATTAATACTAAAATATACATTGTACAGTGCTGATACATTTATAAGTGTATTATATATTTTATTATATCAGAAAGTATTTTGTTTGCTTACTTTCAGTAAATTAATAATTTTTTTAAATAACCTTTGTTCTCGACTTTTCAATATGCTCGCATCCCTTGTAGAGTTATCGCGCCCCCCTCAAGGAGGCGCGCCCCACAGTTTGAGAAACGCTGCATTAAATGAAGATAGATTCTTCTGAATGTTATTGTAATTATTTTAAACTAAAAACGCATGTTTTGTAATGATCAATTTTCTCAGTATATCTGAAAATGTTCACTCGCTCAATTTTCTTTGCTTAATGAACTGTCGTGACACCTAATAATTTTGTCAACTAAAATTTTTCAGTACTTCCTGGTAAATTTTTTTTTTTTATATTTTGAGTAAAATGTCTTGAATAAATTCTATATTATATATATAAGCACGAAATTGGTTCCCCTCTGATATGAGAAAGTAGGATTTTTTTATAGATTTTTTGTAATAATCATATTATGTACATAAAAAAAACTGCTCATTTTAAAAATCACCTTGTCTAAAGCGGTATATTTAGTAACGTTAAAACGTTGCTTTATCTTTTAGTAATTTGCATTTCTCAATCTATTTCAGGTTTTTAAACATACTTTTTTAAGGTCTGATAGGTAGCTTTTGAGTGGAAATTAGTTTGAAATTAATTATTAAAAACTTATTTTATTCGGAGTTTAACTTTAAAAAGAAATATATCATTTTAGTCAAACAGAAAACATTTATAAGCTTGAAAAATGACTTCTTGACTGCCCAACATTTATTTTATGAAAGTTTGCTAGTTGGTTAAAAGTTTAAAAACTAAAAAATAAGGGGGAGGGGGTGTTTTCTTTTTTTTTTAATCGCATGAACAGTTTGTCTCATTGATATTCATTTGTATGAGGAAAAATTATTAACCTCTTGCATCAAATAGAATGAACTTATGAGCTTTAATTAGTTACTCCTTACTTAAAAATTGTTTATTTGCTCTGAAAATTCAGAGATCTGATGTCGTATCTGAAATTAAAATAAGCAAATGATTGAAATTTAATAAATTTATACACAAACTTACTGTTATAAAATTTAAAATATACCAGTCTGCTAAGGAGTAAAAAAGTTCCAATAACTATAAATATCATATTGTAGTCAATAAATTAATTATATAAAATAGTATTTAGGAATTACATATTATAGTTAAAGTATAATTTTTCTATGTACATACTTTGTAATATTTTATTCGTTCAAATAAAACTATATTACATGATTTTTTTCTATTAAAAACCAAATTTAGAAATAATAATTAACATATTACACGGAATTAGTTCAGCCTTTTTTATATATCAAAAAAGAATATACAGCTTATGAGAAATATATATAATTACTCCTTATGATAAAAATAAATTAATAATACTTTTTTTTGCTTAAGTCTACTTAAATCAATTTATGATCATATGAATAACCTTTTTCAATGGAATTTTAATATCGTACATTTTTTATTACATTGTTTGCATAATACATTAACATAGTGTATCTTAATAATAAAACAAAATTCAAATAATGAGAGATAAGTATTTTTTTTTTAATTTTGTGCAGACAGTATAGAAATGCAATCATTAAATGTGCTTAAAATTTCAATTAAAGCTTAAAACACGTTAATTTATATTTTGTAAACAAGTTAAATACTTTTTAGAAAACACGATGAAAATAATCCATTCAAAATGTATCTCTTAAATGCATAGTTCCTCAATAGTTATACTTGTCTTAGCATTTCAAATAGAGAAACATGGAGATATATTCATCCTTTAATTTTATTGCTCTTCTAATGTATTTATTCTAAATTCCTTCTTTAAACTGTTTCAGACATTTTCCCACAAATGTACATTTAAGAATTTTTTTATTTAGTTTTCTATCTTGTTACATTTATCTTCCTTTTTTCAACAAAAAAAATGGAATGCAGCAATAAAAAAATTTACTTTCTCCTAAAAGCAATATCGTTTATGGTTTCAGAATTTTATTCTGTCGAAAATAAAGAATACAAGATACCTTTTAAGAATTTCAGTTTCAAAAAAGAATATAACCAACATACTTTTCAATACCAGCTTTCATTTTCTTAAACTCCACCCAGATCATGTTACCATTTATTAGTCTTTTGAAATTTCCAAAGGATTTTGTTGTTTGCTTTATACTAAAATCAGAGATTTGTTCAAAAATTGAATACTTTAAAGATTTCAGTAGCTTATGGTTGATGATTTCAGCTAAATGCATCATTAAACTTGGATAGAATAGTATTTTCCGAATAAATATTGCTTGCTTTGAAATGGATTGCAATCTTCATACAATTTAGCTGAAATATTCGAGAGTATTGATCTATTTCAAATAAAAAAAATCTAGCAATTTACATTATTTACGAGTATTATTAAACATTTATTGAATGAAGTATTCATTATTAGATTTAAGTAATGGATTAAAAGAATCCCTTTTTTAAAATAGCGTTAATCTTTTGACAGTTACTTCATATATTTTCTACCCTTCCCATGATTGTTCCTTTGATGCTTAAATTTGTTTTTATATATTTTCTTTGCTTTGTATTCTATATGGCTATCATGCAATGGATTCTATTGGTGATTCTTTCTAATCCTCTCCAGAAAATATTTTTATGACATTATGTAATTATAAGACCACTTTTTGTAAAAGAACTGCAATTTATGTTAACGCGAGTTGCTATTTAACTACTTAACAGTTTCTTTTTTCTGCCGTAATACGTCAAGAAATAAGCATATTTTTTCTAAACATTTTAAGGATGAAATCGCTTATATAAACTCAAATCAGCAGTCAGAAATGTTATAAATATTGAGTTTAAATCATTATGCTAATTTTTATTTTTATTGAAAAAACATATTTTTCCTTAAGAATTGCTTTTTTCCCAAGAAATAAGCGAACTCAAAAGAACACTTTACAAAAATGTATAATAGATTTAAAAAGGTAATATTGTGTGCTTTCAGTTAATTATTCTGTTACAATTGTTTTCCTGTGGTAAATTTTAATACAGGGAGACAAGCATAATCCAACATCGCAATATGGACAAAGATGTCGAGTTTCTTTTTTCGCCCGTTTTCCCAAATCGTTTCTTTTCGATTAACACACAAAACATTACCTTTTTGGTCTGAAATATTTGTTGGTAGAAGGAATCACTTCTAAAAAGTTTTTTTTTCTCTAAATCATAAGAGACTGGGTAAAATTTCTGGTCGGCCTTTTTTCTCATTCACCGTTCCATGTCTTTTAATAAGGCAATCTATAATATCAAGCCTGACATTCAAATGAGATAATTTTCCTCCCAGTTTCTGATATAAAACTAAAGCATTCCACAAAGATGTATCTAAAAGATAGAAGAAGAATTTTTTTGTATTATTTCTTGCTTCTTTTTTTTGTTATTGGGTAATTTGTGAGATGCTGATTCATTCTATCTACTCTACAAGAGTAGTCCGATAACAAACTGTCATTTCTTACAGAATCATTTACAGAAATTTCAGATTCCCTATATAAGATCAATATCAGAATTATTTTCTATTCTGAGGCTCTCATAATCACTCATTTGTCTTCTATTTTAAGCTCCAAATTTAAAAGAAATAGTGTTGCGGTGAACAATTTAATAAAAAGAAAATTTCCTTCTTATCTTGAATGCAGTAAAATCTAGCCTTGAAACCAGTTTAGACATTTTTTTTTGTTATCCTAACTTTACTCGACTATTAGAGATATCTTTTATAAACATTGCACTCTAAACGAGCAAAAAATACAGGCAAATTAGAGGATTAGAGAAGAACAAAATGTTGCCCGAGTGCCGCTCGGGCAAATCAGGAAAGTGCCATTTCAAATGCCCAAGGGGTGCTCAGACAAAACTGGGAAGTGGTTAAAGCCAAATGAAGAGAGAAGTTTGAGAGAGGTTGGAGATTGTTTCCATACGGAGTTAGAAAAGATATTGTTGAAATTACCAGGGTTCAAGAGACAGAATCTTACGGGTCAATTTAGGACCCTCAGTATTGCTGGGAGTCAACAAGTATTGAACTTATTATTGTAGATATTTAAATTAGCCACACTAAGGCGAGAGCTCCTCTAGTTTAAGTTGAATTTAGATAGCGATTTGATAGTCATAATAAAATTGTTTATTTTACTCAAGTGTCTACCCTTGGTACATCTTCATTCTTCCGCGGTTGAGAAGTATTTCGACTGTTGTACGAACATATCTTCTTTCTCTCCCTTTTAGTTTTTTTAACTTTCAAAATGCAGTATGAAAAAAATGGCTACAACTATTTATTGATATAATATGATGATTTATCAAGCATGAAATAATTGATAAATGTAGTGAACATCAAAAGAAAACGTCTTCCTTCTGAGTCTGCTGTTAAGGTTTTATAGAAAACTATTTTTTTATCCCCACAACGAATAATTTTGTGGTCCTTCCAATATATTGGCACACAATAATATATACGGAAATAACAAAGTGACGCAGAATAAAAAATAAGATAGGTAGAATTCGACATGTTTTTTTTTTTCTTATTATACTCTTTTCTTAGCGATTATTAAATATAAAATGCGTGCATTAATTTTAAATATGCCACAATTAGGTAAATACAATATCTAATCATAAATACTATCTAAAATATGTCCAAAGTTAGGTTACTTAATTTTTAATAGATGAAAAATGGGGAAGCTATTTAAAAATATGTAAAAAAATGCTTTATGAAAAGTTGATTTAAAGCTCAACTGTTAAATAATTAACAGTAATGTGCTGTGGAACGAAAAGCTGAAAATACATATTAATAATAATATGTTCTGTTAAATAATTAACAATATTTAGCTGTAAAAATAACTGATTGGTTTAAACTTTATATTCCGAGTGCAATAATATGAGTCTGAATTCTCCAACTACACTGCTGGACAATTGCAAAAGGAAGGATAACACTATCATCCATAGCAACCACAAAATGAAAGGAAGCAAAACGTGAAAAAATTAGAATAAGTGCGGGATATTAGTAAGAAGAAGTATGAGTATGCACATTTTTTCCACGTCTGTTCATCACGTGATAGCGTTCATAAGAGCTTTAAAGATATTGACGCGTGAGGACAGTTGTTGTTTCAAGTCAAAGTTTTACAGGAAAGATTTAATAGACGAACTTAAAATCTTTGCCATATCTTCCCGACATCACATAGATGATTTTATGCGTGGCCGAATTATTGGAAAGATCGAAGAAGGGCGAAAAATAACAGATGTTGCCAGGGAGTTCGACGTCGCTCACAGCGTTGTTTCACGGCTGTGAAGTCATTTAAAACTACTGGAATGTGTAGTAGACGGCACGGGGAGGTCGTGTTAGAAGTAAGACGCCTGCAGAAGACAGATATATTGTCCTATCAGCAAAAAAAGGAACAGGCGCACCACAGCTCAGCAGGTGGAAAATCAGTTTCTTGCTGCCTCAGAAAAGCAGATCTCCCGAAAACTGTTGCCAGACGTTTGAGGGGGGAGGGAGGACTATACGCACGCAGACCTGTTGTGTGTGTCCCATTGACCAGACAGCACCGTACTGCCCGTTTGCAATGGTGTCGTGAGCATCACAATTGGACTGAACAAGACTGAAAATGCGTACTATTCTCAGATGAGAGTAGGTTCAGTCTGTCATCGGATTGTTGACGCCAACTGATCTGGCACGAGAGTGGTACTGCTTATCGTCCAGAAAATATCCAGGCAAAGGACCGATATCCGACATGCAGTACCATGGTGTGGTCCGGCATCATGATCAATGGACGCACGCGCCTACATGTGGTTGCGAATGGGACTATGACGGGCCAACGATACATTGATGAAGTTCTACTTCCTCATGTTCGTCTTTTCCGTGGGTGCTGTCAGTGATAAATTTGTTTTTATGGACGACAACGCAACATGTCATCGAACACCCGCTGTTCAGGATTGTCTAGACAGCGAGAGTATTCAACGTCTCGTATGGCCAGTGCGTTCTCCAGATCTAAACCCCATTGAAAATGTGTGGGATGCTTTGGGGATGCAAGTTGCTGGTCGAAAATATCCTCCGACAAACAAGAACACCCTCATCCGTGCACTCACATAGGAATGGGATAAATTGCCTCAACAGCTGATGGATAATGTTGCGCAAAGTATGGTACGACGTGTGGAATGTTGCATCACACTCCACGGTGGACATATCCCGTACTGATATCTTTCTATAAGCTGCCTGCTGACTTTTAGATGCATTGTTCCATTTCTCCGTACGCAGATCAAATGAACATTTTTTTTTCAGCTGTTTCACAGCTTTTTTGTACTTTCCAGAACAATAAATATTCTTTATTCTAATGTCTGAACAGTGTGGCAACTATATTTTATCCTACTAGGCCTCATGTCTCGCTTAATGTTATGCTACATAGCAATTTGTGATCCGTCCTTAGCAATTGTCCAGCAGTGTACAATCTTATACGGATTGGTGAACGTAACAGAAAATACTTTGCTTTCCAATTATACGACTTATAGGTTATACAGGATTATTGTTTTAGGTATCCGACTACGTTCGGAACCGTAATTTTAAAAAGCGCATAAGTGAATACATTTAATGATATTTAGTATTACTTAGATAAGAATAAACTTATAAAATTGTTTTAAGGACATTTTTTGACAAAAAAAATATTTAAATACAATATATCGGCAAAAAATTAACTTAGAATAACATTTTTTCAAAATGTTATCCTTTTGTGAAAAATCTTTCTGTTACAATAATATTTTGCCTATATATAGATCAGACCTCCACTGAGGCTCAACTATGATTTTTGAAAAATTCATATTATTTTCAAAGTTACAACCCATTGAAATAATTATCGGCGTTTTTTTATTAAAATTTCTCTCCCCTGTTGTCGTAGAACATGGATAAACCCACTTCTAAGTTATATATTTCTAAAATTTAGTTGAGTTATATACAGGAAAAAATACGTCTATAATACATAGAAGCATTTTTTACAAAAGGAGAATCTTTTGGAAAATGGGTCATTCTATGTTCATTTTTTGTCAAAATATTGTACTTAAATAGTTTTTTATTGTAATACTATTCTTAAAACAATTTTATATACATTTTCTAATCTAAGTGACACTATAAGTATCATAAATATTATCTATGATACCCTTTTTCAAAGTCCCTGTTGCGAACGTAGTTGGATACCTTAATTCACAGTACGTTTATTGATTTATGCAATAAATCTCTGTCTGGTAATTTAATGTCCAAGAAAAAAACATTGTTATTTCATTAAAATGTTACATTAATATTTATGTATATGCTTTTCAGTGAACAACGGTTTATTTATTCCAGTCATTTGTATTCAGTATGTCTATATTGAAGCCAGGTGGTGGTAAAACTGAACAAAAAATAGCTGATGAACATCGAATATTCGAAGTAAAATGGGGATCATAATATTTCAGCTGTGAAGTAAAATATAAAATAATCTGCTTGAAATATACAAAGGCTATTAATGTACCCAAGGTATCAGACTAATAGTTATTTTTTAGTTATGAAAGGAAATAAATATCCTGTTAAAAAGAATATTAATGACGCTATACTTTGGTCTGTTTTGAAAGTAATCTTTGCAAACAAAATGTCTCCCTAAATGGAAAAGTAGTAGCATAGAAGGGATGTCAAATGTTAGGAAATAAATATTAATTTTTATTGTTCTCTTTATATATAAATGTTTATTATAATGTATTATTCGTAAAAACCTACGTTTCTATGAATATTGATTTTTTTTTTTTGGTTCACCTAAAGTTAAACCTTGTTTATTTGGTCCAAGTTAGCCGTTGAGTTTGACACTCTTGCTTTGGGCTATGGTGTCAGTATGGGTAGCTCCAGTTGATTACAGTGTGGATGAGTCAATGCATATATCCAACACTACAGTAGTTAACTGCCACTTTCTTACTTGTGCTGCACCTAACAGAAGTAGCAGTTAGCTTCAAATTTAAATCGCCTGTATCCTATCACATGTGGCCAACTGATATTCCTCGCTATGGCATTCCCTCAGGTGAGCGAAAACCACATTTTTCTTCCGTATAATTGACCCAACTAAAAGGATATTGCGTAAGTTAAGCTTTTCACATGTGGTTACTTGTGAATTAAAAATGGAGAAAGCTTTTTTATTTCTTCTTCATTGTATGGTTTATTCCGGCAATACCTTTTCAGTCAACTTGTTGTCATAGTATAGAAAGAGTTATGTGACATCTTTACACTAAGAAGAGTTCTGACACAAATATAATTGAAGGTAACAAATTTTTTATCTCGAGTGAAACTGATCTAATATTTGAGTTTCTAGTATTCATTCATAATTTAACATTCATGGTATAATATTTATTATTTTGAATTTCTCGTTGACTAAAACGTCAGTTATTTCTGTCAAAGATCCATTTATTTGCATTTATACATATTTCTAAAAATACGTTTTTAAATATATTCACTTTATATACATATATTTTAAGATCAAATTTTACTGAAAATTTATATTTGAAATGAAATGTACGTACTTAAATTCACTATTCTTTGCATATACATTATATAAGGTCATTTGCAAGCATTTGGGAGGATAAAAGAATTTAAATCTTAATCATTTTTTGAAAATATTGTGTGTAAGAAGTAATTGATTTTCTAGTAAAATTTTTAAATTTTAAAAACTATTTTCCCTTTTAATCAGTTGCTTAGCACAAAATTGTTTTTCTGTGGTTACTTATATGGTTCTTATATCTTTCAATTTCCAAAGCATATTTCACAGTCTATATAAATTACTTCATTTTAGGATGACTGTAACACATAGACTGAATATATTATATGCAAGATATAAGTTTATTTGCAAATGAGCATTTAACTTATAGTTTTAGAATTATGTCTATGAAATCATTTCACACCATTTATTTCAATTAAAAAACAATAATAAACTTTAGAACTTAGATCGTTGTATTTCCTTGAAAATTGGCCATGAAATCGTGTATGTAAATTAAAAGGCAATACCTAGAATTACTTAATTCCCTAATTCTTAAAAAAATTATGTAATTTTACGAAACTTTTTAAAGTTGTTTAATTTCTAAGTTAATTATATAATTCCGAAAGATTAGGTAATGAAGATTTTGTGTTGTGTAGAGTTCAATACTGATTTTATTGTATTTAATTTACATTTATAGTAAAAAATATAGATAAATATGCTTTGATGAATCTTTTAAGACATCGGAGCAATATTAATTTCATGCATTTGATGATACTTTTTCATCGGAAAAAATGTTTACGTTATTTGTATATAAGTCAGATTATTATTTTTTGTCTAAAATGCCATTGCTACGTATTTTTGAAAACTACGTTTCGATTGCATCTAAGAACAGAATCATATAAAAAACCTAAAAAGTTATTATTCACTTCATTTCTAAGCATTAACAGTTTCAGGTAATTAATCACAGCTTACTGGATAAAGCAAAATGCAAGGAACAATAAAAATACTATATTAAATGATCAACAAAAATTAAAGTAGATTTTGTATACTTAAAACTGTTTTATAACTTATCAACGAAGTTCTGAATATTTTTCCTATATTTCCTCCTTTAAGTCACATGCATATCGTCCGTAATAAAGACTAATTAATTGTGTCTCCATTAGATAAAACAATTCTAGACTATATTAAGAGCATTTGTAAACTAAATATATTTCGTCGATTATAAGCAAAAACTTTTCACTTTACTCAAGAAAAACGGGCCTTTTGAAAGTCCAATTTTATTCTCGTTTTGGTTTTATTCATTAACTTTTCCCAACAAAGTATAGGTTTATGTGAATTGCTATTATATATATAAAAAACCTTTTTCTTATCTAGTTTACAAAAAGTTTTAAGAAAATAAGTCATGTAAGTTTTATAAAAAAATTAGTTCTAATCCATATGCAGAAAAACATCTCATACTGCCACAAACTTTCATTTAAACATATACAAAGGGAAATAAATATTATTATAATTATTACATATTTAAAGTTTAACCATGGACTAAGTAAGTAAATTTTAAACAATGTTCTTCGTACTTAACACAGAATGAATGAATAAAAATATCATGTTTTACTTTCCAAGGAATTTTTTTTATTTTTAAGTATTTATTTAACAAATTAAGATGCTACGCAGGTAAGTTACCCTAAATTATAGAAAATTAATTAGCTATGATTATTTCTTTTATTTTTATCTGCCACTTTCGCAACATTTCCTACAAAAATATCCAGCTTTTATACAGCATTATTGAAATAAAATGGAATATAATAGTAGCCATTTTTATTTACATCGTAATATCTTCAAAATCCAAGAACTAAATGTTATATTTTAATTAGATATTGGATTAATAGATAGCATACTTTTTTATATCGAAATTAAATTCAACTTTATTACAAGGGTTTTGGTATCTCACAATACAAAATCTAATTTAATTGTATTTTTCAAAACCTTTATAAAATTCTTCAAATACATAAACATGAAATCGATAGAGTTTCGTTCTATTTTTCAAAAGTGCAAGGAATTGGAAGGTAATAATTGAAAATTAAAAGCATATACAGAATATTTGAATTTGAATAAATATGAATAAATTATTAAATTTTGTTTATAATGTTAAAATATTATTTAGGGGTTTTATTCTTTTATCTCCAAGTAAATTGTTTGATAGATACATATCATATCGTTTGTAATCGTCTCAATAATATTAAGAATATTAAACGATTACGTTTTTCAATAGAAAGTAACAAACTTTTAATTATTATTTTACGTTACGAGTTTTCTGGTGTCATTATAGTAGTCATAACTTTAGTTTAATGCCTTGATAAATTTATTAAAAATTAAATTGTTGCTATTGATGTTCCTTTATAAAATTTATTTAATCACAGTTCGTGTTTAGGTATCAGAAATATTGTACATAGAGAGCACATTCGAATTTGAAATTTATTAATATCTTAGGTTTGAAAAATAAATTTTTAAATCCCAGGCCCAGAACGTTTCAGATGTACTTTAAATTACCCATAGCATAAAAATTATATTAAAATGCAAATTATGCATATCAAGAAAGCTGCAACTGGTTAGTTGAAGAACTGTATCTTTTTTAATTTAAGAAATGGAATATTCGTGAAATCTTATTTTATAAATTAAAAGAAAAAATGAAATTTTTAAAAGACAGTGAAATCGCCCTAACGAGAAGCTGAAGAGACTGAAATATTTTTTTCGTATTAAAAGAGATATTTTTTAAAAGCACCATATACATCCAACTCTTTTTGTTTACTCGATCTCTTTTTACAAGATTTTGAAGAAACACGGTACTCGAACGTAAGATTCTTTTTTACATGAAAGTTTTGTTCTAGCACGAATTTTAAAAGAATGGGGGAATTCGTAACCTCAGGATGAGGACGATTTATTGAAATTTATGTCAGCTTATCATAAAAAAGTTGATAATGGCCAAACAATATAACTGTAATAACTTGACAAAATATGAAATTTTGCTTAAAAATATCTTTCTGTAAAGTTAGTGAAAATTGTGTCCTTTATGAAAGTAACGCACCTTTGAAACATTTTAGTTTAGTTTGATTGGCTTTTTCTCAACTTATCCAATTAAATATGAAAAGTCTAAAAGTAGATCATTATATTTGTATTAGTTAAGTTATTGACTGGAATTACCATTTTGTGTATACAATAAAAATAATTATTAAAAAGTATAGGGGTTGACTCCATCACTTTACGCGGTCACTAACAGTAGTACCAGTGCGCAAGTGCTCCCAGGTTAAATGCGTGTCATATTTCTTTCGAAGTGCCACCGGTTCAAAATTACGCCATGATTAATTTTTAGCCGAATCCTTAAACTTAGTTAAAATTAATTATAATCAATTAAAACTAATTACTTAGGTGTAACATTGTATATTAATGGATTTTAAATTATATAGTAATATTTTATGATAAAAGGCCTTTTAATTTTAATATTCTTAAGTGCCTTACTGGTATTAAAACTTATTGATATTTATATATGTAAATATTATTTGTAACTATATTTATCGTAATAATGTATTACTTAGAGATAAAGCTAATATATATTTAAATTTTAATAACTTTATTAAAAAATGTATTGAACATGGATATCCTGCTAATTTTTTTTTTTTACAATTATATTTCTAATAGTTCTAAGTGATAATACAATATATATTAATAACTATTATTGACATTATGTTTTTAATATTATTATTTTTAATTAGTTATACAATTATTCAATAGATGGTGCCAGAGGTTTAAAATTAATTATATTATTATATACATATTTCTTGTAATCATTTATTTTCTACAAATATTTATATCAATATATATTTATGGTTTTAAAAGTACACACACACACACACACACACACACACACATATATATATATATATATATACTTTATATTGTTCTATAATAATATTAACTTTATGTGGTACTGATATTCTTTTGTTGTATTTGGCGGGAAACATAACTAGATGATACAATCACGAAGTAAGTTTGCATCGACTTTAAATCTATACTGTGAATACTAGTAGGCTATAATTTTATCGTTATATTTGAATAGTATAGTGATTTCATTTGTAATATTTAAATTTCTCGTAATATTATTCTTTCCTTTCCCCTTGACACATTGTATGTGACGAATTACAGGTGAAGGTTGGCTAGCCCTAAAACTTGTTTAAGCCTGCAATCTTGATTTCCAAGGCCAGGAGTTTGTTATTGTACTACTGCGCTAATATATCCTATCTTAAATAGTTATACTTAGGTTCTATCATTATCTGTATATATATATATATATATATATATATATATATATATATATATATATATATATATACATATAATTGATCCTGAGACCACTATCATGTACAAAATGACAAATATTTTAATTTAATGTGAATATTAGCCAAATACACACACACATCCACAGAACTCAAAGATTTTTTTAAAAATATGTAGAGAAGTTTTTATAATGTAAAACATACAATATTGTAAGAATATTTTGTCTGTGTGTTAAAATAAATATAAGTTAAATTCGAAATATATTTTTATTTGATGTTCTCTTCTTCTACCTATATATATAATCTTAAATATTATAGAAACAGATGAACATAAACTAAATTTTTTCCCCTTTTACACTATTATCATATGCTGTACAACTATGTAAGAAATTAAAAACTACACCAGACACACCAAAAATCACCAGATTTAATGAAGTACTTAAACGAGGTCAATATTGTTTGTATGTTTCAGACGGGTTGCCTTTCAGCAGCTAAGCAATTTACAGGAACGGAAAGTTCCAAGAGTGGGTTCCATTTCCCAAGAGTAGCACTACCAAGTGACGCCTCTCACTAACATAAATTCTTATGCGTTTGAATATATTCAATTTATAAACTCAGAGTTTTTAATTATTACAACAGTGTTTCTCAAACTGTGGGGCGCGCCCCTGGGGGCGCAGCATATCGAGAATAAAGGTTTAAAAAATAATTTTTGAAATGATGCAAAACAAAATGCTTTCTGACATAATAAAAAATACACATTTACACTGATATAATTTATTCTTATCCTCTGGTGATCATCAAAAACAAAAGATTCCACTTCCAGTGCTCATTAGCCATCTTTGATCCCTATAACCAAATTAAAAAAAAAATATTTTGTTTGTTTTGCTGTAATCCTACGATGAGAGATTTGTTCATTACGTTTCTTTTACTTTAGTGACCTTCGAACTTACTGGTATGGTTATCTCCATCGTTTTTTTTTAGGGGAAGTTGTAAATAATAATATATTTCTATTTCGCCTTTTTTCCGTGTGAAAAGAGTTTTTATAATATACTGCTCAAAAATAATTAAAGGATGTTGTGGTTTTTGGTGGATCTTGGGGCTGGGAAACTTTTCAGCTGATTGATACATGGTCGACAGACGTAGTAGGTTATATGAGGAATAAACTACACATGTTTGGCAGAAAAATGCATTTTATTGTGCATTTGTGTACAAAAGGAAAAAAAACACAATTTGTGCTTATGAGAAAAAAATAATAAGAAAGGAGATTTTTCAAAGGAAATTATTTTCGGTATGGTTTCCACGGACGGCCAGCAACGCTAAGCACCTTTGAGGCATGGAGTCAATGAGGCTATTAATCACGAGTTGGGGTATGTATTCTGTCCCACTCTTTCAGAAGAGCTCTTTCCAGTTCTTTTAGAGTTTGTGGGGGTGGTTGGCGGCCCAGCAACTCGTCTTCCTAGAGCGTTCCAAACGTGCTCTATTGATTCTAGCCATTCCATTCGTACGATTCCTTCCTTGAAAAGGAAATCCTCCACCAGGCTAGCACGATGTGGCCTGCAGTTATCGTCCATTAAAATGAAGTCATCTCCAATTGCTGCAGCGTAAGGGGACTACAATAGGTCTGAGGATCTCATCACTATATCGGCGAGCAGTCAGGAGGTCCATCTCGAATGATGTAGATGTATGTGCGCCCGTCAATGGAGATGTCACCATACACCAACACTTCTACACCGCCAAATCTGACACTTTCGTGCACGGACGCAAGATTATTCATACTGCCACGGTCCCTCCAGATGAAAATACGCCTATTATCCGAATGAACATAAAAATGGGACTCGTCAAAAAGAACATTGTTCCATTCATTTCTCATCCAGTTCACATGTTCTGTTGCTCACTCCTGCGGTCGCGACGATGCCTTGATGTTAGTCTAACACATACCAGCGGTCGGCAAGCATACAGACCTACACCATGGAGCCGGTTTCGAACAGTCTGAATTGAAACCGTTGTGCCAGTAGCCGAGTGAAGGTGTTGTTGGAGAAGAGTAGCGTTCATATTTCGGTGTCTCGAGCCGTTAACACTAAATAACGATGCTTCTTTTTGGGTATTTGTTGCCGTATACGACCTTGTCTTGGTCTTCGGCCTGCACTTCCAGTCTCAAGAAACGGTTCCAGATCCTGGAAATCACACTGTGACACTCAATGGCGCTACTCTGGCTTGAGTTTGGCCCCCTTCTAACCTACCTACAACTCTCCAAGCTTCAAAATCAGTTAAATGACTTCGCTGAGACATCGTACTCATCGAAACAAAGCAGTCACTGAATGCCGATCTTCCTTGTCTTCATTTCAGTTGAAAGTCGCATTTCATTCGCTGCCGCTGAAGCAATGTTTTCATGTAGAACTCAAAAAATTAGCATACTCCACAGTTTGAAAATCAGAAAAAATTTGCATTTGTGATTATTTTCTTCCATTTCGGCAAATTCGCTTATATCTTTATTTTTTATATAAAACTTAAAATATCCTTTAATTGTTTTGAGCAGTGAATATGAATAAGCATATTGAGCCCTTTGAAGCTTATTTTTATGAGTATTCTGAAACATATAATGCATAATGAAAACGTTTTACAAAACTATTTCTTAGAACATGCTACACTTTCTTCATGAAAAATTTTGTGGTTTTGATTGATGTGTTGTACGACTTATTATGGTTTATAAATGTAAATGAGCAGAATATTAAAATAATGGGCATCTGTAATTCATTGAGAAGTTGAAACCGATCACAGCAATTGAAGAACCTACTGAAAAAATGCATATTAATCAAGATAGCGAAGTAAATATCACAAAGCGTTAGACATGAAACGTTTGGGTTGATTTGAAATTTTCAAATGTTGCCTAAAAGATCTCTATGAAGAAAACTATGTAACCGTAATGTAGCACTTCGCCTTGACAAGAGACAAGGAAGAAAAGTTCGAAATGCTCTTTGTCAAACTACAGCAAAATTACAAAAAAGTGAACAAAATATGACGCATTTGCTGGAAAATAACGTTCCTGTGTGTTGTTAGCGAAAAGTGTCGCAGTATTTACGTCCTTTATTAAGGGCACGCACATTTGGAACATTTTCTTTTAGTTTTATTGGATTTTTTCTCAAGTTTTTAAAGAAAAATTGAAAAGTTCTTGAAAGTAGGTAAATATATTTTCTCCTTTAGTTAAATTATTCACTGGAATTATGATTTTTATCGTGTATAGTAAAATAATTATAAAATAAATTATAGTTTTAAACAAACTAAAAACACGCTTTTATAGTGAATCGAAACTAAAAAGTAAAAAAATAAAGAAAATATATTTTAAAAGTAACATACAAAATTTAATACTTATCTTGTTAAATGCAGCGTTTCTCAATCAGGCGCGCCTCCTTGAGGGGGAACGCGATAATCCCAAAGGGTTGGTGTGGTGAGCATATTGAAAAGTCGAGAACAAAAGGTTATTTAAAAATTATTAATTTACTGAAAGTAAGCAAACAAAATACTTTCTGATATAATAAAATATATAATACACTTATAAATGTATCAGCACTGTACAATGTATATTTTAGTATTAATTTGACAATACTAAGCTAAGAACAAGTTTGATAATTATCAGTCACTCCATGGCTTGTCTTATCCTATCTGACACGCCATTTCATAAATATCTTAACGCTGATAACTGAAAGTTACATGATTTGTCTTCATTTCTGTTAAAAACCACGCAAATTTGATTAGCCTTGATACTTTGGCGGAGAAAAGCAAATGCAAACCTCTGAAAATAAATACCCTTCAAAAGCGTTAAATAGAATTTTTTATAATAAAATCTAGAAAGCTTGTTTGAAATGATTTTTATGATAGCAATGCATGAAAGAGACGCACGCGCTTCCAGTAACAATACTTCGGACTGATACGTTTTACAGCGTTATTCATGTTAGCTCACAATGAACAGCCAGCGCTTTTACAGCCACAAAAGTGATTAGAATCAATTACAACACATATTGTAGGTAGCAGCCAAAGATTAGATATCAAAGAATGTGTGGTTTGAGGCGCTTCGGATGGCTACTGACTAATGCTGTAATAAAACAATCAATATTGAAATAGTTATTTAATGAAAAGTTTCACGTAAATTCAAATAATGTATCTCCCCAGCTCAAGCTCTCCGACAAGAGATTCGGCAAAATGTACGGGATCAGATTATTCATACATTGTTCAATACCCCGGAAAGTTGTGATAAACGTTAACATTATTTAACATTCGCGCGCTGAAAACAAGAGTTTCAGCCTCAAGTTTTTTACCATACTGTAAGTCGGTGATAGTCCCCTGATTGAGCCATGCATCTTTATGGCGCAAACTGGTAAAAATGAAGGAGTGGATCGAAACATATGGAAATAAATCAAATATCCTTTTTATCATGAAAAACATGCCCAGTACAAAGATATTAACACAGCCCAATAGGAAACTTATAAAATACTTACACTGAACAAAAATAGATATTTTACAGCCTCCTTGTCATATGGAAAGGTAAAGTAGGATAAAAGTTAAGATTCTTATAATCTTTCACAGGAAAAAGCACACATTGTGATGTTCCAGAGCTTATTAAAAATGTCCTTATTTATTGTTCCTGAGGCTCCTCATTCCATAAACAAAGCCCATGTATACAAAGGTGGAAATAAATAAAACTGGCAAAGTTAACAACGATTATTCTTATAAAAAAGAATAACTCATGTAATTCGGGTGGATGACACACAGAATTTCTTTTGTTTATAAACGAGACATTCAAGATAACAGTGTTCTTTTATCTTAACTTGGTGGAAAAATATACATTATGTTGTAAAAAAGCTTATATAAATATAAGAAGAAAAAAGGAAATAACATTTTGGTAGATTAGTTTTTAAGTAATGAGAAATGGAGATCGTGTCAGATAAAAATGCAAAACGAGAGATATTTTCAAGTTCTAATTGCTTTTTTCTGTAATTGTGAAAGTCAGACAATCTTGTTGTCGAATAGTGAGAATAAAAATGGTAACATAATGAATATTAGAATATAACTTTCGTTTTTATTACAGGAAGAGTCATTTTGTAGTTAATTATTTGATATTATCTAAATAGGATCAAACATCTTATTTTTTATTCTTAGAATACATTTAACTTGTAACTCTTTCTTGTTAACTGAAAAAAAAAATGGAATAATTTTTAAATAAACTTTTGATAATATTAAATCGTATAAATATATATCTTTTAGTTATAATTGAACTATGTTTCATCTTATATGATTTTCAACATTTTTTTAAAGTAATTAAAAAAAGAAAATTCAAGATTTGTATAAAGTCAGATATTCTCTCTCACGAGACAGAAAAAGAACCAAAATATTCTCAGTTCTTAGCTTAAAAGAATAATGAAAGTAACACTTAAGGTAAGAAAAATAATAATTGAAGCTGAAAAAATAATGAAAGTTATACCTAAAAATTAAAAAGATAAAAAAAATTATCCTAAATTTTAATCATCGTTAATTTGAAGCAAACCATGTTAGCTACAAGATTCGTAAACAAATTTTTAGTATCGGAGGACGTAGTGAAATTCAAACATCAATCTTTCCTCTGATTAAGCAAGATATTATTTTTTAAGGTATGTGACGGCGCACTTTTTTTTTTTAAATATTTAAATTTCCATCTAAATAAATACTTTTTATTTGAAATAGGGCTTAAAACTAGAATTCAAATTGCAATTTCCGCAAAATTAAAAATAAGTTTGGATATATTAGGAATTTTGAGTGAAATTTTAGTGAAAAATTGCAGTTACTGTAAGACGTGTATTGAAATTTCTAATTAATATATTTGAATAATATCTATACAGTACATTAATAGCATCATTATCTGTGTTTAGAGCTATCAGATTTGTAATACTTTGAAAGGTTTTGAAAGATGTTATTTTTTTTTTTGTTCAAGAACTCAGATTTTTACAAAAGCTAATGTTATTTTCTCACAAAGTGCGATAAAATGCATAAATATATACACAGAGATTAGATTATAGTCTAAACAGGAGATAAAACTAAATAAAAACGTTTTCGAACATTTTAATTCAATATCTTAAAGAAATTTTGTAGTGAACTTTACCGTGAAGCTAAAGAAATTGAAAAACGTAGAAAAAGCATTAAAATATTTTAATACACTATAAAAAATGTTCTACTAATTGTATATTTTTAACTCACCATACTTATAGGCCAAGATCTTTTTTAGATCCATGCTTAACTAATTTGGACTTTTTTTTTAAACCTTTTGATGTTTTCTGAGAGTTTTATAGACTATAACAATTGTTGTTTTTAGTAAAATTTTGATGGAAAATTGCAGTTACACAAAATTCTAATAAATGTGTCCAGATAATATTTATACAGTACGTGTATAATATATATATATATATATATATATATATGTGTGTGTGTGTGTGTGTGTGTGTTAGAAATTAAAAAATATTTGTAATAATTTTGAAAGTTTTTTAAATACGCCAAATTTTATGCAAAAAATATGATTTTTTAAAACATTAATGATTTTCTTTTCATAAAAAGCAATGAAGTACATAAATATAAACACAGATAGTAGATTTTGATTCATAACACAGATAGAACAAAATAAAACATGCTTTGAAAATTTAATTCAATAACTTAAAAATATTTTGTGTAGGATCTACTTCCGGTTTATTAATTATGCTATAACTTTGCTTCTATATATCGTAGAAACAAAAATAGTGTTTTTGAAATCTTAAATGTATGAGCTATAAAAATAAACATAAAAGAACTTTCGAAACTTTTCACCAAAACACGAATTTTGGGTAGTGACATACCAAACTAAATTTGGAGTTCCCATTTGAACAGCTGACAAATAAAAATTGGAAATTAAGGTATCCTACTACATTCGAACCGTAATTTTGCAAAACCATTTAAATGCTTAAAATTTTTGATATTTAGTATCACTTAGATTTGAAAATGTACATCAAACTGTTTTAAGAATAGTATTACAATAAAAAAATTATTTAAGTACAATATTTGGACAAAAATGAACATAGAATGACCCATTTTCAAAATATTCTCCTTTGTGAAAATGCTTGTACCTATATCTATATATATATCAGACGCATTTGTTATCTGTTTGTCTGTTCCTTATAACTCAAGATCCAGACCAAATAACGTGAAATTTGGTACACGTGCACAAAATTACACGAGGAAAGTTTTTAAATAGGTTTGGCATTCATAATTTTTCCGAATTTTTAAAATTTAATTTTTAAATGATTTTCCAGTGTTATGACGTCACGTTTCTCACTAAGTGGACAATTTACACTTTACATGCAGTTTTTC
Organism: Trichonephila clavipes; assembly: GCA_019973935.1. NCBI lineage: Eukaryota > Metazoa > Arthropoda > Arachnida > Araneae > Nephilidae > Trichonephila > Trichonephila clavipes. The sequence continues at coordinate 958,228 of BMAU01019615.1, forward strand.
AAGATTATTACATATTTTTTACTGTAGCTATGTTAATTGTTGGAATATTTATTCAATTTTCTATTCTTTGATACTTAAATAGAATTATTTTTCGAATAATCATTTTTTAGGATTTTGTTTTAACAACTAAAATTTTGTTTTGTTGTTTTGGCAACATTTAGGTATTATCGCGGGATGTTTATGTGTGTGATTTTGCTTACAAATTACAACTTACAATTTCATTATTTTTTCGGAGAATTTATTTATTCCTTTACAGTGCGAAGGTTATAATTTTGAAAAACTAAAACTTCTTATTGATAATGGTATAAAATTTAGATCGGGATATATATACTTTGGATAATTTTTTAGTACTTGCGTATTATTGCAAAATCGCCAACGTTCAAGACAACTCGCCACATTGGCAATCCCAAATTTGTACGCGTTGAATTGGCAATAATGTGCTTCATTTTGTATAATGTCACCAATAGGTTGCGATAATACATAAGTACCTTTAATTTTGTACATTACTATAACATTAGACTGGCCGCAACATGCCAATTTGGCGTGATTTCAAAATCATGCCAAAAATGAGTATGTTGAGGAAGCAGGTAGTCGTAAGATAAATTATTTTTGTTACTTATGTAATATCCTAACAATTGCCAACATTCAAAATAACATGCCAAGTTGGCAACCCCGATTTCGCATGTCATATGTCATATATATATGCTGAATTGTGAATCATGTACTTCGATTCATATAATGTCGCCAATAGGTTGCGTTATATGTAAGTACCTTATTTTTTCAAATTATGCTTTTGCATTGGTAGAGTTAGTTCAGTTCTTTTTATGTCAGTTAATGTTAGTATTGTATTTCATTTTTCAATTTATTTTAATGCTCGAGATATATATAATTTGGATAATTTTTTTATTTAGTACTTACGTATTGTGTACAATCGCCAACGTTCAAGACAACTCCCCACTTTTGCAATCCCAAGTTTGTATGCGTTGAATTGGCAATCATGTGTTTCATTTTGTATAATGTCTCCATATTTGTATAATGTTTTGTATAATGTCAATAGGTTGCGATAATACATAAGTACCTTTAATTCTGTACATTACTATAACATTAGACTGGCCACAACACCCCCCAATTTGACGCGATTTCAAAATCATGCCAAAAATGAGTAGCCTACCAATATGAAATTAATATTATGAGTATTATCTTAGCCTGGTTTATCTTTCCCTCCACTAATCCTTAATTAATTCAATATATAATTTTTGTTTTTTATATTTGATTACTTACATTTATTTTTGGCGATTATGTACTGCAAATATTTTACACATTGCAATGTCTTTGGCAAAATTAATCAGTGGTACTTTCCTTAAATATATTTTTTATCTGTTTTTGACAATTTTTAAAAATGTTGTTTGATGTCTGTCTGAAAGGCAAAATAACAAAATAAATATTTTACAGTACATGCATTGTGTTTGTACGAAAATGTTTATACTGATTTAATCAAAATATTGAGCCTTTTTTTTTTTATATTTGATATATTTTTAAGATTTAATTTTATGTTATAACTAGCTATACCTAGCTAAATGTTGCTGTGGCTCAGTCAGCTTTAAAAGACTGGTACACCCTAAAATATGCCATGAAGCTTACAAAAGTAATAATACACAAGAATTCAAACAAATCTATATCTATATCTATATACACATATAAGACATTTGTTGTCTGTCTGTTTCATATAACTCAAGATCCAGATAACCAAATAACGTGAAATTTGGTACACATTCACAAATTACATGGGGAAGGTTCTTAAACAGGTTTCGTTCCATCCCAACCTCACTCTGGCCTCCTCCAGCCAAAAGAGTGCTCTATGTGCATGTTCTGAGCCATGGGTTCATTTTAGAGAAAACTTTACTAAACAAAAGCGGTAAGTAATTTGCAATATTTCTTTGTTATATTTACTTTACTGCAAGCAAATACTGCAACACATATCACATTGCTTACTACATTCCATTCCATTCCTTCATTCATAGGAATGCATTGTCATTTTTGCTACAGTCATGCCTATGAGAAAAAAGGGGGAGAGTATAGACTTAGGAGACACCATGCTCTTCTCATGGGCAGTTGTATGTGGCCTGCTCTAGAGTGGGCAGAGAGGAAAATCTTTTTGTACACACTGCAAATGGAACTGTCAAAAATGCTGTCTGCCCACATTGCTTTAAGATAAATGTACCCTTTTATTGCATGCAAACAGTTTTGTAAGCTTCTACAGATAACCTTATTTTAAACCCAGGCAAGGCCGGGTACTTGCAACTAGTTATAAATAATATTTGTTTTACTGCCCATAGCTCAGACCTCTGTACAGTAGATCAACTAGACTTTTTGAAATATATAAATTAGAAGTGGGTTTATATATCACATGTTTGACGACAACAGAGGGAGAAAATTTTAAGAAAAACGCCGATAATTATTTCAATTGGTTGTAGCTCTGAAAAATAATGTGGATTTTTGAAACCCCTAGTTGAGCCTCTATACATAGGTCTGAGCTACATACAGGGTATTATTATAATGAAACATTTTTCCAAAAGGAGAACATTTTTGAAAAATGTTATTCTAAGTTAATTTTTTGCCGAAATATTGAATTTAAACAATTTTTTTGGTCAAAATGTTCCTAAACAATTTTATACATGTATTCTAATCTGTGACACTAAATTCCACGAAAATCATCCATTTATGCGCTTTTTTAAATCACGGTTCGAAAGTAGTCGGATACCTAACGGATATTCTGGAATACATACACTTCAAACATTATAATTAACTTTTTCTGTATGTAATATTTGTGTATAAATAGCACACCAAAAATACCAAAGTATGCCAACTATCTTTTAATACAACTGTCTTGTTAACAACTGTACCCTTGTACCAAAATATAACCGGTTTGCCGTCAGGGGTTTAGCCACAACCGGTTTGCCCGTACACCCGTAGGGGTACCAAATATAGCACAACCGGTTTGCCCGTACGCTGTAAGGGTACTAATATTTTCTTCTTTCTTGCTTTAATTAGCGTATATTTTTAATTCTTATAGTGAGATTATTTGTGCTAATGTTTTAACAGATGCAGTTTATCCCTGACACTGAAATATTCTCATTTGGAAATGCCCTTGTAAGGCAAGGTGAGATTTTCATTGAAGGCCGACAGTTAGATTGTTGAAAATATCGGATATTCAAGCGGGATGACAACGCAATGTGCAATTTGTTTCTTGAGAATAAATGGAAATGGAAATATAATCCAAAAGCCATTATTATCTTTGCCCCCCCTCTATTGCAATGTAAGACTTAGTATTGTACCACGCTTCAAATTCTGCATTCAAATGCATGGACAGGAAATTATTTTGCAAGTGAGAGAAATTCTTTTAAGATAAATGAAACATTTTCATAGTATGCAGAGCAGTGTACTTATAAAATGCAAACATTTAAGATGTTTTGTGTGTTTCACATTTACAAAATAAAAACAGGGTAAAGACAATAATATTGGAAATTAAAATAAAATGCTTCCATTTTTGCGTATGTTAAATATTATGGTTAGTTATATGGAATAAAAAATGTTCTTTTTTTGGAACATATGCGGAGGAGCCCTTTAAGGCAAGGGTATCAAACTCTTACCATATTACGGGCCACATGGTCTATTTTATTATGAGATTGGGGCCTCATGTTTCAATCTTCAAAAATTAATAAAAATACGATTTCTATGTTGTATTATGCAATTATTAGACTCAATTATAGATATGTATAATACATGTATTGAGAGAGAGATTACACTTACGTATCGTTTTATATTTCCTATTATTTTTATAACTTAAACTATAGATATTTTACATTATTCATTAAAAATATAATAATTATTGTAACAAATTAAATTTAACATTATTTTTAAAAGATATTCGATATCTTTCTTTTTCACAAAGCAAGTCATCAACATTTTATTGAAAATATTGAGTCGATGCGATTTTTCAAAATTGACGATAAATGTCGATTAGTTAATCTCGACTTTTCTGATTTTTTGCAATTTACCATTTAAAAAGTAGCTGCTTGCATAAGTAAGTGCTTCCAAGCATAACCATTATTCACATAACAAACAACAAATTTATGAAACCGATCGACTTCGAAAATACGTATAAAAATCTAGAATTCCAACTTCCATAGATCTTTGCTTCAACTAAGCATCACATTAGATTTCAATTAAATTCATTTATAAGATTTCCTGAACAATTTCCATATCGATAGATGGAGGTCAAGTATAAGTGCGAATTGTAGCTGACAGCTTTTACAATCAGAAAATCTTCGATCTATAGTTCCGTTTCTAACAATTTAATTTAGTGAGCATATTCAGTAAAGCATATTCAGTCAGTCCTTAAAGTTTAAGGGGTTAAATCAGGGAAAGTAATCAAACATTAAATTTAATTCATTTTTAAAATTTTTTATATGAAAAAGAATCTAATAAAAAATATCTGAAATATAAGAATATTCTTTGTTAATTTAATTTTTTTCTCTTCCACTTATTTTCAAAATAATATTTGTTTTAGAAATTCTTGATTCATTCTTTTCATTGTTTTATAATTTTTTTATAAATATTAGCTTATGATAAAATAACTTCTCATGTAACTAGACTTTAAGAATAATTTTCTCGGAAATGAATTTAAAGCTCTTAAACACTCTAATTAACGCGCGAGTATTTAATTATCAAGTACAAATTATTTTTTTGTTTAATTACCAACTTAGAATGAGGAAACAGCTTATGAAGTATTTTATTAGTGAAAAATTTCAATTTACATATAAGGAAATTTATTATTCGAGGTAAACCAAGTGTGGACTTACAAAAATGCAACTAAAAATGTATAAGCAATTTATAAACAAACTATGTCTTGAAATATTCAAAATAATTTTATATTGAAGAGAACTGAAATTTCAAAAATAGTTTAGCATAGTTTTTTTGGAATATATAATACCTGATATGTTACATTAATGTAATTTAAATACAAATACTTTATCATTAGTTCGTGATTGCGAGAAGTTTACGAGTTGAAATATTAGTAATCCATCAGTAATACTACCTTTTGTGAAAATCATTCAGATGTCAATTTTTTTTAAATATTATAATAAGACATTTCAATGTGAAACGATAAATATTTAAGAAGTTTGGAATTTAGGTATACAAAATGAAGAAATCCTTTAAGACATTTACTCAAAATGCAACGTTTAGAACCTAATAAAAGTTATTTAATGTAGACATAAGTTCAATGTAGATGTTCAACAGTCACACCTCCGCTGCTGCTTCTGAGGAACGCTCACGAGATGTGACATCGTATTTCGGTGAATTCTCCCCACGAGTCATTATTCCTACTTTAGTTTGCTACAACCTTATATGACCTTTTAATACACTAATTGTGTGTAATAATTTTTCTAAACAATTTCAACCAGATGTTCCCAAACTTTTTGGCTCATTAAACCTTGCCATGTTTTTCGGTTTGTGGTAGACCCGTGGTTCTCAAAGTTTCACTACTGGTAAACCAATTTTCAATCTAATTTTTGTCTCCCCCAAAAATAATAATATATTGAATGCAATAATAATGCACTTTTTGGCGCTAAAGCTACAGTACGATCATAATTATAACCCGTAGAAATTAACAAGATAAGTATTAAATTTTGTATATGTTACTTTTTAAGTAATATACATTTTTATTTTTTCAATTTTTAGTTCGATTCACTATAAAAGCGTGATTTTAGTTTGTTTTTAAACTATAATTTATTTTATAATTATTTTTACTTTAAACGATAAAAATCAGAATTCCAGTGAATAATTTAACTAAGAAAAAATATACTTACCTACTTTCGATGTCAGTTCTAGAAAATAATTGTATAAAACGTTTTTCATTATGCATTATATGTTTCAGGATACTAATAAAAATACATCTTGGTTCAAATAATCCTTCAAAGTGCTCAATATGCTTATCCACATATCATAAAACTCATTCACATGGGAAAAAAGCAACAGAAAAATATTATAACTTTCCTAAAAGAAAAAGAGACAGAGTGAAACATACCAGTCATTTTGAAGGTCAAATATATGTTAATCAAATGTAGTATTTTAGGGGTTAAAAGAAACGTAATAAAAAATCTCTCATCGTAGGATTACATAAAAGCAATCAAAATGTCTTTTTTATTTGGTTATAGGATCAAAGATAGCTAATGAGCTTTTGAAGTGAAGTCTTTTATTTTTGATGATCACCATATGATATATATAAATTATATTAGTGTAAATGTGTATTTTTTATTATGTCAGAAAGCATTTTGTTTTACTTCATTCCAAAAAATTAATTTTGCAACCTTTTATTTTCAAAATGCTCGCGCCCCTTCGCAGGGTTATCACGCCCCCTGAGGGGGACCCGCCCCACAATTTGGAAAACGCTGTGGTAGACCCTTGCTTATCTAATATTGATTTTTTTTAAAAAAATTACCAAGTTAAATGTCTTTTGACTACTGGTGGTATAAAGCTGCTTACTTTAAAAGATTTGAATTTTTAACTGTGGTGAAGTATAGTGTTTATAACTTAACAAACATATATTTAATTGAATTAAAATTTAATTAATACATGCGTGAAAAATAAGTGATCAACAAACAAATATTTATAGTGGGAGGGAGGAATCTGGTGCTTCAATAGCAAAATTACAACATTTGGCATCATCTTGTCACGTTTAAGCCAAAATCTCTTTAGTTAGTACCATTCAGGCCTTTTCTTTCTTTCCTTTTTTTTTTTTTTTTTTGGAAAGAGATTAGCAACTGCGCTGAAACTCCTTCTCTCTAGAAAAAGCAATTAAAAACTTTCTCACAATACTCCATAATTCGGGATAAATAACAGGTAGGACTTTTTAAAGCCAAGAATACTGATATTCGTTTCTAACATTAAAATCTGCGTTACTACATATTCCTATCAGTGCCTATTGTAAAATGACATTTGTTTTTCCTTTTCAAGGTGAACAAATTAATTCACTGCCTACTGGGGTAATTACAATAGTCTCAAAGCATTCACAAACCTAGTTTTAAAATCAGAATAAAGGACATTTAAATGTTGAACGCAATTTGAAAATTCATTTTTCTGGAAAACTGTCTGTGGCGAATTCACAGAAAATAGAAAAATTTACGACGGTCAATATTGTATTCAGTTAGCTTAATTCTGGCAAGAAACGCTGAACTGATGTCTTTGTTTCAATAAAAATTTTGCTGTCACCGTTAACTGCAGACCTACCTCATTAAATTTGGTAAATAAATCTGTTAAATAGGTAAAATATGGTTTCCATTTGATTAAGTTTTCTTTTAAAATTAATATCACGATCTAGTTTAATCGTAGAAACTCATTTATACCTCATAGACCCTCAAATTACTTTTTCGCTGACGTGAACCAATTGCAGGACGACATACACCACTAGGGGCCAATATAGACCACTTTGAGAATAACTGATTTAAACAAAAATATATTAAAAGATAATTCAAAACCTCATGTTACTTTACAATTTATTACTGACATTTAAATTAACCTTTGAATTTATTTAACTTTTAGCTAAATACTAAAAATGAACAAAAATAATTTTCATTTAATTTCCCTCTTAATATTCAGTATGCACCCAAAAATCAGAAAAAAAGAATAAATATTTAACAAAAAAATAATTTAATAATAGAAATTTCTCATTGTAAGAAATAAATGTCTGCGCCAAAAAGATTTAAGTTATTTCTTTGAAAAGATTTTTTAAAAGTAATATCCATTCTTTTAGATCACTAAATCAAGGAATTATACAAATCAATTTCTCATCAAAGGCTTTATATTCATTCGACAGACCATACCTTTAGTAGTTTTGTTCAAAATGATTGGATATTACCAAGATTCTTTAAGATAGATCCTTGTGTAGAAATAATTTATATCTAGAATGGCTACCAAAACAAATAATTCCCACAATAGAAGTCCAAGATATCTGAAATTGTCCACTTTATTTACTATTTCTGCGTAGCATCATTAAAAATACAGATATGCCAATAATTCTTTAGAATGATCCACTGACGTTTCTGGAAGAAACTAAAGCCAGATACCCAATAATGGACGATGTTTATAAAAATGTTTGCTTTATGTACTAAGCTGTAAGTATAAATCGATTCAAATGATTCAATTTCTCTAAAAATAAATAGTTTTAATTTTTATAAGAAGACAAATTTTTGCAGGCGTGGCAAGTCCCTGAATGGGAGAACCATTTCATGGTGGCATCCTCTAGAGGCGGTTCTCTCTACCAAATTTTGACTCTTTAATAAATCTTAACCCTATAATGCTACCCATTCGTCTAGCAGACTACGGCGAGAACAAATAACCTTGTACCCCCAAAACAGGAAATGTAATGCGCAACTCATTACCTTCAAATGACCTTGGCTACTACAGATAACGATATTCCTTTTTCTCAAAATATTTTTCGCATATAGTATTTTTTAGAACAAAGTTAGTCTGAGAAACGAATGGGTAGCAGTAACTTTGGAATTGAGAATCTGTCTTAGTTTTTTTCCCTGCGTTTTCGAGATGTTAAAACGTTTTCACAGAAGAAAACTTTTGGGGTAAACCTGAGGCTATCTGAGAATTATTAAAAGAGTTAATTGATGGTGACAATTCTATTTCGGAAAGTGAGTCAGAAAATGAAAATATTATTGAAGTTTAAAATCTCTAATTTACAGATAGCATGGTAAATATCAGTTTAGTGAATGCATTTGTTATATATATATATATGTGCATAATATAGCTTTCAAATTTGAAAAAGCATTATTTGGAAGAAAGTTTACGATAAAGCTAAGAGAAGATCTCCTTGAGCCATAGTTGAAGAAATGTATAAACGTATCAACTTTGCCTCGATCAACAAGGACAATTTTCAGTGAACTTTTGAAATTGGAGCAGAACATTGAATCACTTAAACAATTGGAAATATTAGGTACTTCAAAAAACTCATAATATAAAAATGATGATTAAAATAACTTGTATATTACTTAAAATACTTGTATATTACTTAAAAGTATGATAACGAAGATACCTTTTAATGAAGATTACTTTTTCGGGATAAAAATCCTTTGTACTTTATCTTCTACAAACACAATGAAGTTTCCTATCTCACATCAAACCCTTAATAATGAGAAACATTTTAGTTTATAAAGAATTTGCTCTTAAAGCGCCTTTTCGCTTTGTGCATGCTGTGAAGAGGATTATGTTACTTGTTTTACTTCAGAAATAAAAAAAAATTGTACAAAATAAAATCGTTTAAAAATTCCTATCATTCCAAATAACCTTAAAAATAAAAATGATAGTTTCAGATTTAATCATTTGGATATTTTTTAGTGTTTTCTGCTTTTATGAGGATGGTCTTTTTTATTTTCTTAAAATCCAATTAAATTTCTAATATGGACTTAGGATGCGCAACTTAATGAATTTAACGATGTGTAGTTTTTTTGTCCAATTTTTTAGATTTTATTTTTTTACATTAACTTCGTCATCAAATTGGAATCATATTCCTTAATTATTAAAATAATGAGCATGGATTTAAAAATAAGGACT